>FR997798.1:5121509-5532497 GCA_905475355.2 Clostera curtula | reverse complement strand
TTTGATGATTATAATTCTATAACTATCAACATACAACCTAGCACTGACCTGCAAATTGCAAAAAAACGTAAGAAAATTTGAATTTCGCGGGCTACCCTGGTGCATCCACCATAATGGGGTTCTAGTAAGTTATGATGTTTCATAATATTATAGTAACTTACTACTCAGCTTATAAATGAACCATAGCTGAGTCGGGCCTCCACCCATTACATGGAGGGTAATAATTACCCTCCATGTAATGGGTGGAGGCCCGACGAATTATTATAATTAGCCTATTGTGCCACGCTTGTTCCTTCTCTTGCAGCTAGTTATTCGGCCTTATAATTTCCTTCTGACGGCTCTTACGACACCCTCAGGATGGAATTGGGTGGTGACACTATGTATTCTAAATCCGTCACCACAATACCAAATACAGATAGTAAACAACAAATAGAATTATTGAATTAATAATACGTGTGTACTCCAATGTAAAATGAGTAGGTTCAATGACCTATCGATTAACTAGTATTTTATGAAACGTAATAACATAAACAGTCAGGTTTGCAATTCTGATAGGGTTGGCTAGCGTCATTCTGTTAATCAGTCTCGTGAAGAGTCTTCCTGATATCGATATAAAAGTCCCAAATGTGAGACTATTTACATGCTTAATCGCGTACATACTTAATGTTCCATACATTTATTTTATACTAGCGACCCACCCCGGCTCGGCACGGGTGCAATTATGAACATCTAAAATTTATCAGTTTTTCTCTACAATATTATGCATGTATTATGAATATGACGCTTCCTCTTGAATCACTCTATCTATTAAAAAAAACTGCTTCAAAATCCGTTGCCTAGTTATAAAGATTAAAGCCTATATAGAGACGGACAGACGATAGCGACTTTGTTTTATAATATGTAGTGAGTAGTGAAGAGATTTGGAGATTTAGAATACATAGTCACCACCTCATTCCATCCTGAGGATGTAGTAAGAGCCGAAAAAAGGTTATGATAGGGTAACCGATTACCTAGCCGTAAGAGAAGGAAATCTTGGTACGAAACCGTGAGTCAACCCGTCTGGCCAGCGTGGCACAGCAGGTTAATTGCCCTCCATGTAACTGGAGGAGGCCGGACTCAACAGCGGCTCATTTATGGGCCAAGTAGTAGCACCAGATGGAATTCTAGATTATTCTAAAAACTGGCGCTAATTATGGAGTGAGTCGAAAAACCGACACTCACCCAGAGATCGCGCTGTTACACAAAGCTAATGATGACAGTTTAAGGGGTTAGGAGCTCAACTAAGTTTAAATAGGTGATCAACCTGAGTTACCACTGGAGCATGTGCCCGAAGAGGGCTGTCGAAGGCCCTGTCGGGCACCGGCTCTCACATACACACGACGAAACACAGTAAAACTGCTTGGCGCCGGACTTAGATGTGATGGTGGTAGCTAGCCGGGTGGACCATTAGATCCTACCATGCAAATTTAGCCCCCAGAGCAATGAGGCAGTCAAATATTGTTTGCATGTCGCATTAAACGTACCAACCCTAACTACCGACACACTTTTTATATGACGTACTCAAATAACTAGTTTAGAATATATTGAAAAGGTGAAACAAATTTTATGACTCACTTTGAAATTGACGAAAAAATATCAGCGTGAAACTAAATTAAATTAAATACTCCGACGAACTGCGATTGGAATAACTTTTTTGCTTTGGAAATTGTCTAGACAAGAAAAGATCTCTCGTCAAACTCTCGACTGTTGAAATATATTCAAGCATTCCCGTCAAATACGGACATGTGTATAAAATAACATTGGAATAATATTACCAGGACAAGTATTATAGGCGCGCGAGTTCATGTCCATCCTGAGGAATGCTGTAATGCTGAAACCTAATTAGTTAGGTTAATGTCGTTAATAACTACCGATGTAGTCAACGGCTGTCAATTTGGTTTATTCTAACCTAAGGTAATTTTGCAAATTATGAAATAAAATAAATGTGTTAAGTAATTATTTATTCAGGCCCCGATGGACATGAACTCGCGCGCCTATAATACACAATATCTCTATACATATCTACTATACGTCAGCCCATGGATAACCCGCTGCTGAGTCGGGCCTGGACATGGAGGGCAATTAGCCTACTGTGCCACGCTGGGCAGACGCGATGGCACAGGGTTTCGTATCAAGTGTTCCTTCTCTTACTATAAGATTATCGGCCTTGTCATATCCTTTTGTCGGCTCTTACGACACCTTCAGGATTTAATGGGGTGGTGACAATGTGTATTCGTAATTCGTCACCACACGGAAAGCTCAAGATTGACTACATAACATAAACACAACAAGAACCTTCTGTATCAATATATTTTTGGCACAATGTCGTGCCGGAGACGGAGATCGTCGCCCGCTTTGCAAGTTCAAGGCTGCGCCGGCGCATTGTGCGAGAGGCGAGGGCCAACTGCGCGCTCAGTTTTAAATGTTCATTCAAATAAAACTGATTTTATTATTCTGACCAGCCTTTGCGTGGTAATATTTAGATACATTATTTTTTGGTTTTGTTATATTTTTAATTTGTCAATATAGAGACTATATTTGTTGGTGATCAAAGCTACGAAAAGTTTACCTCATACGCTTATGGAACTGGCGTGTCTTGTGAGATGCTTGTGTGATATATTTTTCTGTTTATCCCAATCGACGTCAAAGAGTAAATGTTATTTCCGGCAGAGAAAAATATTATAACTATAATTGGTTCCATTCAGTTGTCTTAGATGCAATAACAGTCTCCGAAGCGTGACAGTTTAATTGATGATCTATATCAGTGCCTAGTAGCTACTATCGAATATCGATAGACTTGATGTACATTTATATTTAGTCACGCCTACTATATACATATTTAAATCTACACTAATATTATAAAGAGGAAAGATATTTATGTAAGAATGTTTGTAAAGAATTAGCTCAAAAAGCACTGAACCGATTTTAAAAAATCTTTCACCATTTGAATGCTACATTATCACTGATTAATACAAACTATATTTAATTGATTTTATGTACCAATAGTGAAGTAAGTTTTACTATAAGATAATTCATGTACATTTAGCACTTAAAATAATTGAATCCATACGGAGTGGCATATTCGCACAGCGAACTAAACTCCTTAAATAAAGAATTAAACAAAACTATATTTAATTGCAAAAAAAATTACAGAAACTTAATTTCCACCCGTGCGAAGCCGCTAATTCTAGATATTTGCTATAGTCAAACAGCAATGTATCAAGTGGAAATAAAATGCTCGTAACACAGTTTTCCAATAATGTCTGGGTGAGTTATGTGTTGCGGGGAGGGTGGGCGTAGGTCGTTTGACAGAGCGGCGCGACGTCAAGGACGCATTGCTAGACGAAACGGGGCCTGTTAAATTCACCTTTACATTATAATATAGTTCTTTTTGTGATTTTAGGTACGTAGAAGATTAAAATTAGAGACGAGACAGCTTGCGAACAAAAAAATTAAGACATCAAATATTGCAGACTTTTGTGTAACAACATGGCACTTTTGAACGGTAATAGTTTAAAACCCAATTTAAAAAAGGTTAGTGCATTTATTTATGAAGTCAATGAAAGAAACGAACTCGTACGGTACAAGAAAAAAGCTGCAGCTGTATTAATGATACATCTGACACTTAAAAAAGGGCTTACAGAGCTATTTATTGATAAATTCTTACCTTAAAAAGTTCTGCAAGCTTATATTAATTGGCAGTACCCACATAAAACCGACGTTAGTTGACAATGGCGGACTCTAAGGTTTACAACTCTTCTTTCTATCTTGGTCCCAAATCATTTAGAGTCAACAGGTACAGGATGTCTTCTTCATCCATTCTCCCCAGTCAGCCATCGTCGCGTCATTTACTCCATTTTCATTCACGTCATCTCTCGCGGAATACATTCATCCTTTCTTGTTTCTGTGTGAAGCTCTCCATCGATCTACTTTTATATTCATTACCTTCATTGCTGTTTGTTACTACTACTACTCAGTCCATACATGACCCACTGCTGGGCATCCTCAAGTTACATGGTTACAAGTTGCTTTGCCACGCTGGCCAGACGGGTTAAGTACCAAGTTTTCCTTCTCTTGTGGCTTCGACTTTGTCATTTATTATTGGAGCTCTTACGAAATTGCAAGCATTCCTTTTAGATAAGGATTACTACACTATATCAGAATATTTAGATGATAATATTAGAGAATAGATTTAAATAATTATAATTTAAGTTAAATGTTTTTAAGTAGAATAAGCATAAACTTAATATTTGTACGCTTTACTAGCAGGACATAGTGATACTTAAAATAACATTAATCACCATCTTTGTTTACCTATGACCACAAATAAAAGACTGAGTTTGAGTTTGAGTTTTAAATCCTTAGTTTAGCACGAAGTGGTGACACATGCGTTTATAAACCGACACAAAACATTTTTATTAAAAACAAAACTGTTTGCATTCACACATATTTAAATACATTATTAATACTATGTCAATCAGCTATTTTAAATTTGGTCGATCATATTAATATGTTAATATTGTAATGACTATTAAAATATATCGACTTCATTGCTGGCGTTAAAGTCACATTGTAGGTGTCAACAATAAATCCAAAACCAATATTACGGTAAACAGATCGGCAATAAAGTTGTCACACTGAATCTGTTGCGTGTGCTAGTCAATCAATCATAGAAAATATCTAAGTTACGTCTAAGAACTGAGATTAAGCCGAATAACAAATTGTTAATAGCACGATAACTATTATTCATACGACTTTAGTCTCTCTCACCGTGGAACAGGGATCCGTTTTGTGTGACAACGGAAATTGATATCAAAACATTGTAAGCCGTAAGTTATTTATATTCGAATCACCCGAGGCCGCAGTTTAGCCCATAAAACTTTTTACACGTTATGACGAAAGTTTTTTTACAAGGAATTAACTCATATTGTAGGTGTAACGTTTTGTGTAGGGACGTGGCCACGAAAACGGCGATGCTAAATAATATTTTAACAAATGCCCACGTAATCTATATCTATCTATATAAATAAAAAAGAATTGCTGTTCGTTAGTCTCGCGAAAACTCAAGAACGGCTAGACCGATTTGGATAATTTTGGTCTTGAAATTTTCGTGGAAGTCCAGGGAAGGTTTAAAAGGTGAGAAATATCTACTGATTCTGAGGCGGTACGAAGTTTGCTGGGTCAGCTAGTATGTATATAAAAATCAATGCCACTTTTCGTTGTAACTTTATAACTCAGAAACGGCTGAACCGTATTGAAGTTTTTTTTAATATTCGTTTGTGTGGCACCGAGGATGGGTTAAATTCACAAATCAGCCCGACAGATAGCGCTGCAGTCGGTAAACGAATATCATGCAGGACAACGTCCGCCCGGTCAGCTAGTTAGAAAATAAGAAATCTGTGTTTAGAGACAGCCCATAGATGACCTACTGCTGGGTCGGGCCACCTTCAATTACATAGAGGGTGAATTAGCATACTGTGCTGGAATTAGCCACGCTGGCCTGATGGGTTGACAGATAGTTCTTTGTCAATTTTTCCTTCTCTAACGGCTATTAAGATAGATCTCTCAGGATGGAATTGGGTGGTGACACTATGTATTTTAAATCCCACCACACGAATCAATCATGATGATGATGCTGATTATAATTATTTATTTATTGAAATGAAATAATACCTATGTTTTAGTGTAAAATTCTCATATAAGTGAATTGTATTCTTATGCGAATAAAATAAAGGATCTAAGGGCTCCCGCGCATTTAGGCGGCCAGGCCGCGAGACTGGCCGCATAATGCGCGGATTGGTCGCGGCGGCCAATAGGCCACGTCGTCACATACGTGGCCTGTTTTTGTCAATGTTTGTCGTTGGCCGTGCGACCAAAACTTGGCCATGCGGCCTGGCCGCGTAATTCGCGCAGCGATATACATCGTAGAAGAATCAGTTGGGCGCAGCGACTTGGCCGCGCGGCCTGGCCGCATAATGCGCGGAGGCCCTTAAACTCAAATCAAGACTGTAATATAAAAATAACTATATTATTTATTTATTATTGTGAATAATTACAACCTGTTCATCAGTTACGATGCCTCAGACTGACTTTTCCCACCCAGGGTAAATAAAATACTCCGTGGTAAAACCTCAATAGATTTGGAACTATTTCAAAAGAATTCGCAATCTAGAATAGTTAACTAAATGTCTAGACGCTTCAAACTTTCGGCACCATCGTTTACGCATCAAAAAGACATTAAATCGTTTTGAAATTAATGCGATGAAGCCACATAAGTTAGGGTGAAATTAGGGCTTTTAAGTGCTAGCGCGAGTTTTGCAAAGTCAAACGTCAAGAACGTTTGAGTCAAAAGTCAAGAACCTTCCGTGTGGTGACAGATTTCGGGGTGGTAGTCTCACCACCACATACTATCCTGAGGGTGTCGTAAGAGCCGACCAAGGGAAATTACACGGCATAAACCTCCCCGCAAGAGAAGGAAAACTTGAACCCAACTTGACACAAAACCCTGTGCCGTCTGGCCAGCGTGGCACATTAGGCTAATTTCCCTCCTGTAATTGGAGGAGGCCTGACTCAGCAGTGGGTCATTTAAGGGCTGAGTAGTAAACGTCAAGGACGGAACTTGGCAGATATCATATAACGAGCAGCATATTCGTTCCATACCCAATGTATGAACAAGAGCTATATCCAAGACAGCCCACATTTAACATAGTCATCATCATCATCATCATTTCAGCCAAAAGACGTCCACTGCTGGACATAGGCCTCCCCAAGGATCTCCACAAAGGCCGGTCCTGGGCCGCCCGCGTCCACTGCTTTCCGGCGACCTTAACCAGGTCGTCGGTCCACCGTGTGGGAGGCCTACCAGCACTGCGCATTCCGGAACGTGGTCGCCACTAGAGGACTTTTCTGCCCCATCGGACGTCGGTCCTGCGAGCCATGTACCCTGCCCACTGCCACTTAAGTTTGGCAATCCGGTAGGCTATGTCGGTGACCCTGGTTTGCCTGCGTATCTCCTCATTTCTGATTCGATCTCGCAAGGAAACTCCGAGCATAGCCCTCTCCATTGCCCTTTGGGTGACTTTGAGCCTTCTGATGGAGCCCATAGTGAGCGACCACGTCTCTGTTCCATATGTCATCACTGGCAACACACATTGGTTGAAGACTTTTGTCTTCAGACACTGCGATATTGTGGACGAGTATAACATAGTGAATAGCTAAAATTATATAAAAATACCGTTAACAAATAACAGCGCCCTCGGGCAGTCCTACGCTCCGCTCCGAGGGCAGAGTATATTAAACATGTATAAATTGTCCGTGTGGTGATGGATTTACAATACACAATGTCCCCATCCCACACTATCCTGAGGGTGTCGTAAGAGACGATTAAAATAAAGCAAAAGAAGGAAAAGTTTCATGTTTATATTATTAGTATAGATATGCTACAATAATGTGGAAAATTCAGTAACTATGAATTTCTGAATAGCGAGGGGGTCTCAATAAAAGTATCGTCAAAATCAGTTTAGCCATTTCAGAGATTAGCCGAAACAAACCGTCTGATAGATAGATAGATAAACAAAAATTGTAAAAAATGTTGCTTTGGTATATGTACCGTGTATGCATCCGAATGCACTTTTGCAAGCGGTTATTTTAATATTACAAGCAGACACTCTAATTTTATTTATTTTTATGGATGTACTACTGCTGCTGACCCGGCAAACTTCGTACCGCCTGAGAATCAATAAATAAAAGAAATGATTATTTCAATTTTCTCACATTTAAATTCCTTCCCTGGACTTCCACGAACATTTCAAGATCAAAATTTGCCAAATCGGTCCAGCCGTTCTCAAGTTTTAGCGAGACTAACGACGACAATTCATTTTTATATTTATGACTAGCGGCCCGGCCCGGGTGCAATTAAGCATGTACTATACATATAAATCTTCCTCTTGAATCACTATATCTTTTAAGAAAGCCGCTTCAAAATCCGTTGCGTAGTTTTAAAGATTTAAGCATACATAAGGACGGACAGACGACAGCGACTTTGTTTTATACTATGTAGTGATAGTGATGAAGATAGATGCTATTGGTAACCAACGCTGTGCCCGTGGCCCCACACCTAGCTTTGTCAGAATACGCACTGTGGGCTTTGAAGACACCTTGTTCTCATGAATATTCCGCCCGATTGTCTTGAAAATGCAATAAAATTAAAAAGGTACCGCCAACAACATCCGCTATTAATTCTTTTACGATTATTAAATGATGTCGACCCAGCTTTTATTTATTTTTATTAATATAATGTGGTGTAAACTGAATTAGCTCAGCAAACGTTCGCAGGTGGTTGTGCAATCCTGATTTTCTGTAATGTGTTACCCAACGTTGCTGAAGGAAGAATGCTCTATTAGCCCGGCAAATTGCAAAAGTGTCTGGTCGCTAATAAAATGACCTATAGTAATAGCTTGATTAAGAGATAATAAAATAAATAAGGTTAAATTTCGCTAAAGAATTCATATATTATTAGTTAAATGGTCAAGATTCCAATGAAAAGTTACAGCAATCTACCTTTTTAAGTTCGGTTAGTCCAGTCGGGGCAGACATTTAAAGAGAAAAAAATGCGGGGAGCGATCATAGTTTTTTAAATTTGGGGGGGATTAGATCGAAAATCGAGATTTATACTTCCAACCCCCCCCCCCCCCCCGTTTAAAAAAAGAAAATCGCTCCCCGGATATGTCGATAAGACACGATGTATTCTAAAGCCGTCAGCACATGGACACTAATCACTAGCTACACAGTTTCAAGTCACGTGACCACGATTAATTTAATTTACAATTCAATTGCAAATCTAGTAACTCAACTCTGATACTCAACACCATTGATTAAGTTATTCTCGATTACTGGCTTTAAATCGGGATGTATCTAATTCGAATTTGGAATCGGACACATGCGTTAACTCTCTCGCCGAGGTTTGTAAATATCAACAAGCTGGCACGGCGTATTTGTGCTCTACAATCGTGTTCGTTTAGCACTAATTTTAAACATGGAATAACAAGTTGTGCTTATCCAGCGAGAATCACTACATGGAATGTGCTTAAGATCAAGCGTAAACTCATGATTTCTTTCTGGTAGCAAAATAAGTCTTGAAATTAGTTGGTATTTAAAAACATGCAGAGCTGTACAGCATTCAAAGTGCATATAATTAGCATTGAATGAAACTTGTAACATATTATTATCTACTACGCTGTGTAATACAGTATTTTAATGATGAATACGATAGTTAATGGTCGTATGTACGCAAGACAAATATAATAAAAACAGGCTTTTTTATTTTGTAACTACCGAGGAACCCACAACTATTGATACCGTTCCCTGTGCATGTGGAAATTGCTCGTGGTGTCCAGAGGTCTTGCAGATGAGTGTTGAGCTTGATATTTGATCAATTTAATGGCTGGAATTGAACCTAACCTAACCTGGTACTTTTCAACCATCCTATCTATTTAAATTTGGATGATTTTTAATCTTAATAGCCTGTCCGCTAAGCTATATTAAGAATCTTACTATCTCGCAAATAACTCAGCGAAATGATGTTGTGGTGCAAAATGTGCATTAACAAGGTATATCTCCAACTATAAACCTTGCAGTTTACGTTTTTATAGTGGCATTGGGAAAATGCATGCCTCTTATCGGTCCACCCAGCCGGATTGCCTTATTAGATACCGCCACCCTATTTTAGCATTTAAGATTTTAGCATTAGTGGCTATTTTCCACTGCATTTGTTTTGCAGATAAAGTTAACGGTGCAGAAATGGTGGAGCTTGGAGTTTCGTACGTGACGAAGTTAAGCTTTTATTAGTCAAATGTTTTAACGATATTCATTTATGAAAATTACCATAAATTTAATGAAACATTTATAAAATTAATGCTTTGTATATTTTTTTAAGACTTTTCTATACTTGTAATGTAGGTACCTGATTTTTGCTGAAACAATGGACAAATGAAAAAACCGAAATAGATCCAGTAGATTTTACCATATGAAATATACAGGGTGTAACAAAACCCCTATAGCTATAACGAAAGGATCGATAGAATTGAAACCCATGTTTTGTAGGAACAGAAAAATGGAATATTTTACTCATACTTCAAGTTAGAAAACTATTTTAAACATTGTTTTTTTAAGCCAATGTCTGGATGTCTGTATCAAGGGTTCTCAGCATACTTATAGCTCAACCATTTGAACGCCTTCTGTATTGGTGTCGGGTGTTTTTTAACACTCATTATCATCATCTCAGCCAATAATGTACCCACTACTGAATCAGGTCTCTTGCAATGGAGGGAAATTAGCTTACTTAGCTTAGGGTTTGGATCAAGTTTTCCTTCTGTATAGGTTAGACTTTGTGCTTCTTTCGTTCGTTTAGTCAATACTTACGGCACTCGCATGATAGAATGGGGAGGTGACATTATTCACCACACGGACAACGTTAACCATCCGAACATTAACATTTTGTTATTTCTTTTTTTATACTCTTGTTATAGTACAGGTAAAAATAACTATGTCATTCGCTCATAGAATGTTAGACCTATCCGCGTTTTATGAGTGCTCGGCCCTAAAGCCGTAATTGAATAGCGGACTTTACGACTTTCCTAGCAATTTACCACTGTGCCATAAATATTGCTATCAGATATGCAAACTGTAATGCCGTAGAAATAAATTATCTACAGAAATACTTTATACTGGATAACCTACAATATCTAATAAGCTATGTTTAAAATTGAGAAACGAAACAATAAACAAAAATTATTTATTGTCTATACTAATATTATAAAGGGGAAAGATTTACGAGGGTGAATCAAAAAGTTCTTAGAAGTGCATATATATGAAACCTTTTTGGATCAAGTTCGATATTCAAATTAAAGAGTGTCTATCACACTATATTTATGCAGACTGTCACTTGTTTTTGTCAGTTCGTTCGCATGTAATAAATTTTTTTGTGCAACGAGTTGCTAAAAAGTCAAAATTATGGATAAAAGTGAGTTACGTGCGGTGATAAAATATCTCAGTTTGAAAAAAATGTCTACGAAGGAATTTTTTTTGGACATTCAGCAGACATTAGGGGGTGATGCTGTACCCTATTCTACGGTTGCGTACTGGGTGGCTGAATTTAAAAGAGGTAGATCAAGCTGTAAAGATGACCCGCGTTCTGGGCGGCCTTCAACCTCCGTTACAGAAGAAAATGTCAAAAAGGTTGAGAATCTGGTTTTGGAAGACAGAAGAATGACTATAAAACATATAGCTGAGATCCTACAGATATCTTTTGGTAGCGTTCAATCCATTTTAATTGATTCACTGGGGTTCAAAAAAGTGTCTGCAAGATGGGTGCCACGAATGTTAACCGACGAAAACAAAAAGCGACATTTGGAAATTTCCAAGCGTAATCTCGAAATGTTCCAGCGTGATTCGGATAATTTTTGCCGTCGTCTTGTCACCATGGATGAAACGTGGGTCCACCATTTTGATCCTGAAACTAAAAGACAAAGCATGTCTTGGAAACGACCATCCTCTCCATCCATTAAGAAATTTCGAGTTGCTCCTTCCGCTGGCAAAGTTATGGCCTCTGTGTTCTGGGATAGTGAAGGAATCCTTTTTATTGATTACATGCCAAAAGGCCAGACGATAACTGGACCCTATTATGCAAATTTAATCCCGAAAGTGCGTGAAGCGATTAAAGAAAAACGTCGTGGAAAACTGTCGTTGGGCGTGTTGTTCCTTCAAGATAACGCTCCTGCCCATCGATCGGAAGTTGCGCTCAACGCAATCCGCTGTGCTGGCTTCAATCTCCTTGACCACCCACCATATTCTCCGGACTTAGCCCCAAGTGATTTTCACTTATTTCCAAAATTAAAAGAGGAAATTCGTGGAACAAAATTTCACGATAATGACGCGGTTATAGCTGCCGTAGAGGACTTTTTCGAGAGTCAAGAAAATAATTTTTTTTCACAAGGAATAAGGAAGTTAGAAACGCGTTATTCTAAATGCATTGCATTGGAGGGAGATTATGTAGAAAAATAAAATATTATTATTTAAATCTTTGCATTTTTAATATTGATTCCAAGAATTTTTTGATTCACCTGAGTATATGTAGGTTAGTAACGAATTGGCTCAAACAGTACTGGACCGAGGTTAAAAATTAAAAAAGTTATGTCCAACCTTGCGAGGGCGGGATGGGCCGCTAGTATATTTATATTAAACACAATGAAGGAGACAGAATATATGAAACGTAATAAAAATACAATACATATGCATGCCGTAAATGTGTGCCAAAACTGCCCGCGTTTCTACTCTGACAGGCGACGCCGTGAGAGCATCATATCACTAAATGAATCCAGAACAGGTAAATAAATATGTATTTATAAACTTTAAGACAGAGATGGCGTAGTTTCCGAAAAAAAAGTCGCTACAGCTGCTCGAATTATTCTTGTATCTATATAGATATCTACAGAATATCAATACTATATGTATGTATAGTCACAAGAAACCTGGGACCAAAAAAACTCCAGCCAGAATATAGTACAGCTTTTACCTAAATCCAGCGACTTAAGCACAGCGACAGCCATCAAAACTGGCATCGAATTGGGCTCAAATTCATTCTCTTGATATTGCGCCGTCGGCGTCGTCGGTCAGTTGGAAGAAGAGCCCCTATTTCCGATAGCTGTCTGTCCAGTGGATTGGTAAAAGACGGACGCACAATACTCGTAAAACGGTTAGGTTAGGATCCCGGAAACGTCCATTGTGAAATGTACGTTTCATCGCTTCATTGAAGAAAATTGTAGTAGAACCCGAAGAAAGTTATGTTCAATCATTATGCCGGCTGTACACACTCGTCGAGCCACCCCGAGACAGACCCAGAACGAGTGTGTACATGGTGCTCTCGTCTTGTCTCGCTCTCGCGCGTCTCGCCTCGCTTATCCTCGGTCGCTTGTCGGTATTTTGCGCCCGAGTCAAAGAAGTCAAAGGATCTTCATTCTTCAGTACAAATCGGCCGAGACTCTCGGCGAGTGTGCACAGCCGGCATTACACTTACAGTACTGTGGATACATTGATATAATTTGGTGGACTAACAAGTATACAGGACGTAACAAAAACACTAACGCCATAACAATAACATCATGTTTTGTAGAAAAATCGGGTTCAGAAGAACGTCAATATCTCACTCATACTACTCGGCCCATACACAACCCACTGCTGGGTCAGCCCTTCTCCAATTACATGTAGGGTAATTAGCCTACTGTGCCATGCTGGTCAGTCGGGTTGGTACAAGGTTTCGTATCAAATTTTCCTTCTCATACGGCTAGGTTATCGGCCTAGACTGTGCTGCTACCTTGCCGATGTGAGGGGGCTTGTGTGCCTTCATGATCCAATGGGGCAATACCGGCTCAGATTCACCCGTGCCTTGCGGGCCCACGGGGAGAGTCCAGACAAAGAGCAGCACACGGTGTCGTAGCGGTTTTGAGCTGCGGGGACTCCTGTCCTGAGATTTGCCCTGCGAGCTCTAACCCGCTGCGGAGCACCAGTGTTGTCAACCATCTTGTTCTTTATATAACCCTTTGGCTAGCATGTATGAAAATAATCCTGTCAGGACTTTGTCCCTGAGTTTTATCAGATATCCATATGCATCACGTATTGTATACCAAAATAAACGATCTAGATAGCGTCGTACAAAGCTGAACACGCACTTTGCATGCATGGCAATTTCCTACCATGTTAACATAACATACAAGCGATTATAGTCTCTAATACCTACAAAAAATGGCTGATATTCCGTTTCAAAGTAGTTGCAGTTATACGCGTTGTGTGCCGTGACGGTATACAATAAGGACAACAGGGGGTCTACTATTTATTTTATATTAGGACTCACAAAAGGCGTGAGCAACTTAGAAAAAGTTTGTGCATAAAAACACAGCAATGTAATTACAATTATCTTGTCTTGTTGTTCATGTCTACATTCCTGTATGCTCTAGCAGTTTTTTTTTTCATTTTTATTGTCCAGCGGTTTCATTGGCTAACTCCAAACATATTGTTATTCACTAAAAAAAGTATCTATCGATCACGATCGAGATAACTGTCGCCTACCTACTACAGACTTGGTTATTGCTTTTTTGTAACTTAAAGTTATTATTTTAGTTATGCCAATGTCGACAAAACTGATGCACGGTAAAACTCGAATGAGTTTGTGTGGCATCTTATTGTTTCTTACTATTATTTGTAACTATTATTCTATATGCTTTGTACACATCTAAAACCATTTTAAGCAGTGGTTAATCAAACTAATATAGTACTTCAAAAGATCCTTCAATTCTCAATTATTCTGTGGTTGAGAATGAAAATCAATAGTACCCCTCAAGATTAACAACGATTGGATTACATATCGGAAGTACGCCAGTTAGTCTGTCCCAGTATTTCACCGTGACCTCAACTGACAGTAATCACCGGTTTATGCCTAAGTTGGTTAAATTATAGGAGTTTGTTCGGTATAATACGAGTATGTTACTCGTAACAAGATTTTTATCAAAACGTGTCATTGTTCCCAGACTGGTTGACATTCGTTATCTTGAAATTAAACACTTTTTAACGAATTTATCGTCCAGCCATCCACTCTATGGCAGGTACAACCTGCTTGGGATCCAGTCATTAAATTCATCATATCTTACGCTCAACACTCATCTGCAAGACCTCTGGACACCGTGAGCGATTTCTGCGTGCACAGGGAACTTTATCAATAAAACAAAATTATAGGCGGTAGAATTAACTGTTTCATTGTTCTTTGAAGACAACTGTCATCTTGTCTCTCCCGTGGCTACGACAGTTGCAAAGCATTCGAAACGTCGGGAATTTAAATCATGTAACAGAGACGCGATAAATCCGTATAAAGTTTAGAGCGCGAAAACCTAAGAATTCATTATCATTATCTTCTCATATCTTCACAGCCCGTAAAAGTGTACTCGCATGTATAAAGATGATAGGAGGAGCCAAGGTGGGTAAAATATAATAAGAACTCTACTGCCATAGGACCTTTTAATCACTTTGAGTAATCTACTCAGCATAATGTAAGCCCGGAGTTGTTTCATAATGATGCTTTTATTCCTCTACAAGGCTGCAAACTCGGAGTATAATGCTCGAGGGGATGGAGCAAAGATTTCTTCTTCGCTTTGATACAAACGTTTCATATTGTTACTTGCTTTAACTTTGTTTATTTTCATAGAGCATTCTTGGTATGCAGGATTTCTTTACTTTTTACAAATCTGGTTTCAACAACATTTATAAGCAAAATGTAATCAGATATTGGAATGGAAATGATTATTTAATATCTTCCGGGGAGTGTGTGACTCTCCCCCCTAATTGGGGGCCTACCCACTAAACCTCCCCGGGGTGCTCCAACTCGCGTCCTGTTGCGGCATTGTGGGATCTGATGCAGAACCACGAAGATACGAAACCCTGTGCCAACCCGTCTGGCCAGCGTGGCACAGTAGGCTCATTATCCTCCTGTAATTGGAAGCGGACTTAGCAGTCATGTATGGTCGGAGTAGTACTTTCCACCTACCCTTCTGCAGTACAGTGTAGGGAGAGATAAAGGCAAAAAGACAAACTTGAACTAGAAAAGGACAACTTGATACGAAACCCTTTGCCAACCCGCCTGGCTGGCGTGGCGCAGTAAGCTGATTACCCTCATTCATACAGAAGGAGGCCTCATTTGTAGGTCATCTATGTGATGAATTGTAGTAGTAGTTACAATAAATAAATATAAATATCCTTGGACATTTCACACAACGCCATCTCGTCCCAAGCTAAGCAACTTAATGCTTGTGTTATGGTAACGAGATGGATGATAAACTACTTATATACTTTTTTTTTGTAAATACATACATATTATAGATAGAAATGACACCCAGTCTCCAAGCCAGTGCCTCTGGTTTAGACAAAGACACTTGCCCGACCCCGGGACCCGTTGATCCAAAGGCGGCACATCTAACCACTAGACCAACGAGGCAGTCGATAAATTGGAATTGAATACTTTAATGGATTGTGAGATGATTGGAGAAGTATGTAAGTAAGCACGTCGCTTAGCACCTTATTTAGCAGTGCCTACGTGCAGAATAAGCAAAATACGAGTATACCTATTGCAATAACCATTTCAAAATCACCCATGCTTGCTTTGTGCAACAAAATATTTTTATTAATATTGGATTCACAATTTCTGCGTATTTGTAATATTCCCTGCATATTGCAAGCAGGTGTCGAATATCGCAAAGTTAGCAAACATGTGCTATATGTATGTTACGATAGGGTTATCGAAGTTTGGAAAATTATTATAATCTATTTATAAATACGTGATGTAACAACTTTGCACGCCATTTAGTGAAAATTGCGCGGACTATGTATGATTATGAATTTTCCACACATATATTATTTCGAGAAGGAGTGCGGAATGCTAATATTGTTTTTTAATTATACTTATGAAATACATTAAGGGTTTGTCCCCAGTAGGCAAACTGTTAGCAGCGGACTGAGTTTAGTACGCCCTTCCATATATTTCAAATGGAGTGTCCCCAGTTTGCTAGTTTCACGCTCACTTTACGCAGTTTGCAGCGTTACGTGCGCCGACTGTTTCATTTAGTGGCCGAATTCCAGCAAAACCGGTTGCGACACACGAAAATCGATCTGAGTTTGCAGCTAACTCAAATTTCAGTTCGCCACAAATTTGCGGCTCACTCAGTCGGCTGCAAACTGTTTGCCTACTAGGGACACAGGCTTAAACAATAAAAAGAACATTACACACACTACCATGTATTTGACACACACACAAACACACGCATCAAACTCTTTTAATTATTGAAGTCTGTGGTCAAGTTGAGAATAGAACTATAATTTTCAATTAATTATGGTTGAATTTCCACCGCTGGACACATGGACCGCTGGTCATAACATGATATCAGATTTAGAATACACCGTGTCACTAACCCCGTTCATCCTGAGGGTAAGTATATTAAGAGCCGACAAAAGGAAATGATAAGGCCGAAAACCTAGCCGCAAGAGAAGGAAAACTTGTAACGAAACCCTGTGCCAACCCGTCTGGCCAGCGTGGCACAGTAGGCTATTTATCCTCCTTATGATGGGAGGAAGCCCGACTCAAGAGAGGGTCATATATGGGATGAGTAGTTGTAGTACGAGTAGTAGACGTAAATATAGTGTTACCCAAAGAACGAAGAGGTTATGATGTGATGGACAACCATCCAACATTTGGCACAGCCAGACATCGCTTACGGACTGCGACCCGCTAGGGGTTATAAATTCTCATTCAGTGGTTAGATGTGCCGCCTTTGGATCAACGGGTCCCGGGTTCGATTCCGGGGTCGGGCAAGTGTCTTTGTCTAAACCAGAGGCACTGGCTCGGAGTCTGGGTGTCATTTCTATGTATAATATGTATGTATTTACAAAAAAAAATGTATATAAGTAGTTTATCATCCATCTCGTTACCATAACTCGAGCATTAAGTTGCTTAACTTGGGACGAGATGGCGTTGTGTGAAATGTCCAAGGATATTTATTTATTATTTATTAATGATATTTAAAAAAATATTACACACGCTTCTAACCCTACTTTAGTGTAGCAAGAAATGCCACCACGCACGCCGACCGTGGCACGCACGAGTTGACACCTTCACAACTTATAACCGACGCCGACAAATAGGGGTGTTACAACTTTGAACTAGTTTGGAGAAGTTCGACTAAAATGTAGCGGGGAGTAATAAAGGCTTATGTCGGAAACAAAACTCGTTGAAGTCAAATTATACTAACTGTTACCCGCGACATCGTACGTTGACTTTAAATAAGGTTGTTCCTTTTTTAGTAAAATAATAGTTGCTACGCCACTAACTTAAATAGATTTAAAGGAAAACATTACACAAACATTTAATTATAAGTTTTTTTTTTTTCAGAAACCTTGAGTATTTTTTTGTTCACAAACCTTTGTGGGCTCATACACAACACTTTGCTGAAGATCATCACATTATCATATGCATACTTTACTATTATATTAAAGGCATACAGACAAACATTCATTTTTATATATAAGACTAGAGACCCGCTCCGGCTTCGCACGGCGTGTATTATACATATAAACCTTCCTCTTGAATCCCTCTATCTATTAAAAAAACCGCGTCAAAATCCGTTGCGTTGTTTTAAAGATTGAAGCATACGTAGGGACGGACAGACGACAACGACTTTATTTCATACTATGTAGTGAAGAAGATATCGCTTCTACTATTTTACACGCTTAACGTTGGCTGCTGTATCGGGTCGAAAGGATGTTATGTATATCTAGCCGTTGGTGCGGCTCTAATAATACCGTTCCAACCGTTGGTGCGGGATGGATATATTTTGTATTTTCAGCAGTACGACAGAGATAAATACAGTTTTGGAATTGCCACGTCAAGCTTTATAAAACAAGTATCCAAAATATGTATCGGGTCTTGACAACCTGATACGCACTGGAGGTAAAATATACCAGTCTAGTGCGTTTATCGGATCTTTAAGACCCGATGCCCGATGACCTGATAAACGCACTGAGTTTGTCAATAAAACAAGTAGTGAGGTGATCGTGGGTGGTTGAATTGCGTGTAGTGGTTTTATTAATTTATTACGAAATGAAGAAATCTAAAAGATACTTAATGTTTAGTCATGAAGGTGGTAATAAAAAAAATGCAGACCGAAAAGAGACATCCGAATATTCCACAAGAGACCATAATAGGAATAAAATGCATAAGAAATCAGTTAATCCCACATTATACAAGCCCATCTACACATTTTAGTCATGAGACCTGAATTTATCCTTACTTACAATCGCTATATTGGAGAATAAATACGCTATATAGGGTATTTATTGTCCAATATATTATAGCGAAAAGTTATGATGAAGTTACTATTTGGGACTAGTAAAAACGAAACTAAATTAACCAAAAAACAATTCCTTTTATAGGCAGCTTGTATTGTTTATTACAATAAAACAATATTTCAATATCGACCTTTATTCATATCCCCTAGGTACATCCCTATAAATCTATTGATCGATTTACGAATTGGTGCTGATATCGGGTTAAAAAGATCCGAAGAAAACAACTCTCAATTACTATTGAGTTATTGGTCCTATTCACTTACTATCGTAAATTCATGTATTTTCATTAATTATAATGAAGATAATAGGTAAACAATAAATAAATCAATTATATTTACATAGTAAAATTACATTAAAAGTAAGAATGATAAACAGATATTTTCGACCCCATAACGCACCAAGGAATTGGCTTGCAACGGGTCGAATGTATCTGATAAAGCACCAACGGACAGTTAACGAAATATCTTGCCGCAGCTAACGTGTTAACATGGACTAAAAAGTTAGTCAGTCACTTTCAGAACTTTAAACATCAGAAAGATAATAATCGTGTTTCCGTTTGTCCCAAACATTTTTATATTTCTACTAGCTGACCCGGCAGAAGTTGTTATGCCTTATAAATATCGCTATCAAAAATAGGGGTTTATAGTAGAGGGGTGTAAATTTAGGGATGTATGTATTTCTATATGCTTTCACATAAAAAAATAAAAGCAATAAAAAATGTGGACCTTTCACATTTCGGGGATGTAAAATAAATTTTGTGCGATTCGCGGACCTACCAAACGTAAATATAAAATTTCATCCAAATCGGTCGAGCCATTTCGGAAGAGTTCAATAACGTGACACGAGAATTGTATATATGAAGATTTTGGGATATGTTTGTTTGTTTACACTATGTACACTAATAAAAATATAATAAAATGTATAATAACAATACATTTTATAGGCAGATCCGGTTGTAAAGTAAATTAGTCTACATTTGTTTGCCTACCTTTACCTTTATTTGGGTTTCGTGCAATAAAAAAAGCACACGGACAAAGTCGTTGTTACCAATTAGTAGCAGATCAAATCGAGCAAACACGCAACAAACAAGCTTTCATAAATTGTAGTCTTAAGGTGGATGCTCCAGGGTAGCCCGCGAAATTCAAATTTTCTTACGTTTTTTGCAATTTGCAGGTCAGTGCTAGGTTGTATATCGATTAAAATGTTATTGGCGGCTGTAAGACTTATGTAGTTATAGAATTATAATCATCAAAATCATGAATACGAGTACAACCCTCCAAGCTCATGAAGGTGCAAGAAAAACTTTTTCAACGTCAAAGTCATTATTGCACCTTTATGAGCTTGGAGGGTTGTATTGACTTTGATGATTATAACTCTGTAACTACATACGTCTTACAGCCGCGAATCAAATGTTCATCATCATACAACCTAGCACTGACCTGCAAAAAACGTAAGAAAATTTTAATTTCGCGGGCTACCCTGGAGCATCCACCTTAAGTGCCTGATTAAGTGATTAGCCACCAATATATTGTAATCGCCATTTGACTTTTTGATCAAATAGGCGTGATGTACACATAACTAGTATAGATATAATTGCGTCCATTGAGTATTTATCGCCCTATTAATCAAATAAGTTTCATCATCATTAACCCAGACAGATGTGCGACTTATTTTTTGTGTAGTGTACAAACATAAAATGTAAGTTTACAATTCACTTAACGACCAGTGTGGTGACGAATTTAGAATTATACATATAGTGTCATAACTTGACTGATTGACTGCCTCGTTGGTCTAGTGGTTAGATGTGCCGCCTTTGGATCAACGGGTCCCGGGTTCGATTCCGGGGTCGGGCAAGTGTCTTTGTCTAAACCAGAGGCACTGGCTCGGAGTCTGGGTGTTATTTCTATCTATAATATGTATGTATTTACAAAAAAAAATGTATAATAAGTAGTATATCATCCATCTCGTTACCATAACACAAGTATTAAGTTGTTTAACTTGGGACGAGATGGCGTTGTGTGAAATGTCCAAGGATATTTATTTATTTATAACCCCATGTCAACCTACAGGCGTCGTAAGAGCTGGCAAAAGGAAATGACAAGGCCGTTAAGCTAGCCACAAGAGAAGGCAATTTTGAAACGAAACCTTGTGCCAACCCGCCTGGCCAGTGTGGCACAGTAGGCTAATTTACCTCCATTTAACTGAAGGAGGCCCTACTCAGAAGTGGGTCATCTATGGGCTGAGTAACGTGGCAGAATATAATAAATAAATAAATATCATTGGACATTTCACACAACGCCATCTCGTCCCAAGCTAAGCAACTTAATGCTTGTGTTATGGTAACGAGAGATGGATGATAAACTACTTATATACATTTTTTTTGTAAATACATAGATGTTATAGATAGAAAACACCCACACCCGGAACAAATACTTGTAGGTCGTACAAATATTTCTTCCGTGCGGGGATCGAACCCGCGATATGCTGCGCAGCAGTCGATCACTCAACCACTGCGCTAACCGTGTTGTCAATATTGACGGAATGTGCGTAACGCTTGATCTGCAGGATAAGGTATCTGCGACTAACTAAAATAAATTTAAAGGAACGACATTACACAAATATTCGTTTCTTTCTTTTTCGTTCAGATTCTCTTGCACAGCACTTTCGGAAGATTATCATCATCTGAAAATTATCATCATGATCAAATGCATAGTTTACGATTCTTTAAAGGTCATACAGACAAACATTCATTTTTATTTATAGTAGAAGAAGATATCTCTTTGGTGCCGAAAGCTGCTCCACTGAAATTTTATATGGTGTTGATAGCTGAAGAATTAATCATGCGTTTACTTTTCAAAGGGATGGTGACGCGTTAGTAACACTTTGTTTGTTACAAATATCCCTAAGAGATGGTAACAACTTGCCACCACCCAGATAAGCGCATCAACCGAGCGGCAAGCAAAAGTTTAGCCCGTGTAGGGACGGGTTACAATATTATTCCCACCGCACGCTGGGAATAACGCGTGTTGTAAAAGTCAACAAAACCCAGCACGCTTGGTGGTAGGATCTAATGGTCCGCCCGGCTAGCTATCACCCTTACATCTAAGTACGGCGCCAAGCAGTTTTACTGTGTTTCGTCTTGTGTATGTGAGAACCGGTGCCCGACAGGGTATTTCCTTAAATTGCCTGCTCCATCTTAGTCTCTGGCGTTGCTTTCCATCACGCAAGCCAAGGGTCAAAGGCATTCAAGTCGTAGATAAAAAAAAGCAAATTTGGTTTTCAAAGACTCAATAGATTAACGTTTCCTCGATATTTGTTCCCCTTATTTTTCACACGATATAACAGTAATAATGTTAAACTGTCTAGGCACAAAATGTTGATGCGTCATCGATCGTAGCAGACGCTACGAGCCGCGGGCTACGAGCGACGGTGCTACGCCATTATTCATGGAGCTTACAAGACAATGCGTCGGGGCGCGTCGGAAGTAATGTTCCGGGTTCTATAACCTTTGTTATGAGGAGCGATAAATCAAAGTTTAAAAGAAGCACTTCTTATTAATAAATGTACATAGGAGTTTAATGTGATTGTACCCATTTTTTTATAATTATGGTCCATATAATTTTGTTTAACAATTTCAAATATATATAGGTACTAGCTGTCCCGGCAAACGTTGTTTTGCCAAATAATTAACCATCCCCCGCGCAACCCCCTTCCCCGCGCAACCCCCACCCCGCGCAACCCTCTAGGTCTTATGGTTCCAGAGATATCGTGAACATCTCCTATCGCAAACGTTTTTTTGCCATGTAATTAAATAGGGGTTGATCGTAGAGGGTTGAAAATTTATGGTTGTTTGTATTTTTTTATGCTGAATCTTAAAAAAATAAAAGCTAAAAATTTTCTCTAAAAAATAAACAATTTTATTTTTGACCCCCCTTAAAATTTAGGGGGATGAAAAATAGATGTTGTCCTATTCTCATACCTACCCAATATGCTCACAAAATTTCATCAAAATCAAAATGTTTTTTATTCGAATAAATTCTTGCGAATGCTTTCAAATAGTCAAAAAAAAAAGTATTAAATTTAAGAGAAATATAAAAAAACTAATCATCTAGTTTTTACCACCGGTTCGGAACGCCATTCCACAGAGTCAAAATCGGTCATCAAAATCGGTCAAGCCGTTTCGGAGGAGTTTGGCATCTAAAACTGTGACACGAGAATTTTATATATTAGAAGAAGATAAACATAAATGTTAGAAAGGAGATATACTCACAGCTAGTAGCTGGTTTTAGAAATATAACCTTTATCACTAAAAATTACATAAGTATTCTATGAAGATTTCGGCCATAATTCTAGTGTCACCACCCCATTTTATCTTTAGGGTGTCGTAAGAGCCGATAAAAGAAAATAATAAGGGCTGAGTAGTGGTGAGTCAAATTTAACATTATAATTCAATTCAAAGTTATAAAACAAGTAGAAAAATATACAAAATATAATGCAAAGATATTGGATACAAGCTTAACTAATTCCATAATATTTTTTATAGATGATTTAAATGTAGACAACCTACAAGAACGTGTACGTTCAAATGCTTAATTTAATTCGATACGTACATACAGATATGGTTGCCTTTAATAACTCCTTCATTGAAAAAGCGGTGAAATTCGAGAGCTATTAAAACAAAAATAACATTCTGTCTTTTGATTCCGTATAAACGTTATGTTACGTAAAATAATCATGACTCATTTTCGTCGAATCATTTTCAATGATATATGAAAATTTATTATTGGAAAATAATTCATATGCCAGTTGATTCTTTGGTATGGTTTGTACATAAACGTTTGTTAAAAAAATAAACTTTGCATATTCATTAAGCAAATAATAAATAAATAAATATATCCTTGGACATTTCACACAACGCCATCTCGTCCCAAGCTAAGCAACTTAATGCTTGTGTTATGGTAACGAGATGGATGATAAACTACTTTTTTTTTTTTGTTGTAAATATATACATACTATAGATAAAAAACACCCAGACCCGGAACAAATACTTGTAGGTCGTACAAATATTTCTTCCGTGCGGGGATCGAACCCGCGACATGCTGCACAGCAGTCGATCGCTCAACCACTGCGCCATTTATACATTAATGTGACGTCGTTTTCCATTACTCAAAGTATATATTGTACCCTAACAAACTACTACTACTATTCAGCCCATAAATGCCCCACTGCTGAGTCGGCCCTCCTCCAATTACTAATACTGTGCCACGCTGAGAGCAATCGGTAATCGATCCACGATCAAATCGAAACGTATGAAGGCAAATTTACCTTTGCAATTACATTGACTATCTTTTCCGTTTTACGCAATAAATCCGCCTGGTGACGCTGGTTAGAATACATAGTGTCACCACCCCATTCCATCCTGAGGGTGTCATAAAAGCCGACTATGAGAAATGACAAGGCAAATACCCAGCCGCAAGAGAAGGAAAACTTATGCCAACCCGTCTGGCCAGCGAGGCACAGTACTACAGGCTAATTTACCTTCTGCAATTGGAAGAGGCCCGACTCACCAATGGGTCTTTTACAGACTGCGAAAAAGAAGAAGAATAATTCCTGAATATTTTTTTAAAACACGCTTATTTATTTACCTGAATCTTGTAATAGCTACACTACACCCCCACAGCGAAGGCGTCGAGGCGACATTCAATTATTTAAAGACGTACTTTACACTTAGAGGCCCTTAATTAAATCCCCAGTGACACGTATATTCGTTTAAAGGATAATTTATTCACCTTTTTAGATTGAATGTTAATGCGCCCGCGGGTGAGCAAACATAATATTTATGCAAAAGCGATGTACTGAATTCGCAGCGTGAGCATTTTCCGACGGAATTCATGTTAAAAGCTTTTTTGTTATCTTTACGCGGGAATGGTTTCAATAAGTTAATCTATTAGGGTAAGATGACAATTATTTTTTCTGATCTGTTAGTCCTTCAGAAACAAGTGATAACTAGAAATCGACTACTACTTAGCACATAGATGACCCACTGCTGAGTCCGGCCTCCTCCAATTGTATGGCGGAAAATTAGCCTACTGTGCCACGCTGGTTGGCACAGTAGGCTAATTGGCACGGAGTTTCGTATCAAGTTTTCCTTCTCTTGCGGCTAGGCTATGTATTTTATAATTTAATATCTATCACCAAACATATTATAGGTACATAAAACAATTTACTACTTTTCAATTTGCTCATCCGTAAGTAAACAATAACACAAAGACATCTGTCAAGGTTACTTACGATTTCCAAGAGCCTTGTAATTACTCATTTTCCAAGATGCCAAATTACCTGAAAAAAATAAGGAATAGTAAATAAAATACCTTACAACGTCAATTAGAAGTATATTGCGGTTAACGATGTCTCGACGGTTTTGACCGTGTTATCTATTTTAAAATAATATGTGAAGCAAAAGCATTTCTACCCCTTTTCACGTAAATTGCGCGGACGGAGGAGTATGAAATTTCCCACACTTATAGTTTATGTAGAAATAGTGTGAAAGAAAAGAGTGTCGACTACTTTTTTAAAATTGTGCGTAATAAATCAATAAAAAACATTACCCGTACTACCATGTATTTGACACACACACGTATCTCTTTTCTTTAGTGTTAAAGTATGTGGTCAAATTTTGAGAATAGAACTATAGTTTAAATAAAATATGGTCGAATTTCGATCGATGGGCGACCCCAACGTTTGAAACCCATAGCAGTATCCGTGGTCGTGGGGTGGCATAATTATAGAATCATTATCATTATTTACCGATATAGTTTTAAATCTATTGTTTTGTGGTTTATATTGTTTATGTATTTAATTATATAAGCATATATAAGTTTATTATAAAAGGACGACTATTAGGCCAGACTGTATGTCGAGGTGCGCGAAGCATGCGCTGCGTTCTAAATCTGTAGGCATGCGCCGGCGCACCCGGCGACGACCAATGCGCAATTAGCATCGGTTATAGGGATGCCTATGTTGGTTTCATTTTACGATTTTTTGGATTATCCCAAGACATCATAGACTTAAACATATAATTAGATTGTTCACACGCGGGCGTCATTTAGTCTAGTTACACGTATTGCAGCTCGACGTCTTGAACAACCGTTTCGGCAACCTTTCAAAACAACCTTTTTGGATTTTAATAAACCAAAAAAGTTGCCGGTCTCAAAGACCTACGTTCTCTTGTACTTGAATATTTTCAAAGGCTAGGTTTTAATATCTTTTCGACACACGAAGTATCCTATTTTTTAATTCCACTAATAAACAATTCCTAAAAAAATAATTTAAACTTAACTCTGTCAATATCGGTTCATCCGTTCAGGAGCTATTCTGACACAGATTATCAGACGTGTCAAACTAACAACACCCGATTTTTACGGCGGAATTAAGAAAATGTAAGTACACTTCCACTCAGTATTTAGTAAAGTACCTATTCAATTTCATTTAAATGTAACTACTACTACTAACCAGCCAATAGACGACCCACTGCTGTTGTCGGGCCTCTTCCAGTTAGATGGAGGGTAATTACCCTACTGTGCGACGCTGGTCAGGCGGGTACAGGTTTCGTAACAAGTTCTCATTATCGTGCGGGTAGGTTATCGGTTTGTTATTTCCTTTTGCCAGCTCTTACGAGACCTTTTTTTTATTTTTTTTAATATCCTTGGACATTTCACACAACGCCATCTCGTCCCAAGCTAAGCAACTTAATGCTTGTGTTATGGTAACGAGATGGATGATAAACTACTTATATACATTTTTTTTTGTAAATACATACATAATATAGATAGAAATGACACCCAGACTCCGAGCCAGTGCCTCTGGTTTAGACAAAGACACTTGGCCGACCCCGGTATCGAACCCAGGACCCCTTGATCCAAAGGCGGCACATCTAACCACTAGACTAACGAGGCAGTCACCTTCAGGATGAAATTGGGTGGTGACACTATGTATTTTAAATATGTCAAAACGCGCACTTTAATTTGGTTTAAAATAGTAAAATAGTATTAAAAAAAAACACAGTTTCAATTGAGCTAGCTCTATTACTGAGGTGATTGAGATAAGTACGCTATTAATGTGAGCCTAACTGTAATTATAATAACTATTGACAGCCCTGAAGTGGTGTCGTTACCCTACCACCGACACATAAAATTATTTCGAGAACCTTCGCACATGTCGACTCTAAGTTTGCACATTGTAAACTCCGGCCCAAGGCGGCGATGGCTATAATTGGCGGATATGTATATGGCGAACGATTGCAGGCTAAATTAATTGGTATGACGACACTTCATATTGACTACTGCGAGAGATCAGACATCTGTCTCTCACGCTCAGGATGTAACAGAATGGATACACAGAATTAGTTTCACATGAGTATAAACTGAGACTACGAGGAATACTTAAACAAATAACCAAATATGTTTTCTACTTTTCGCGTTATTTTAATTTACTTCCTTAACCTAGGCCTGACTCAAAACTACTACTACCTACTCAGCCCATAAGACCGGCTCAGTAGCGGATCATTAAATGATATTTATAAGAACACTAGCGACCCGCCCCGGCTTCGCACGGATGCAATGATGAACCTCTAAATTTATCATTGTTACTCTACAATATTATGGATGTATTATACTTCAAAACCTTCCTCATTAAACATTCTATCTTTTAAAAAAACCGCTTCATTATCCGTTGCGTAGTTTAGGCATACATAGGGACAGACAGTAATACACGGATAGTAATAGTGATAGTGCTAATGATTACATTTTATGTCATACATTGCAATGTACCCAGCCACCATGCAAGACGTGTATCTCGTTCAATATCACGTCGCATCGCAAGACGCTCCTTTGGAATTTATTATCATATAAAGCAATCTGAAAGGCATAAATGCCCTTCCACTGACTCGAGACGCGATGCGTTTTTACCTCGGGCAATATTTGCGACAATGCATCTTCAATAGTGTAGATCCTGAATGAGTGATAAAAACCCACATATAAATAACTCACGTGCTCATTTAGCTCACTTTGGAATCAGCCTCAGTTGTGGTACTTTATATTTGATTAATTTAAACAGAAATAATTTATAAACAAATTATAATTCATCATCATTTCAGCCCGTAAATGACCCACTACTGAGTCGGGCCTCCTCCATATTTTTGAGACAAATTAGCCTACTGGGCCACGCTTGCCAGACGGTTTGGCACAGGATTTGTATCAAGTTTTCCTACTGTTGCAGCTGGGTGATCAGGCACGCTAAAGGTTCCAGTAGTCGCCATCTTTTTGTCTGTCTTGTGGTGGTAACATTGTGTATTCTAAATCAATTGACCCATCTTTATTATTGAGGTGATTGAGATAGTACGCTAATATTATAAACGTGAAAGTTTGTAAGTATGGATGGATGGATGGATGTTTGTTACTCTTTCACGTAAAAACTACTGAATGGATTTTAATGAAACTTTACAATAATATAGCCTATACATCAGAATAACACATAGGCTACAAGTTATAAAGATATTATGTGAATTACAACAATATAAACAAGTCGAATTAAAAATTTCTAATTGTCAAATTTTCGACAATATTAAACTATAGACAACATAACGTTTCGCTGTCAGTTGCGTTTTGTTAAAGTAGGTTTTATACGGACGGGATAAAAATCTCAGGTACCCTATGTCCAACATTCTTTTTGTTTTAAATATATATAAAGCGGAACAAAGTGCGCCGGGTCAGCTAGTAGTGTAATATTATATCTAATTATCCAAAAGAAATTTACCTTTCTGTTCAGTTGAGCGATACATTTTTCGCATCGCTCATTTACAAGTAGCATTTTAATAAATGTTAGCCCGCACCGCGGGGCGCGACACACAATGGACCCATAAATTTTAATATCGGCGCCATATTTTTTTACATTAAAATTAAACACGACGTTTAGTGGTGTCGTTACCTCTCAAAACTTGTGTCGATTTAATTAGAATCGGTTTTGTTGATTGATAAAATGGCGGCCGACGATTGATGTGGGATTACTCAGATGGGTGCGTCAGAGCAAATAAAATGCCGAACCATTTAGTTTATAGATTAATACCAATTTCAACGCATTAGTATGATGATTTGACCTGATTGGATGCGGCCAAAAATGGACATAACTTGAACTTTGCTTCATTTGAGCACTTCGACCGACTTTATACAGGTTGTCAATTCAGTTGTATGTTATTTCTCATGTGTGTTACCGCATACATTCCGCCATTTATAAACCCATTTGATGCCAACTTAAATTGACATCGACGCGGTGACGAGCGCCGAGGTACACCTAAGCTTTGGTAGTGCCTTTAAGCCTACTAGCCTACCTTAAGGATTACGTAAACTTACAAATAAAATATTGGGTTTTATAGTGTATATAGTATATCGCGGGGGACTTTTACCCTCAGATCCAAAGCAATACTGGTTGCTAGGGGTTGGATGTGCCGCCTTTAGATCACAGCCGGGGGGGCTTTTGGAGTCCGGGGTCGCGCAATTGTCTAGCCGGGGTCGGAGTCAGGCAAATGTGTAAACTAGAGACACGTGTCATTTGTATTAATGAATTACATGTCTGTAAACTGCCCCTGCGAAACAGATTATAAGCAAACCGTTTAAAAAAAATCCAAATCTAGTAGACCTCTAGACCAACGAGGTTACCAAATTTCCTTGTCTAAACATGGACTTTCGCTAGACTCACAGAATAGTTTCATTATATAACATCATCTCCTCAGCACACCTCTTGAAGTATAAGCATAATAAAAGCATTTCATGATTAATGAAGCGGCCGCAAACTTGCATAGCGACCGAACAGCGTGCCAACACACAATACATCTGATACTGAGGCGGCAGTTTTTTGAGTCGCGCCGCCGCCGTCTCACAAAAACCTTCACCAAGCGATACGCAGCTCGCAGATTCGTTCAGCCCTAACAGACGAGCGATTAGGTACTGAGGTCATATGACCAGGGGCCGCAGAATGAGAGACTTCAGGACGCGAAAAGTGGTACTAAGTGCCCCGATCTATCCACTAAATTTAACGGCGTTCCTCGACAGCCCGCTTCTGGGCCCCGGGCTGCACTCCCAATGGCGCAACATGAACAGTGGGCCAGTACAAATAACCACTTGGCATCCAGATTATAAATAGCAAGAAAATAATGTAATATTGGCGATCATCTATCACAGTCGAATTTCAAAGTCTATTAAGAAACTCAACGTGTTCCCAACATGGGAGGAGCTTTCCGTTTGGCTCCATTCTTTTGGTGTGTTCACATCGAGTAGGATGGATACACTGTCTCCCGATAAATGTTAGGATCCATCACTTATGAAACGTGTACACTATCCAGCTTTGTGAACAGTTCTTTAAAAAAAAAAAGAAACCAGTTTCACGATCCACTGCTGAGTCGGAGGTTTGACTCAGCGGTGGGTTGTTTATGGTGGAGGGTAATTAGCCTACTGTGCCACGCTGGCCAGACGGGTTGGCAAGGTTCCATATCAAGTTTACTTTCCAATGCGGCCTTTTGTCGGCTCTGGCGGTACCTTCAGGACGAAAATGGGGTAGTAACATTATGTATAAATCCGCCATACCTTCGTTGTACAATGTATATAAAAATGTTATCACATTAATTGCCTTAAGTTATAAAAGAAGCTGTACCAAAAACTCTACAAAGCAATGTTTGTCTGTAGACAATTTAAAATCGCTCGTCTGTGTAGTTGCGTAAAGGTATGTCTAAGGAGCCAGGGCGACTGGTGAAACGGGTTCCTGTGAGAATTCGCGCAAGTATCTACACAATACGCCTTTGCGTGTCGCGCCGCTGTGATTTATCGTCGAAACCTTTTGCTAGCTTTTAGCTATGTTGGTTCACCACAAGTCTTGGACGATTCTGAAGTCGAGATTGCAGTTTGTTTAATCCTAGCTTTGCTCGTGACCGCTTCCGCGCACCAACAACGAATATTTATTATAACACAATTCTCGAACGGGTAGATTTTCAAGAAAACAGGTAAAGCGTATTATAAAAACAATGCATGTGTTACTCCTTTATAATTGGCTGTTTAAATAATTAAATCAAAAATCTAGAAGTTCGTAACCATAACACAGCAAAACATATGAAAGAGACATTGTAGTAAACATTTATATAGTATATAGGTACTGGTAAATTTATATGTATTAGCTAAATAAAACACCAAGATACTCCTAAAATTATAATAGTGATTTATAAAATAAAATATCTTTATACATTGGAGTAAGGTGTCATTTTAGTATCCACGAAATATGAGCATTTTGCCTTAGCGATGAGAACGATTTACTCGTTATTAAAATATCGTAAACAGAGTATAAATCTAAGAACGATGAATATCTCTTTTCCAAGAAGAAGACCGCAACCTAAATTAGCCACTTATTCATTACAAGTCTGTTTAATAAAGAATGCTAAAATAGCCCAGTCTATCCCACGCCCAGTGATTCACTAACAAAAAAACTGCGTTACTCACGTCGTCATCCTGTCTGGAAGAGAAAAGCTTCGCAATTCTGCGGGCTGTAACCTGAGATGCAATCACTACTAATTTAACTCAATCAACAGAGGACAGCCCTCGCTGTAACTTGATTACACTTCATTATACCAGATGGGACTTTATAATTTGAGACGGCAAGATAAAGGGCTTTTGATTGGCGTCTGTATTGTACTGTCTCGCTGAGATGACTAATGCGAGTTGTCCGGGGTATACGTTAACCTAGACAAGGTCTTTGCAAGTATACTTTGCTGCACTGCGATTCAAAATTTAAGTCTCACTAATCTGATGTAGCTTATAACGTAAATTAACTATACGAGTTTTTTGTTTACTTGAAATGTGGCTTAATCGTGAGCGTTTTATGTTATATTTATTTTAATTAAATCTTCGTTGGTCTAGGGGTTAGATGTGCCGCCTTTAGATCAACGGGTCCCGGGTTCGATTCCGGGGTCGGGCAACTTTATTTGCCTAAAACCAGAGGCACTTGTTTCGAGCCTGGGTGTCATTTGTATTCGTGAATTTCATGTTTGTAAACAGTAGGCTAATTTCCCTCCATGAATTTGGAGGCCATTTATGGGTCATTTATGGGCAGAAACGACGAACAACAACCAGTTTCATGCATCTGCGGTATGATATTTTCTAGTGTTCTAATTGAGTACTAAATATACAAGCGTAAAAAATCTGTTGTCAATGTCATATTAGCATTGTCATTATGTTGTCCAGATTTCCAACCGGGTTACGACAGATTTAGAATTGTGTCACCACCCCATTCCATCCTACGGGTGTCGTAAGAGTCGACAAAAGGAAATTACGTGGCTGAAAACCTAGCTGCAACCGCAGGAAAACTTGTTAAGAAACCCTGTGCCAATTCGTTATGTATGTGCTTAGTAATAGTAGCCAGTCATCCTACCACTCTGGCCAAACGTGGTCCTGACTGCTATTGAAAATTTCAAGGAGCATCTGTTAATTCAATATCCTTATAAAGCACTTTTAAAATAGGGCATTCCACCCGCAGAGACAATTGAAATAAAACGTCATTGTGCCGCGTCCGCGAATCTTAAACGCTTCAAGTGGTACACGCGATGTACAATAATAAATCTTGTCACAACGCATCAAGGGTCATAATGGCGGAATTTTCTTGAATAGTGATGTCACACTGCTAGCGGGTCAAGCGCCTACTCCGCGCAAGTTTTTCTTTTTGTCTGCAGCGCAGTTTTATTTTAATTCTGCACTAACGAAGCCGAGTCTGGTGCGATGCGATGTTGTCATTCGCTTCATAATCGTCACCTCGCTTATCGGACAAAATATTTGATACTAGGAAACTGCCTCGCCTTACCCGATATATGACCCACTGATGAGTCGGGCTTCTCCCATTTACATGGAGGGTTATAAGCCTACTGTGCCGCGCTAGCCAGACGGGATAGCACAGGGTTTCGTATCAAGTTTTTCTTTTTTTGCGGCAAGGTTATAATTTTCTTTTGTCGGCTCTTACGACACCCTCAGAATGGAATGGGGTGGTGACACTATATATTCTAAATCCGTCACCACGCGGAATGCGGCCTCGACTTAGAGCGGGTAATATAAAATTATATAGTAAGCATTTATATAGCGCTGGCCAGACGGGTTTAGTTTCGCTAGTGTCCTGCTGCAACTACGTTTTGTCGGCTCTTACGAGACCTTTAGGAATGTATGGGCTGGTGACACCCATGTTGTGATTATATCACAACATGGTTGTGATATCGATTATCCCATGTTGTGACAGATCTAAAATACATAATGTCACCACCCCATTCCATCCGGAAGGTATTGTAAGAACTGACAATGCCGAAAACCTAGCCCCAAGAGAAGAAAAACTTGATATAAAAACCCGTCTGAGCAGCGTGACACAGTAGTCTAATTACCTTCCATTTTACTGGAGGAGGCCCAACCCAGCAGTGGGTCATCTATGGGCCGATATGCTGGGGTGGGTCATGGGTGACACTATGACACTAGTAGCACTGCAGTGTATTGAAAGACTGGGATGATTATTTTATTTTTAATTGTACTTAAGTGTTTTAATTTTAGGTATTTCAAATGTATTTTTAAGTGTGTTTTTTAATTTAGTATTGTATTAATTATTTGTATTGTAATAGTAACATCGCATTGGCGCTATACCTGTTATGGTGTTATTTACGTAATCACTACATAGAATAAAACAAAGTCGCTGTCGTCAGTCCGTCCCTATGTATGCTTAAATCTTTAAAACAACGCAACGGATTTTGAAGCGGTTTTTTTAATAGATGGTGTGATTCAAGAGGAATGTTTATAAGTATAATACTTGCATAACTGCACCCGTGCGAAGCCGGGCCGGGTCGCTAGTTATAAATAAATAAATAAATATTCCTACAAATAAATTGTACCTACTTGCCAAGCTAGTTTATTGCAGTTGTTAATAAAAAGTTTTCAACCACGATCGATTTGCTACTAAGGCACGTGTACATTCAACCCGTCAGTGGCTCAGTCATCATTAGAAGGTTCGTGTTCCCGGCGGCCGTGTTCCCTTTTGTCTTTCTAATGGCGCCCGATGAAAGACTTTCGTTAATGAAAGATTTGCGGCAATGAAAGCAGAAACGCTTTTGTGTTAATCCATCGAATGCCTTTATGGATTTTAATTTGGAACATTTCTTTTTCTGTTCAATTTAATTAAACTTTTTTTGTGATTTAAATTTAGAGTGAAAAATCTGTATACACCATTTATACAAGTAACTGAAGCGATTTTAATGGCCTCACATTTATTGGAATTGAATATAACAACTAGGTATTAACATTTCGGAAAAAAAACACACATATTTATAGTAAACTAGCTATACCCTGCGCTGTAATGGAACGGGCTTCAAATCTACGCGGGAAAAGCTGTGGGCCGAAACTAAATAAAAATAAGTAATATTAAAAGTTTCAATAACGGTTTTGTTAATCATCATTACAAAGTCGCTGTCGTCTGTCCGTCCCTATGTATGCTTAAATCTTCAAAACTACGCAACGGATTTTGAAGCGGTTTTTTTTTAATAGATAGAATTAAATTTAATAGATATTTAATATATTTTACTCCTACTACTCGTACTCAGCCTTTAGATGACCCACTGCTGGGTCGGGCCACTCCAGTTAAATGGGGAGTAATTGGACTACAGCCACGCTGCACAGACGGGTTGGCACAGGATTGCTTATACGATACCGTTTCGATAATATTTCGACGAAATTTATTTCATTTACATAATTATTTCCGACAACATAACGTTCACGATTCACTATCAGCAGTTGCGTGTCATGCACTCCGCAACATATTACCTTCATATCCTTTGCCAAAAACATATAAAGTACGAAAAAATCCAACAAAAAATGTCGCATGTTTTTACAAGATCACCTAGCAATCTTACTAATATCTTACTAATATTATAAACGTGAAAGTTTGTAAGTATGGATGGATGGATGGATGGATGGATAGATGGATGGATGGATGGATGGATGGATGGATGTTTGTTACTCTTTCACGTAAAAACTACTGAATGGATTTTAATGAAACTTTACAATAATATAGCTCATACATCAGAATAACACATAGGCTACAAGTTATAAAGATATTATGTGAATTACAACAATATAAACAAGTCGAATTCAAAATTTCTAATTGTCAAATTTTCGACCATATTGAACTATAGACAAGATAACGTTTCGCTGTCAGTTGCGTTTTGTTAAAGTAGGTTTTATACGGACGGGATAAAAATCTCAGGTATCCTATGTCCAACTTTCTTTTTGTTTTAAATATATATAATGCGGAACAAAGTTCGCCGGGTCAGCTAGTGTACTTATAAAACATAAATTTCTCGCTTATAAATAACCTATTACTTGTTTTCAAATCATTACCTTCAATTCACGCTAGTACAATTTACTTTGTAAAGAAGGTCTTGATTTAAAGACTGGTCAGCAATATAAACCATAAACATGAACTAAGGTAGAAACACCGAATGACATGTTAAGATTTCGCGATTATTACACATTTAAATTTAACAAATTCGGCTATATTTATTTACATCCACTTCATAAACCTATCGGTATTTTTTATTTTAAATGTCTTTTGTCTCACCTGGACCACGATTGATGCAAAGCATTCAACACGTCGGGAGTAAAATAAACCCGATAAATCCATCGACGCCTACATTTCGAGGTATTTTGTGCAGAAACCACAAAACAAGATATTGAAATTAGTTAGTCGTGTATAATTAGGTATTTAAGTACCTAATCAAAGACTAAAACAGTAAGAGCATAATCTATAAAACAGAAAATTTATGAAAATTTGTTTTTACTGTGAGTCCTCGTACTAGGTGTCGTTACCTTACCCTATGGCTATACAATTTGACGTTAAGCACGTATTTACAAAGCGGAGTACATGGCAGTATAATACAGTTCGTAATGGATTACTTTTTGTTACTTAACGCTAATGGAGGTTTTGTAAATAACATTATTGTAATCCAAAGGCCTTTCTAGCTATCTAGGGCAAGAAGAAATTAGGACATGGAGAAAATGGGAAATAGACAAGCGGTGGGAATGGAAAAAGACACTTTTTTTATCAGTAACTTGAATGCTTTTGACGTTGACTTTTACAACACGCGTTATTTCCCATCGTGCGTTGGGGAAGTGTCATATTCTGCCCCGTCCCCACACGCGGCATAAAGACTGTACACATAGATAGACCCACATCTCCCAAACTATTTGCTCCACAGGTAAATAGTTTTGGAAGCTAAGTAGTAAGTTACAATCACGAAGCTATCATGTATATATCAACAACCAAACATTGTAGTACTAACTTAGCTGTGATGAAGCATTCTCAGAAGCACTTACAAACGTTACATATTCCATGGTTTGGAGGGTAATCTAGGCTGGTTTCAGAACATAATATTGAATCTGTTCTGAATACCATTTAGATCCAAGTTCCACTGATTTTACCACGACGACAGGACGCATGTTCGTTATTTCTACTACACAAAAACCAGATGGCACTCCCATGCATGACTTGGCATAAAAGGACTGCAATGACTGCCTCGTTGGTCTAGGGTTTGGATTTGCCGCTGAAAGGTGGGTACTGACCGAGTGGTGTAATGTAACGTGTTACACAGCGAGCATTCGTACAATCAGTACGTCGTGATTCGGAGAAACCGGCGTCCAACGACGTACTGACTGCAGGAATGTTCGCTGTGTAACACGTTACATTACGCCCTTTAACGCCGGTCAGTACCCAGCTTTAGAATCACAGATTATTCCGGGGCCGGGCAAGTGTCTTTGTGTAAACCAGAGGCACTTGCTCTGAGTCTGGGTGTCATTTGTGTTCGTGACTTTCATATTTATATACTGCCCCCGCGATACAGGTCATAACCTACAGGGGTTACGTTTGTAAAAAAAAAATTAAAGAAATGCCATTATTATCTGTTGTAGGTCATTTGCGTTCGATCGTTTAAAAATAAGACCTTTTGAAACTGCTACTAAATTGGGTATGATTCCATAATCTTCAAAGGAACACTTCCATTATTAGGCAACCATTAGAGCACCGTGTTGAAAGCATCAGTCCCATTACGACACGGAACATCGCGAATTGGGGGAACACTTAAAAATAAACATTCGCGCTTACTCACGAAATTTATATTTACGCCATAGCTTGTGTACACACAAACCGCCTACCTTTTCCACGTCTACAATAGAAACGCTATAGTAATTCTAAAAGGTTTCAAAAATCATCATTGTTATTAACCAATAATTTTATTTAAGAGTGTACTCAACTGGGACTATAGTATATTTCTTAACTAGCTTATGCGCGCGGCTTCGCCCGCGTAGGCTTCGAACCCGTGCTTATCTCTATGCATATTTTTTATGAACATAAAAGCGGTTATTGTGACTAAACTATGATAGTTAGATATAATGCTCTCGCAGGACTTTTTTGTAGATCTTTATAAGACCTACAAACCCGTAGTACATCATTTTGTTCTATTGTCAATAGTTTTTGCAGCGCACGCATAAATAGGTTTTCGATTTTACACCTTGGTTTACAAAATCGCAATTTTCATACGGATACCTAATTCTTTTGAAAATAAAATAAAGCCTATAATCTTCCTCGATAAATGGACTATCTGACACTGAAAGATTTTTTGAAATCGGACCAGTAGTTCCTGAGATTAGCGCGTTAAAACAAACAAACTCTGCAGCTTTATATACGAGGGTGAATCAAAAAGTTCTTAGAAGTGCATATATATGAAACCTTTTTGGATCAAGTTCGATATTCAAATTAAAGAGTGTCTATCACACTATATTTATGCAGACTGTCACTTGTTTTTGTCAGTTCGTTCGCATGTAATAAATTTTTTTGTGCAACGAGTTGCTAAAAAGTCAAAATTATGGATAAAAGTGAGTTACGTGCGGTGATAAAATATCTCAGTTTGAAAAAAATGTCTACGAAGGAAATTTTTTTGGACATTCAGCAGACATTAGGGGGTGATGCTGTACCCTATTCTACGGTTGCGTACTGGGTGGCTGAATTTAAAAGAGGTAGATCAAGCTCTAAAGATGACCCGCGTTCTGGGCGGCCTTCAACCTCCGTTACAGAAGAAAATGTCAAAAAGGTTGAGAATCTGGTTTTGGAAGACAGAAGAATGACTATAAAACATATAGCTGAGATCCTAAAGATATCTTTTGGTAGCGTTCAATCCATTTTAATTGATTCACTGGGGTTCAAAAAAGTGTCTGCAAGATGGGTGCCACGAATGTTAACCGACGAAAACAAAAAGCGACGTTTGGAAATTTCCAAGCGTAATCTCGAAATGTTCCAGCGTGATTCGGATAATTTTTGCCGTCGTCTTGTCACCATGGATGAAACGTGGGTCCACCATTTTGATCCTGAAACTAAAAGACAAAGCATTTCTTGGAAACGACCATCCTCTCCATCCATTAAGAAATTTCGAGTTGCTCCTTCCGCTGGCAAAGTTATGGCCTCTGTGTTCTGGGATAGTGAAGGAATCCTTTTTATTGATTACATGCCAAAAGGCCAGACGATAACTGGACCCTATTATGCAAATTTAATCCCGAAATTGCGTGAAGCGATTAAAGAAAAACGTCGTGGAAAACTGTCGTTGGGCGTGTTGTTCCTTCAAGATAACGCTCCTGCCCATCGATCGGAAGTTGCGCTCAACGCAATCCGCTGTGCTGGCTTCAATCTCCTTGACCACCCACCATATTCTCCGGACTTAGCCCCAAGTGATTTTCACTTATTTCCAAAATTAAAAGAGGAAATTCGTGGAACAAAATTTCACGATAATGACGCGGTTATAGCTGCCGTAGAGGACTTTTTCGAGAGTCAAGAAAATATTTTTTTTTCACAAGGAATAAGGAAGTTAGAAACGCGTTATTCTAAATGCATTGCATTGGAGGGAGATTATGTAGAAAAATAAAATATTATTATTTAAATCTTTGCATTTTTTAATATTGATTCCAAGAATTTTTTGATTCACCCTCGTATTAGTATAGATTAAATAAATCATTTTAACCTAAGAAAAACATACGATGCAATTAAAAGTGTTAACCAAGCAACGCCTAACCAAGACTTGTAGCACCATATTCATTATGCGTTTTAGGTATTTCCCTAAAAGATGCTGGTAGAAACATATTTTAAAAAGATTAGAATATTATCATTAAGATCAATGTGTGTTGCCAGTGATGGCATATGGTGCAGAAGCGTGGTCGCTCACTATGGGCTCCATTAAAAGGCTCAGTGTGGTGACGGATTTAGAAAACACAACGAACGCAAGAGGCAGATCACCTAGCCCCAAGAGAAGGAAACTATAAATAAATAAATATCCTCCGACATTTCACACAACGCCATCTCGTCCCAAGCTAAGCAACTTAATGCTTGTGTTATGGTAACGAGATGGATGATAAACTACTTATATACATTATTTTTTTTGTAAATACATACATATTATAGATAGAAATGACACCCAGACTCCGAGCCAGTGCCTCTGGTTTAGACAAAGACACTTGCCCGACCCCGGAATCGAACCCGGGATTCGTTGATCCAAAGGCGGCACATCTAACCACTAGACCAACGAGGCAGTCAAATGCAAACCCTGTGCCAACACGCCTTGCCAGCGTGGCACAGTAAGCTAATTTCCCTTCATGAATGTGTAGGAGGCCCGACCCATTAGTGGGTAATATAGGGTCTGAAACGTCGACGAACGAAAAGACTGAGTGTCACCCAAAGGGAAATGGGGAGGGCTTGGAGTTTTTATGAGAGAGCCAATCAGAACGAGGAGACACCAGGGTCACAGACATATAGGCACGTAGCACGCAGGAGTGACGACCCATGGGCTAGAAAGTTATTTCCTACTACTACTCAGCCCAAAAATGCTGCCGAGTAGAGCCTCCTTCTCTTGCAGCTAGGTGATCGACCTTCTCATTTCCTTGTATCAGCTGTTACGACACTCAGATGGAATGGGATGGTGACACTGTGTATTATAAAACCGTCACCGTACAGACAATTAATTTATTTATTCATTCTCATTACCATCTTCCACTTATATGTCAACTGCTTTTGTCTATGGTTATACAAGTTACCATCTATAGTCTATATCGTGTTGGGTATTAAAAAGTAAAATTTATTTTATATAACAATGTTCACTTCGTTGTGCATAGTCCTTTATTATATAAATAATCTAATATAAACAGACAACCCGTTGCTAATATTTTGATTTATTGAAAGCTCTTCTCGTCTGTTATGACAGACGTGTTACAGTGAATGCATTATCTTGGCTTCAAATCTAGGCCGTGTATGTTTATGGAGATGCACGGAAAATTACAGATATCCAAATCAATCTCCTTTTTCTATAGTGGCACAAATTTATGAATGAGCCTTTTTTTACCAAATTACAAAGTATATAAGGGTTTGACGGTACTGCGATAATCTTAATGTGTCATTATCATCATCGTCATTTTAACCCTTGGTATTCATGGAGGGAAATTGGCCAACTGTGCCACGTTGCCGTTGGTCAGACGGGACAGGTTTGTATCAAGTTTTCCTTTTCTTGTTCTCTATTTACTCTTGGACTCTTACGACACGGGTTGGTGTTTTTGTGAATTATAAGTCAACCGCACGGAAAATAAATGTGTAACCGATTTTATTTCTAGTTATGAAACACGTTCCTCGTTTCTTTGTTTCGATCTGTTGTTGACAAAACAGTGATGTAACTTTGGGTTTCTCTGTGGCATAGTAGCGCCTAAAGATATGGACCGATTATAATGTTTGTTTTTTATTTGACAGCACGTTTTATGTATCGTTGAGCAGGCATAAACTTTTATCCAAATCGGTTGAGCCGTTTCAAGGTCGGCGCCACGAGTATAGTTGTATCGTTACGTTTAATTAAAATTTTTGTTTCTACCATTTCAAGCTACATTTGGTGAAGCTTAATACCTACCAAAAAAGAATAATATTCCGGGGCTGTTAAAATAAAATTTCACTAAAAGTTGGCTCCAAGCCAGCTCTAACGGTGTCGGTGATAATAATTCATACATAATATTCTCTTTGCAAAAGAAATTATGATATGACGAGAGAAATTGTAAAATTCGTTTTTAGGGGCACAATTTATCTCTATGCGCAACAAATGTATTTTCATAAACAATACAAGCACAGATCGATTGTAAGCAGCAGATTCTGTTACATTCTGTATAATTTAAAAACACTAGCGGCCCATCCCGGCTTTGTACGGGTATACATACACATGTACAAAAAAGTGTCCTACATGTTTTTTTTTTTACCAAATACTTGCTTTTGACCCTAGGCTTGCGTGATGGAAATTAACGCCAGGGTCTAAGATGGGACAGGCAATTCAAGGAAATGCCCTGTCGGGCACCGGCTCTCACATACACACGACGGAACACAGTAAAACTGCTTGGCGCCGGACTTAAATGTGAGGGTGGTAGCTAGCCGGGCGGACCATTCGATCCTACCACCAAGCGTGCTGGGTTTTGTTGACTTTTACAACACGCGTTTTTTCCCAGCGTACTGTGGGGAAGTTTTTCTTTTATTTTTAACGTAATACACGCGTTAAACGCGGTTAGTACGTATCGCGGGAGCAGTTTATAACATGAAATTCACGAACACAAATGACACCCACACTCAGATCAAGTGCTCTGGATTACTCTTGGCCGGCCCCGGAATCGAACCCGGGACTCCGTGATCCAAAGGCGGCACCCCTAGACGAACGAGGCAGTCGAATTTATTATATAATAATTTGTTAAAATGCAATCCTTCACTATGCATTGTGTCACCCATTTACTTTGTGTTGCAGTCTACTGGATAGGCTGAATACACCCGCAAGAGAAGACAATTTTGACATTTTTTTCCATCCGGCTACAGTAATTGCCTTCCACAAAAATGGTGGAGGCTCGATTCTGTAATGGATCATTTAAACGAACCGACACCAAAAGCATCCTCGAATATGTATTCATAAATAATGGAAATAAAGGTTTAGTATCGAGTTTTCCTTCTTTGCGCCTAAGTTCTGTCTGGTCGTTTATTTTAGTTTAACGATACCCCCAGGATGGAAAGGGCTTATGAAACTGTTTATTCTAAGACCATCTATTTTAAACTTGCTAATAAAGTAAAAAAATATATTGTCAATGGAATCTGTTCGTTACTGTCGACCCTCTCGATACGACAGCTTGCAGTGACATATGAAAAAGATGAGCGCAAGGGAAATATTGCATAATGTAATATGTTGGAATATTAAAAAGCCAGAGGTTGTTTAATAAAATGTAGGCAAAACATACAATCTATTTAAGAAAACTTATTATGTTTACCGCCATATTTACATACTTTGGAACTGTACTAGTTACAACGGGCTGTTTCATATCAAGTTTCCCTTGTCTTGCGGCTCGGTTTTCGGCCTTATCGTGTCCTTTTGTTGTCTCTTACGACACCCTCAGGAAGAATTGAGGTGGCGACACTATGTATTCTAAATCGGTCATCACATGGATATAACAGAAGCCATAACGAAATGTTAATATATTTGTTATTAAATTAAAGTAACTTTAAACGTTACACATAAATATGCAATAGTTAGTGCATGTGTCGTCAATTAGCGATTTGCATGCATATTATGTTAATGTTGCCACATTAATACAACCGGTAAAAAACAACGATCACGAATATATTAGATATATATATAACCGATCAAATGGTACACACATTTTAACCCCTGATTTCTTATGTTCCCTACTGAACAATATACACGCGATAAATCCGTTAAAAAGTGTTTAATTACAATTTTAACCCCTCCTTCCCCCTTTGTCATACGTGTTGAGGTTTAAGACAAAATACCCCCCCCCCCCATTAAAAACCACGAGTATTTTTATTACCAAAGTACAATTAATCTTACACGCAAAGGTTTAATCTACACGCCGCTTTTCAGCTTAGAAATCCTGTGTTTGATAAAAAAATAAATACACGTGATATTTTACTATAGGTCCTCCCTGATATTTCGTGATTTTTGCCGAACCCCACGTGAATTGATCACGTCACGAATTGACAGCCCAATAACACAATAACAACAAGAGCACAATAACAATTTTGGTCATAATTTGGATAATCGGAGGCTCCCAAGAGAGTTCATTCCCATCTTGAAGACCACAGACCAAAATATAAATGTGCGTTGCTTGAAACCGTGGCCATTTCTGTTGTTATAAAAATAGTAATCATCATCATCGTTTCAACCCACAAATGACCCACTACTGGGTGGTCTGCTCCAAATTCGTGGGAAACTTGCCTGCTGTGCCACGTTGGAACAGGGTTTGTATCAAGATTCTTCTCTTTTGCGTTACTCTTACGATGCCCTCAGGATGGTATGGGTTGGTGACATTGTGTATTCTAAATCCGCCGCCAAACGGATTACACGGAGTTTCTTCGTTCCTTTAGGCAACTGTTACGACTATGCCTCCGTCTCCTCACAGAGGCGGAGGGGACTCCCACACACCCCCTGTTGGCCATCCCCAGGCAGGAATCTTACTAATATTATAAACGTGAATGTTTGTAAGTATGGATGGATGGATGGATGGATGTTTGTTAGTCTTTCACGTAAAAACTACTGAATGGATTTTAATGAAACTTTACAATAATATAGCTTATCAGAATAACACATATGCTACAACTTATAAAGATATTATGTGAATTACAACAACATAAACAAGTTGAATTCAAAATTTCTAATTGTCAAATTTTCGACCATATTAAACTATAGACAACTAACGTTTCGCTGTCAGTTGCGTTTTGTTAAAGTAGGTTTTATACGGACGGGATAAAAATCTCAGGTATCCTATGTCCAACTTTCTTTTTGTTTTAAATATATATAATGCGGAACAAAGTTCGCCGGGTCAGCTAGTAGTTCATAAAAGATTTTACCTGACCCGGGGTAAAATCCTTTATGGACTATCCCTGCCAAAAAAGGCATCTCTTACGACACCCGCAGGATACAATAGCGTGGTGACAATTTATTCTAAATCCGTCACCACAGGGACTTAATAAGATTGTAATCTAATAATTGTTCCTCGCCAACAACTGGTTTATCAGATAGCATTGTTAATAAATATTCAATGCGCATTAACAATATTCTAATGGCGACATTTGATTGATATCATCCTTACTGCGACACGCACATAATTATAGACACGTTGCATCATCATTCATCATATTCATCATCGCAGCCAAAGACAAGCCACTGCTGGCAAAAGAGTCGTCATAGCTCTAAAAGTCATCGTTTCAGACCATAAATAACCCACCTCCTCCAAATTCATGGAGGGAAATTAGCCTACTGTACCCCGCTGGATAAATAAATGATGGAAGGAAAATTAAATGAGATTGTCGGAATAATAATACTAGTTGGTTGATTTTCACTGGAACCCAAGTTATATAATAAAAATCTGCTTCAGAAAAACGTTGTTGATCACACGCATTTAAATGTGGCGTTTATATATTTACTTTTGGCAACCTCCATGTCCTCACTTTGGAAGGCTATAGGGTATTTGTAACACCCTGTAGATGTTAATTTTGTGTTAATTTTAAAAACCAATGAAAACCTCGTATACAAAAATAAGCGAGTGGTATTATTGCCATCTGATCTAGCTTCATCCGTATGACGGATTTAGAATACATTGTCTCACCACCCCATTTCATCTTAAGGGTGGCCTAAGAGTCTACAAAAGGAAATGACACGGACGCTAACCCACAAAAGAAAAATTAAAACGAAACCCTGTGCCAACCCGCCTGACCAGCGTGGCACAGTAGGGTTATTACCCCCACATAATTAGAGGAGGTCTGACTCAGCAGTGGGTCTTTTACAGGCTGAATAGTAGTAGTAGTAGATCTTCAGCCTAAAGATTTATTACCGGACCTATTATAAACCATTAAAAGCATATTCTTGCACGCGGAAAATAGTAATGAATACGAGTAGTAGAATATAAAGTTACCAATCACATTGCTGTCAGATCACTGCCCGCTATAAAATAGCACAGCCAGCTTAATTGAAACCTCACAAAACTGTTCATCTCAGCTCCTCTGTGCTAATTGCCAATCAAGGACGCATCAGTTACTGCCAAAGACCTAGCGTTACTGGAAAGGACATACAAGCAACTCGGTAACAATCAATACAGGTTCATATAAATATCCAGCCGAAGGTGCTCTACGTGTATCTCTGGCTTGGATATAACGCGCCAAACGAATGAACACTTTTTTAAAACGTGTGGTAATTTTACTATATATTCTTCTTGTAACACGGTTTCAAAATACTTTAACTTCACTTTTTAATTACTTAATTACAACTAAGTACATGGTTTGTCCGTGTGGTGATGGATTGGGAATACACAATGTCACCAACCCATACCGTCTTGAGGGTGTCGTAAGAGGCGACTAAAAATACGCAAGAGGCAGATCACCTAGCCGAAAGAGAAGAAACTTGATATAAACCGTCCGTGCCAAGCCGTCTTGCCAGCGTGACACAGTAGGCTAATTAACTCCATGAATTTGGAGGAGGCCTGACTCAGTAGTGGGTCAGTTTATCCAAAAATTGCCTCGGTTAATTACATATCCAACAGCTATAAAATATTAATTGGTACATTAAATTAGAAAAAAAGTGGATCACCAATATACGCAATTTTAATTAAAAAATGTTATGTAATTAGATTTCGCGACTTTTTATAAAATAACGTGCCTATATTCATTAAAATAATAAGATTATTTTAATTAGTGGGTAAACCTTTTTTATTTTTAGTTTGTATATTTAAACGATTTAATTACGATTATATCTTAACTAATCAGTTCTAAAGTTTTAATTTTAAGTATTAATCAATGCTCATGACATTACATTTAATGACACAAACATTTGTTATCAAAAATAGTCTAATCAGTGTCAAGGATTTTGGCAATAATTATTACTATTATAAATAGTTATTATTCTAAAATTTAAGTTTGTTAGTTCGATAATTAAGTAGTTTTAAAACCTTTATCAATAAAAAAAATACAGTGGCTATATTTAGAGTTCGTTTAAAAATATCAATTATAAGTACCAACAATGACCATGTGTCATCAAATTGAAAAAAATATGTATTTTATCAGATCTAGGAAAACTCTACATCTTTGACATCATAATTGATGCAGCACAAACTACAGCTGTCAGTGCATGTAGTTTTAACTGGGCCAAGAATGGACGCTCGCGCATGTAGAACTGGCGTTTGTTACAGAATAATAACTAGAAAAATAATAAATATCGAAACATGAAGCATAGTGCACATTTTAAGAAAAATCTAATACATAAATTTGTCAAAACTCCAGAACCTAGCCGTGACTTCACCAGCGTGGATTTATAACCCTTGCTCATTTCATCATTTCACTAGCTTTTATCTGTTGGCGGTTGGGGCTTCGTATTATATTTTTTTAGCAAACCCATTAGTTTTGCGAGTATCTCCTTTATCACATAAAACGAAAGATGGCACTGCAGATGTTAAACCTTAATGAAGCGGCAGCTCACCACCCTCTTACACGTGGAAGAAGAGGCAAGAATATAATGCAACAATCAAAATCGTTGTTAGTTAGATGCAATGAATTTTATTTCGGTTTTGTATAGGTTGTCGATGTTTTGTTTGTGTCAGCAATTTACAGACCACAACCGCATCCTCTGCCGGCCCAACCGTCGTAGCCGAGACCGCCGTATCCGAGACCACCGTAGCCGAGACCACCGTAGCCGAGACCACCGTAGCCGAGACCACCGTAGCCGAGACCGCCGTAGCCGGCACCAGCGATGTCGCTCACCATGGCGGTGGCTCCGTTGCCGCAGCCGTAGTTGACGGCGCCAGCACCAGCGGTGGGCAGGACTCCCTCAACGCCGACGGTGCCGACGAACGGAAGCTCACCGGCTGCGGCCAGGATGCCCTCGTATCTGTTCTCAGAGTTGACGGCTACACCGACGGGGGGACAGGCAGAGGCACTGGCAACGGGGAGACCACCGCCGCTGGTGGCGGTGATGCCGATGCCGGGTCCACCGCAGCCGCAGCCGCCCAGGCCGTTGCCCCAACCGCGTCCAGCGTATCCGAGAGCTCCGACGCCGAGACCAGCGCGGCCAAGGCACTGGCTGAATGCAACCTGCGGGCACACACCACCATTGAGCCATAGTTAACATGCACATTCTGTTACTGTGAATATGGGGAATGTTGTCTACTTGACTGGAAATGTCTTAGACCCCTTAGAAAGAGGAGAACTCACCTGGGCCATGAGGGCCTGAGCGCAGAGGAGGACGATAGCTCTGAATGCCATTTTAGTGGATTACTTCAAGTGCTGACACGAGAATGATGTTTTGAACTAAAATTATTTACAATTTATAGTGAAACACTGTCGTCCATAAAATTCACTGCATTAGACAATATTTTGAAATAAACATGTGCTATCGCTGAAGTGATATTACTGTAATACATATTACTTGTTTATTTAAAGGAAACGTGGTTTATCGCATGAAATTTAACCCAATGTTTCATAAAGAATTGGGTCACTTTAATTGAATTATTACCTACTTTGCTCGAGACAGGTAGTTGTGTTAATATATTTTGATAATCGATTTGTTTAGTAGGTATATAAACACAGAGTACAGCGCAGACATCATTCAGTCTTCAGCTCTTCGTTGAACAGAAATATCAACTATGAACACCTTCGCTATCTTCTTGGTCTGCGCCCAAGCTTGCTTGGTCCAGGTGAGTTAACATTTCAAGCCATCATTTAAATGTTAAAAGTATACTTCTCTGTATCCCTGCGTGTACATAAAGTTGATTCTTTAGCTCCAATGTTTGTTAGTATACGATGGAATGCGGAATATCCCTAGGAGACCACGCGCCCTGGACTATTTCTCTTAACATAAAGTATTCCGCAGAGCGTGTTCGGCCAGTGCCTCGGCAGATTGGCTGCTCCAGCTGGCTGCGCCCCTGGCGCCGCTGTCGCCACCGGCGGCTTCGGCAACCCCGGCCTCGCCGCCCCTGGCGCCATCGGCTCCTACGGTTACGGCGGTATCGGCGGTATCGGCTGGGGCGGTCTGGGCTACGGCTACAACGGCAACGCCGGTATCGGCTATGGCGCCGGCTACGGTTTCGGAGAGTACGGCGGTTCCGGTGAGGGTAATGTGGGCGTGGCCGGAGAGCTGCCCGTGTGTGGTGCCACAGCCCTGGCCGGTCAGGTCCCCATCTTGGGCGCTGTGAGGTTCGGTGGCGACGTGTGCGCTGGTGGTGCTGTATCCATCGCCGGAAACTGCGCCTGCGGAGGTTGCGGCTGCGGCGCTGGTTACGGCGGTCTCCTCATCTAAAACGATCACAATCTACTGTGCAATAAATACGCTAATCATGAAAACCGAATAAAAATATGTAATGAGCATTAAACTTCCCTTATTTTCTTGTCACCCAAATTCCTCTAGAATTACCAAGACTCTTTTAAGAACAACCAGGCCTCGTTATTTATTGGTATATATAGCTTTAAATTCACCAGTATATTTAATTATTTCCACGAGTCTTTAAGTAATCTATAGTTAAATGTCAATGTCAAAATTGAATTAATATTATTTATTAATTTAGCCTGAAAGTGAGTTAGTTGTAAATCGAAATATATACTTTAGGAGATTCACAAGTATATAGTCACTCATCACGATATCTCTGGAACCATAAGACCTAGAAATTTGGTAGGAATATTCTTTTCGGTGAGTAGAGGTCAGGCAAGACCTTAATTATTTGTCAAAAAAACGTTTGAGGGCTCAGCTAATAAAGTATAAATACGTATGTTGCAACCACTAAAAAGTAATTTCATAATGTACGAGTAGATAAAAATTGAATGATCATGATTTTAATTCTCAACTGCGTTGCTTTTGTGACAGTTAAGTGTTAACATCATCATTTCACCTCATAAACGAATCACTACTGAGGCGGCCCTCTTGCAATCCATAGAGCGAAATCGGCCACGTTGGCATGGCAGGTGTTGGCAGTGTTTACATCACATTTTCTTTTGCGGCTTTAGTGTGTTCCTTACAAAACCCTCAGGATGGTATAGGTTGGTGACATTATAAATTCTTAATCACACGGACAAAGTTAAAGTAATATTGGCTGGCAAAGAGTTTTGACCGCAACCACGACGTTTTATGGCATTTTTCTATGAAATCGTGTTTAGTAGTAATGATCCCGTTTACAAATAACGTGAACACGTTGTGATCGACATGTCCATAGATGTAATGGGTCTGTTTTCCTGTCGCGTTGCTGGTAACTAGCCTGCGTAACTGCCTATATAGTGTGCTGATATTTCAAATTATACTGATGTGTTTACAAAGATAATTAAGAAATCATGGACCATGGTGTTTTAATTTTAGGGGTCCGTGCCTCACTCAATGAGTCTTATTGCAATACGTTAAATTTTATTATTGTATATCACAATTTCAAAATACAATATATTCTTGTTGTAACACGGTTTCAAAATACTTTTACTTTACTTTTTAATTACTTAATTACTACTAAGTACATGGTTTGTCCGTGTGGTGACGGATTTAGAATACACAATGTCACCGTCTTGAGAGCGTCGTAAGAGGCGTCTAAAAGAACGCAAGAGGCAGATCACCTAGCCGAAAGACAAAGAAAACTTGATATAAACCGTTCGTGCCAACCCGTCTTGCCAGCGTGACACAGTACGCTAATTCACTCCATGAATTTGGAGGAGGCCCGACTAAGTAGTGGGTCATTTATGGGCTGAAACGACGACGACATGGTTTATCCAAAAATTGCCTCGGTAAATTACAAAACCAACAGCTCTAAATATAAATTAGTATAGTAATTATCAAAAACATGGGTCACCAATCTACGCAATTTTAATTAAAAATTGTCAGGTAATTAGATTTCGCGATTTTTTATAAAGTAAGTGCCTATAATCATTAAAATAATTAGATTATTTTAATTAGTGAGTAAACCTTTTTTTATTTTCAATATGTATATTTAAACGATTTAATTATGATTATATCTTATCTAATCAGTTGTAAAGTTTTAATTTTAAGTATTAATTAATGCTCATGACATTACATTTAATGACACAGACATGTGTTATCAAAAATAGTCTAATCAGTGTCAAGGATTTTGGCAATAATTATTACTACTTTAAATAGTTATTACTTTAAAATTTACGTTAGTTAGTTCGATAATTAACTATTTTTAAAACCTTTATCAATAAAAAATACAGTGGCTATATTTAGAGTTCGTTTAAGAATAACAATAATTATAAGTGCCAACAATGACCATGTGTCATCAAATTGAAAATATATATCAATTTTATCACATCTAGGGAAACTCTACATCTTTGACATCATAATTGATGCAGCACAAACTACAGCTGTCAGTGCATGTAGTTTTAACTGGGCCAAGAATGGACGCTCGCGCATGTAGAACTCGCGTTTGTTACAGAATTATAACTAGAAAAATAATAAATATCGAAACATGAAGCATAGTGCAAATTTTTTTAGAAATATCTAATACATAAATTCAACAGCGTGGCTTCAACAGCGTGGATTTATAACCCTTGCTCATTTCATCATTTCACTAGCTTTTATCTGCTGGCGGCTTCGTATTTTTTTTTGCAAACTCTATAGTTTTGCGAGTACCTCCTATCACATAAAACGAAAGATGGCACTGCAGATGTTAAACCTTAATGAAGCGGCAGCTCACCACCCTCTTACACGTGGAAGAAGAGGCAAGGATATAATGCAACAATCAAAATCGTTGTTAGTTAGATGCAATGAAATTTATTTCATGTTTTGTTTAGGTATTCGTTTTTTTTTGTGTCAGCAATTTACAGACCACAACCGCATCCTCTGCCAGCCCAACCACCGTAGCCGAGACCGCCGTATCCGAGACCACCGTAGCCGAGACCACCGTAGCCGAGACCACCGTAGCCGAGACCACCGTAGCCGAGACCGCCGTAGCCGGCACCAGCGATGTCGCTCACCATGGCGGTGGCTCCGTTGCCGCAGCCGTAGTTGACGGCGCCAGCACCAGCGGTGGGCAGGACTCCCTCAACGCCGACGGTACCGACGAACGGAAGCTCACCGGCTGCGGCCAGGATGCCCTCGTATCTGTTCTCAGAGTTGACGGCCACACCGACGGGGGGACAGGCAGAGGCACTGGCAACGGGGAGACCACCGCCGCTGGTGGCGGTGATGCCGATGCCGGGTCCACCGCAGCCGCAGCCGCCCAGGCCGTTGCCCCAACCGCGTCCAGCGTATCCGAGAGCTCCGACGCCGAGTCCAGCGCGGCCAAGGCACTGGCTGAATGCAACCTGCGGGCACACACCACCATTGAGCCATAGTTAACATGCACATTCTGTTACTGTGAATATGGGGAATGTTGTCTACTTGACTGGAAATGTCTTAGACCCCCTAGAAAGGGGAGAACTCACCTGGGCCATAAGGGCCTGAGCGCAGAGGAGGACGATAGCTCTGAATGCCATTTTAGTGGATTACTTCAAGTGCTGACACAAGAATGATGTTTTGAACTAAAATTCTTTACAATTTATAGTAATCTTGTATCGAAGTAAGGCCCCAAATTACGAAAGTCTTAGGAAATAAGTGTGTGCTATCATTTACTATTTGTTTAGTAAAATGTTCGAAAGAGAAACGTGACTTATCATAAAAATATCAGTACAATAAGTCGTAAACAAATTGGGTCAGTAAAATTTGAATTTTTATATTAGATTTGTGACATTGAACATTGTTACTTTAGTAGTAAAATTTACAATGATAAGGGTTTTCCGGTATATAAACACAGTGTACATCAAAGACATCATTCAGTCTTCAGCTCTTCGTTGAACAGAAATATCAACTATGAACACCTTCGCTATCTTCTTGGTCTGCGCCCAAGCTTGCTTGGTCCAGGTGAGTTAACATTTCAAGCCATCATTTCAATGTTAAAAGTTTACTTCTCTGTATCCCTGTGGGTACATAAAGTTGATTCTTTAGCTCCAATGTTTGTTATTTTACGATGGAATGCGGAATATCCCTAGGAGACCACGCGCCCTGGACTATTTCTCTTAACATAAAGTATTCCGCAGAGCGTGTTCGGCCAGTGCCTCGGCAGACTGGCTGCTCCAGCTGGCTGCGCCCCTGGCGCCGCTGTCGCCACCGGCGGCTTCGGCAACCCCGGCCTCGCCGCCCCTGGCGCCATCGGCTCCTACGGTTACGGCGGTATCGGCGGTATCGGCTGTGGCGGTCTGGGCTACGGCTACAACGGCAACGCCGGTATCGGCTATGGCGCCGGCTACGGTGGTATCGGCTATGGCGCCGGCTACGGTGGTATCGGCTATGGCACCGGCTACGGTTTCGGAGAGTACGGCGGTTCCGGTGAGGGTAATGTGGGCGTGGCCGGAGAGCTGCCCGTGTGTGGTGCCACCGCCCTGGCCGGTCAGGTCCCCATCTTGGGCGCTGTGAGGTTCGGTGGCGACGTGTGCGCTGGTGGTGCTGTGTCCATCGCCGGAAACTGCGCCTGCGGAGGTTGCGGCTGCGGCGCTGGTTACGGCGGTCTCCTCATCTAAAACGATCACATCTACTGTGCAATACGCCTACTATGAAAATCGAATAAATATGTAACGAGCATACACTTGCTAGAGTTGTTTCTGACCCTAACCCAGTATAATGATCACATTATATAATACTACTACCTACCTACCTATTCTCCAGATTCTGGTACATTGATAAGGTACTTATTAATTAGACTGCGCACCTACAAAGTATCATCAACCGAAATTACTAAAGAAAAAGGATTGTAGGAATGATTGCTTATTCAATTTCCGACACATTCTTAAATAATAAGTGAGTCTTATTTTTAAGTTTTAAAAGTAAATTTATAACGTATCGTGCTTGGAACACGATCATCTGTACTGGTACCCGTAGTATACTTACTTACTTTATACTTATTTAACTAGTCTGGCCTCCTGCAATTACTGTAGGGAAATTATTAGCCTACTGTGCCACGCTGGCTAGACGGGTTGGCACAGGGTTTGTTTCAGGCTTTTGTTCTCTTATGGCTAGGTGTTCCGCCATTTTATTTCATTAAGTCGGCTCTTACGGCACTTTCAGGATAGAATTGGATTGGTGCCATTATGTATCCCAAATCCTACCACACAGAGTAGTATATTATGCTTGTTTATAAATGGAGGAATTACATACTTGGTACTCATTATCTCAGGCCAGAATTGACCCGTAACTGACATTACGCTTCCTCCAATTTAATGTAGGAAGCAATATAATATACTACGACATGATACGTGGAAATATAAATAATAAATACAGCGGGCAGTTTCTTTGTCGGGCGCATCCGGCCTAAAATATATAAATGTATGATTGGAATTGGATAGAGATCAAGCCAAATAATAGATTTAAACTTCAGTTCCCTCGTACATGACTTACAACATGGAATTTATTACAAAACCCTCAACGCATACACAACAACGATAACGTACTTGGTAATAATAAGGTATTATTTCCACAATCAAGATTCATAATATTTTTATATAATAGTACATAATTGACCATGTGTCTGAGTAGCGTAATATTATGCTTCGTGCATGTACTTTGATTCAACAGTATTAAGTAAGCATACATAGTATATAGTATAAAACAAAGTCGCTGTCGTCTGTCCGTCCCTATGTATGCTTAAATCTTCAAAACTACGCAACGGAATTTGAAGCGGTTTTTTTTATTAGATAGAGTGATTCAAGAGGAAGGTTTTTATGTCATAATTGCACCCGTGCGAAGCCGGGGCGGGTCGCTAGTGATATAATAAAGAGCACTTTGACACACAAAACATATATTTTATTTTATAAAACTCGCTTATTTAATGTTGCATTCATACCTCTACTTCTTAGCCCATAAATGACCCACTGCTGAGTCAGGCCTCCTCTAACTACATGATGGGTAATTAGCCTACTGTGCCACGCTGGCCAGACGGGTTCGCACAGGGTTTCATTTCAAGTTTTCCTTCTATTGCGGCTAGGTTTTCGGCCTTGTCATTTCCCTAAGTCGGCACTTACAACACCGTCAGGATGGAATGGGGTGGTGACACTGTATTCTAAATCCGTCACCACACGACACATAACATTTATTTAATTTAATAAAATATCACGTAATTAATGCTTCGTCGTTTCATAAATAAATTAATGCTGCTGCGTATGACCTCCTCCAAATTCATGGAAGGAAATTAGCCTCCTTAGTCTAGGCAGGGTTTTTGTGCAGTTTTCCTTCTATTGCGGCTAGGTGATCTGTCTCTAGCGTTTAAGTAACCTCTTACAGGACCCACAGAATGGTATGGGTTGGTGGACTTTGAATATTTTAATCGATACACAGACAGAGACAGAGATACCTTAGTGTTAACAATTTAAAATATAAATATGTTTATTGGAGGAATGAAGAATTGAAAACGAAAATTGACAATTATCTAAATTCATCTAAACCTGCCAGGATTAGATGAATTTAGCTGTGTCTATTTATGTAATATGGCTATTTGTGTCTGCATTTTATTTTTGCTGGAGCTTGCTGAACAGCAACAATTTAAAATAAAAACTAATTTATTAAAAACATGATTAACGTGGTGGTTTAATAAAAACATGACTAATGCTGCCTTTTGCATTTCTTTTTTGTGGCGGTATAATCCTTGATGAACTGTCTCAAAATACTGGCAGCATTTCCCCTTTGTATAGCATGGCTTATATCGTATTTATGTTTTTTGACTTTTTTGACAAATATTTTCTTCACATAAATGGCATGTATCAAATACGAATAGCCATGTGAATGTCACGTTTAGAGGTATTAGTTTATCTGACTTATACCTATGGTGAAGGATTTAGAATGCAGATCGTCCCCAACCCATATTATCCTGACGATTTCGAACTAAAGAGATTCCTTTTGCCTTTTATCCTGATCCTTCTTGTTTTCAAAAACACATCATAGAAATGAAAAAATTTAAGATTACCAGAAAACTAGTAGGCATCATTGTTATTCAGAATCGTAGAGAAGCAAACTCTTTATAATCTTCATAGTTCGGTTTTAATAAAATATTTTGTGGCTAACGTCGGTACTTTCTGATTGAATACAGGCGCAAGCTATTCTCGACTTTCTTGGGATAGGGATAGGATAGGATTGGGATAGGCATCGGGTTAATTACGTACACCATAGGCTTAATGTAAAGTATTGACTTAATGTTTGGTATACACACACCGATAATGTAAAATTTAACGTATTGCAATAAGACTCATTGAGTGAGGCACGGACCCCTAAAATTAAAACACCATGGTCCATGATTTCTTAATTATCTTTGTAAACACATCAGTATAATTTGAAATATCAGCACACTATATAGGCAGTTACGCAGGCTAGTTACCAGCAACGCGACAGGAAAACAGACCCATTACATCTATGGACATGTCGATCACAACGTGTTCATGTTATTTGTAAACGGGATCATTACTACTAAACACGATTTCATAGAAAAATGCCATAAAACGCCATGGTTGCGGTCAAAACTCTTTGCCAGCCAATATTATTTTAACTTTGTCCGTGTGATTAAGAATTTATAATGTCACCAACCTATACCATCCTGAGGGTTTTGTAAGGAACACACTAAAGCCGCAAAAGGGCAAAGCGCAAAGGAAAATTTGATGTAAACACTGCCAACACTGACCAATTTCGCTCTATGGATTGCAAGAGGGCCGCCTCAGTAGTGATTCGTTTATGAGGTGAAATGATGATGTTAACACTTAACTGTCACAAAAGCAACGCAGTTGAGAATTAAAATCATGATCATTCAATTTTTATCTACTCGTACATTATGAAATTACTTTTTAGTGGTTGCAACATACGTATTTATACTATATTAGCTGAGCCCTCAAACGTTGTTTTGACAAATAATTAAGATCTTAGCTGACCTCTACTCACCGAAAAGAATATTCCTACCAAATTTCTAGGTCTTATGATTCCAGAGATATCGTGATGAGTGACTATATACTCGTACGTGTGAATCTCCTAAAGTATATATTTCGATTTACAACTAACTGACTTTCAGGCTAAATTCATAAATAATATTAATTCAATTTTGACATTTACATTTAACTATAGTTTACTTATAGACCCGTGGAAATAATTAAATATACTGGTGAATTTAAAGCTATATATACCAATAAATAACGAGGCCTGGTTGTTCTTAAAAGAGTCTTGGTAATTCTAGAGGAATTTGGGTGACAAGAAAATAAGGGAAGTTTAATGCTCATTACATATTTTTATTCGGTTTTCATAATTAGCGTATTTATTGCGCAGTAGATTATGATCCTTTTAGATGAGGAGACCGCCGTAACCAGCGCCGCAGCCGCAACCTCCGCAGGCGCAGTTTCCGGCGATGGACACAGCACCACCAGCGCACACGTCGCCACCGAACCTCACAGCGCCCAAGATGGGGACCTGACCGGCCAGGGCGGTGGCACCACACACGGGCAGCTCTCCGGCCACGCCCACATTACCCTCACCGGAACCGCCGTACTCTCCGAAACCGTAGCCGGTGCCATAGCCGATACCACCGTAGCCGGCGCCATAGCCGATACCGGCGTTGCCGTTGTAGCCGTAGCCCAGACCGCCCCAGCCGATACCGCCGATACCGCCGTAACCGTAGGAGCCGATGGCGCCAGGGGCGGCGAGGCCGGGGTTGCCGAAGCCGCCGGTGGCGACAGCGGCGCCAGGGGCGCAGCCAGCTGGAGCAGCCAGTCTGCCGAGGCACTGGCCGAACACGCTCTGCGGAATACTTTATGTTAAGAGAAATAGTCCAGGGCGCGTGGTCTCCTAGGGATATTCCGCATTCCATCGTAAAATAACAAACATTGGAGCTAAAGAATCAACTTTATGTACCCACAGGGATACAGAGAAGTAAACTTTTAACATTGAAATGATGGCTTGAAATGTTAACTCACCTGGACCAAGCAAGCTTGGGCGCAGACCAAGAAGATAGCGAAGGTGTTCATAGTTGATATTTCTGTTCAACGAAGAGCTGAAGACTGAATGATGTCTGCGCTGTACTCTGTGTTTATATACCTACTAAACAAATTGATTATCAAAATATATTAACACAACTACCTGTCTCGAGCAAAGTAGGTAAGAATTCAATTAAAGTGACCCAATTCTTTATGAAACATTGGGTTAAATTTCATGCGATAAACCACGTTTCCTTTAAATAAACAAGTAATATGTATTACAGTAATATCACTTCAGCGATAGCACATGTTTATTTCAAAATATTGTCTAATGCAGTGAATTTTATGGACGACAGTGTTTCACTATAAATTGTAAATAATTTTAGTTCAAAACATCATTCTCGTGTCAGCACTTGAAGTAATCCACTAAAATGGCATTCAGAGCTATCGTCCTCCTCTGCGCTCAGGCCCTCATGGCCCAGGTGAGTTCTCCCCTTTCTAGGGGGTCTAAGACATTTCCAGTCAAGTAGACAACATTCCCCATATTCACAGTAACAGAATGTGCATGTTAACTATGGCTCAATGGTGGTGTGTGCCCGCAGGTTGCATTCAGCCAGTGCCTTGGCCGCGCTGGACTCGGCGTCGGAGCTCTCGGATACGCTGGACGCGGTTGGGGCAACGGCCTGGGCGGTTGTGGCTGCGGTGGACCCGGCATCGGCATCACCGCCACCAGCGGCGGTGGTCTCCCCGTTGCCAGTGCCTCTGCCTGTCCCCCCGTCGGTGTGGCCGTCAACTCTGAGAACAGATACGAGGGCATCCTGGCCGCAGCCGGTGAGCTTCCGTTCGTCGGTACCGTCGGTGTTGAGGGAGTCCTGCCCACCGCTGGTGCTGGCGCCGTCAACTACGGCTGCGGCAACGGAGCCACCGCCATGGTGAGCGACATCGCTGGTGCCGGCTACGGCGGTCTCGGCTACGGTGGTCTCGGCTACGGTGGTCTCGGCTACGGTGGTCTCGGATACGGCGGTCTCGGCTACGGTGGTTGGGCTGGCAGAGGATGCGGTTGTGGTCTGTAAATTGCTGACACAAAAAAAAACGAATACCTAAACAAAACATGAAATAAATTTCATTGCATCTTATAATAGTGTTATCATTATGGGAATCTGAAAATAGATACATTAGTTGCGCTCAAGTTAATTTGCAACTCAACCTTTCACTAAACTGAATAATGTTGAAGGTCACTATTGATTTTTTGCACATGTCATAATGAGCAAAAATTTGAAATCTACTGAAAATAACCATGAACACCTGTTCATGGTTATTTTTTATTTTAGTTAACCATAATATAACCAAACATAACGAGAGTTTCGTATTGGCATACACTCATATATTAGGGCCTGACACCGTTAAGAATAAATAAAAAAGAAGTTCCTCTTTTTGAATACTCACTATAGCATAATAATAAATATCGTTGGACATTTCACACAACGCCATCTCGTCCCAAGCTAAGCAACTTAATGCTTGTGTTATGGTAACGAGATGGATGATAAACTACTTAAAATAATAATAAGTTATTCCATAAACACTAACTTAAGTAATATGTACTTACATAAACACTAACTTAAGTAATAAAACTAGACTAAAAATACCAATTAACCTAAAACTTAAATACTAAAATATATTATTTAAAGGAGTCCCTTTAGGCAAGGTTCCGAAGATACTGGCAGCGTTCCCCCTTTGAATCGCTAGACTGATTCTTTGTCCAAGGTAGCTACCAGCTCTTCGGTCTCCTGTGATGTCGACTAACCTTTTTGCTATTTCCTTAAAAAGGCCTATAGCGCTAGGACCCCACGGACCAAGGGTCTCGACACCGAATGGGACAAATTCATATTCGGAGCCTAGACCCCTGTATTTGTATGCTTTAGCTTTTTCAGCCGCTTCACAAGCCGCACCAGCTCTGTTGTTGGTTCCATGTAGATGGGAAGGGGCCAACTACTTAAATACATTTTTTTTTGTAAATACATACATATTATAGATAGAAAACACCCAGAACCGGAACAAATACTTTTAGGTCGTACAAGTAAATATTTCTTCCGTGCGGGAATCGAACCCGCGACATGCTGCGCAGCAGTCGATCGCTTAACCACTGCGCCAACCGAGTTAATTAGTAACCGCTAATTCAATTATTACTACCAATAACATTTCAGTGTGGTTTTCAGTACTTCATACATTAATTTCAGTGTTACGTAACTCTAAAAACTATTTACAAACGTTAATTTGTTCTACATAGTCACAAATTATCAAACACTTTATATTTAGATATCATGGGAGATTTTGTTTATAAGCTTACCACTTTTTAAATTATTTACATTGAGCTCGTGTCAGAATATTTATATTACCTGAAACAAAATAAGTTTATTGTTAAAAATAAGTTAAAATATCACATGTAAAAATTACGCGTTTTTATTTGCTAACACTTTGATTAAGAATGTATCTCCAAATTTAATTAAACCGTTAACAAATAAATCTTAATCTTGGCGCCATTTTATGTTAAAATAAAAACCAACTCATTGGTTGAATATTTACGCGGTGGACAAAAACGTATGAGAAAACAAATAACACAAAAAGATTCCAAACTACATAAGATGCTTTGGTATAAAGTTTTAGTCCAAGGGTTGATACTAAAATATTAACGTATTTAATTAAAACCGAGGTATCGATCATAATTAACGGCTGTTTATATATTTCGATTGTAATTCTGATTAAATATTGGTTACTGTTAAAAATTGCTTTAAATAGGTTTAAATATTACAAGTTAATGAAATCATTGTAATTCGTGTGGTAAATTTGTTCTTTTTTTTTTAAATAAATCTAATATCTAATATCTATCTAATATAATAAAAATATTAGTAAAGAATGTATCAAATTTTAGACGCAAATCTATACTAATATATAAAGCTGCAGAGTTTGTTTGTTTATTTGTTTGTTTGTTTGTTTGTTTGAACGCGCTAATCTCAGGAACTCAGCTTTTGCGCGCGGCTTCGCCCGCGTGGGCTTCGAAACCGTGCATAATTTGTATGAACATAAAATCGGTTATTGTGACTAAACTATGATAGTTAGATATGTGCTCTCGCGGACTTTTTTGTAGATCTTTATAAGACCTACAAACCCGTAGTACATCATTTTGTTCTATTGTCAATAGTTTTTGCAGCGCACGCATAAATAGGTTTTCGATTTTACACCTTGGTTTACAAAATAGCAATTTTCATACGGATCCCTAATTCTTTTGAAAATAAAATTATAACCTATAACCTTCCTCGATAAATGGACTATCTAATACTGAAAGATTTTTTGAAATCGGACCAGTAGTTCCTGACATTAGCGCGTTCAAACAAACAAACAAACAAACTCTGCAGCTTTATATATTAGTACTAGCTTTTGCGCGCTGCTTCGCCCGCGTGGGCTTCGAACCCGTGCATATTTTTTATGAACATAAAATCGGTTATTGTGGCTAAACTATGATAGTTAGATATGTGCTCTCTCGGACTTTTTTTTAGATCTTTATAAGACCTACAAACCCGTAGTACATCATTTTGTTCTATTGTCAATAGTTTTTGCAGCGCACGCATAAATAGGTTTTCGATTTTACACCTTGGTTTACAAAATCGCAATTTTCATACGGATCCCTAATTCTTTTGAAAATAAAATATAGCCTATAACCTTCCTCGATAAATGGACTATCTAACACTGAAAGATTTTTTGAAATCGGACCAGTAGTTCCTGAGATTAGCGCGTTCAAACAAACAAACAAACAAACAAACTCTGCAGCTTTATATATTAGTATAGATAGATTAATCTTTGTATTCTTATATAGCTTTTTTTATTTTGATACGTTTATAATGAAATATAATTAATCAAATTAAACTATAATTAGCGAAAAACCTACATGTATCGTCGTTGTCGTCGTTTCAGGCCTCCTCCAAATTCATGGAGGGAATTTAGCCTACTGTGCCACGCTTGCAAGACGGGTTGGTACAGGGTTTGTGTCAAGTTTTAGCGGCTAGGTGATTTGCCTCTAGTGTTCCCTGTCGCCTCTAAGTTGATAAAAAATGCTATGTATTGCACCTTTGCTTTACCGCGGCAGTCCCAGAGTTCCACACATCACTTGTTTTACATCATAATAATGTCAAAAAAGGGAAGGTAACAATTTAAAAATATGCAAAGTTCATAAGGGCATAAAATCATCATACCGCCTAGAGATTAGTGCTGCAAAGAAAGGAACCGCCTAAAATACGCGTTTTGTCAAACAATACCTTTGTATCAGATGCTTGATTCAAGTGGATATAGAAAGTTGATCGAGATGATAGCTATTTCAGGCTACCATAATATTAACAAACATGACATGTATTTCTTATTGCTTTATTTTACAATTTGTCAGCCAACCAAGTAACATGTGCATTAAAATGCATTGAGCAATCTGTCGACGCCTCTTGGCCTATGTCTGGTTCGCAAGATTATTCTGCATGTCGTGAAATATGCGGCACTCCTGACAGGGGTTGTTTTAATTTAATTCAAAGGATATGCCGCCATATTGTGTATCCAGTGCCAATATTTAAGATCTTGGCGATCGATAGCTGTACAAGAATGCGGCGCCATTTCGACGCTTAATGATTATATTTTGTATCGTTTGTAAGGTTGTGACTCAGTGGTGGAAGACTCAGCTTAATCGATAAACGAAGGTTTAGTAAACAAATAAGCTCATTAGTGATGTGCATTAATTCTTTTGAATTAATTATGTTTATTTTAAATTCAAATTCAAAACTCATTTAATCAAGTTGGCTCATTAGAGCTCTTTTGACAAGTCAAACAACAAAATAATATTTAATTTAAAATTTACCATCTACCACCGGTTCGGAATGCAGTTCTACAGAGAAGAGCCGGCTAGAAACTCGGTAGTTGCTCTTTTTAGATCGCCATTTTTAGGTACAAGGCCGTGATAAGACAGTTTGTGAGAGCAAACGCGCGCAATAGTCGCAAAGGGCCAAACATCAGCCAGATCTAATCAACAATACTAACCTTCTAACGCCCGAGCCAACCGACCCCCAGCAACGGCACCTGTTCACAAGCATGACGCATGCGGCAGCCTTTTATTCATTGCACATCCGTGTGGAGACGGATTTAGAATACATAGTTTCTCCACGCCATTTTGTCCCGAGGGTGTCGTAAGCGCCCAAAGGAAACGATATAGCCGAAATGCTAGACGCAAGAGAAGGAAAACTCGATACGAAAGCCTGTACCAACCCGACTCGCCAGCGTGGCACAGTAGGCTAATTACCCTACACGGAGCATGCTCTCTGCAATGGGAGTGAATCCCGTGGCCCTGGCTTGGGCAGTTAAGGATCGCCGTCGGTTTTAGTGGGTAGGTCGGGGCGCAATTTACCATCTATACGCGCCCCGGAGTCCCACATACCCCGGCCATTTCCCAACGGCCGGGTATCCATGAGGATCTCCGACGTAAAAAAAAAAAAAAAAAAGGCTAATTACCCTCCATGTCATTGGAGGAATAACGACCCCACAGGTGGTCATTTAAAGGCTGAGTAGTAGTGTTCATTGCACGCTATAAAAATTACAATCTTTGAAAATAGCATTAACATTTTTCGCTTTCCGTGTTCTATTTCAGTCATTGTTTGTTTGCTTTTTCATTCATACGTCATACGTATGTTTATATGTAAATAAATAAATATATAATAAATATCCTTGGACATTTCACACAACGCCATCTCGTCCCAAGCTAAGCAACTTAATGCTTGTGTTATGGTAACGAGATGGATGATAAACTACTTATATACATATTTTTTTTGTAAATACATACTTATTATAGATATAAATGACACCCAGACTCCGAGCCAGTGCCTCTGGTTTAGACAAAGACACTTGCCCGACCCCGGAATCGAACCCGGTACCCGTTGATCCAATGGCGGCACATCTAACCACTAGACCAACGAGGCAGTCAAATATAATAAAGATATAATAAAGAGTAATTTAATTAAACACTCTTTGTTATTAAAATATGTGTAATTAAAATTAATTCGATATGAGATTACATTTATTAGCAAAAGTTACAAAAAAAATAGTTAATTAATATTATGATTAATAAAAATAAATAAAAGCTAATTGCTAATCTGAATCATTAAAACGGTAGATTAGAACAATTTATAAATATTGGTTTGTGTAACCTCATTAGCCATTGTAACTTCAATACGTTATCAAATTTTGTTGATTTTTACCCGACTTCAAAAAATCTCAATCACTACCTATTATAAAACAAAGTCGCTGTCGTCTGTCTGTCCCTATGTATGCTTAAAACTTTTAAACTAAGCAAACATTTTGAAGCGGTTTTTTCATAGATAGAGAGATTCAAGAGGAATGTTTATGTGTATAATATTGTATTGTGTCCATAATATTGTACAGAAACTGATTAATTTAAAGGTTCATCTTTGCACGGGGAAGCCGGGGCGGGTCACTAGTAAGTTTATAAAATATTCTTAATACTATGTAATAATAATATGGTATTCACAGTTTGAAAGTTCAATTCTTTAATTTGTCGTTTATTGGTTTTAGGAATATTCCGGAACCAGAATGTACAATTAGATGCAATGTCTATGCATATATTAAATAATTTAATTTGCCGCAACGCTCGCGTATATTACACGACGATGGATAAATAGTAGGCAACGAGACCTTTACTTTAGTAAAAAATATCGTATAAAATCTAATAGCTCAAATTCATAAACATTGGGCATTAAAATAATGTGTATACCAACACCGAGCAATCTATACAAAACATAGCAATCTATAAAATATTATTTCTTTTGCATAGCCAATAAAGTAACATTTTGGGGAATCGTAAAATAAAAATACCTTTTGAAATAATCTCAATAACCGTAAATTTAGTAAATGATCGCAACACTAGTAAAATGTCCAGACGGCACGTCTCATGACAGTGAGACGGTATGACGGCATTGTAGAGTCATAGTGAGCATAAGCTAAACAGTAGCTAAACTTTATTGCAGGTGAAATCCTGGGTTGGAGTACGTGGAATTTCTTACTCCAAAAACTCACGATCACCAACGCATCTTCCAGCGACGAACTTCGGGGAGAGGGGATTACCACCATAAAACATAGTGTATTTTAAGCTTAGAAAAACCGCAAGTATTTCGTTATCTGTATTTATTCTTGTGATATCAAACACGCCGAGATTGTTTGTTGTTTGTCAATACGAATTCGGCTTACTGCTAAAGTTTATACTGTGAGCAGACGGTCTGCAACTCGGGGCACAGGGTCGACCGCCGGCCGTCCTACATGCCCTTGCCGCTTAACTCACTTACATAATTTACGATATTAAATCAACTATTTGTTACCACAATAAAATAGAACTTAAAACCATTGCCATGGTAACGCAGTATTAAGTGCAGATACTAGAAATAGAATCTGAAACTGTCAATTTAAAAAGGCCCTTCTTCAAAATTAACTGATCTCATGATCAACACGTATTTTAAGTCAATGACAAAATATTTAAATCGTGTCAATCGTTCAAGAGTATTTTTTTTGCTTCTCACCTTTTACGCAATTTTATTCAGAACGGTCTAACCGGAATTTGACTATCAGTATATACACGATTATCCGTGTGGTAGCGGAGTAAGAATACTACCACCCCATATCTTCCCGTGGGTGTCGTAGAAGGCGACTAAGGGACAACAGACGTTGGGCAGCAGCGACGTTCTGTACAAAAACATACCATCCGTACTGCGATCGCCAACCCGCCTGGCGATTATGGCAAACCCCCCCAATGAAAATGATCACAATCAAGAAAACGGCCCCCAGTCCCCGGCAGCCCCGCTATTCCTTCGGCCACGGTAGCAGCCAAGGTAACGGTGGGGCAGGGGGTGCTAAAAATCTCCGGCAGAGATCCGGCTACCATACAAAACGACGGCTGCACCTGGCAACATACAACACACGGACACTGCGGACTGACGAGAAGATCGTAGAACTCGAGGAAGAGTTGAGCAAGTTGCGATGGGATATAGTGGGGTTGTCTGAAGTCCGAAGAGAGGGAGAGGACACGATAATCCTCAAATCCGGCAACTTGCTCTACTTCCGGGAGGGCGACCAACAGTCCCAAGGTGGTGTTGGGTTTATCGTCCACAAGTCCCTTGTGAACAACGTTGTTAAAATCGAGAGTGTGTCGACCAGGGTGGCGTACCATATACTCAGAATAACCAAGCGTTATTCGCTGAAGGTCATACAGGTATACGCACCGACCTCGGCACACCCCGACGAAGCGGTGGAGACAATGTATGAGGACATTTCCTCGGCCATACATGGCTCTAGAACGCACTACACCGTTGTCATGGGGGATTTTAACGCGAAACTGGGCAAGCGGAGCGGAGATGAGCTGCAAGTGGGGCAATTTGAGTTTGGACACCGGAACCAACGGGGCCAGACTTTGGCTGGTTTTCTGGAGAAGGAGGGACTCTATATGATGAATTCCTTTTACAAAAAACCAGAACAGAGGAAATGGACCTGGTTAAGTCCGGATGGCACCACAAAAAACGAGATAGACTTCATCATGTCGACGGAAAAGCACATATTCAATGATGTCTCCGTGATCAATATGGTCAAAACCGGAAGCGATCACCGCTTAGTACGAGGCACATTGAATATCGACGTTAAACTTGAAAGGTCGCGCCTGGTGAGGTCTACGCTGCGTCCCGTGCCAGTTCAAATTCAAAACCCGGAAAGCTTCCAGCTCGAACTGCAAAACCGCTTTATAAGCCTAGGCGTTGACGTGGACGATTATAGTGACGGGTTCGTGGAGACTGTCCGCAAAGTTGGGTCGAAGTTCTGTGAGAACTGATGAACTTAAGATGAACATGGAGAAGACGAAGATCATGTCTAATATCCATGTTCAAGCCACTCCTGTTAACATCGGAGGTTCTACCCTCGAAGTTGTTGACCATTACATTTACCTGGGACACACTGTCCAGTTAGGTAAGTCCAACTTCGAGAAAGAGGTCAATCGTCGGATCCAACTCGGCTGGGCAGCGTTCGGGAAGCTGCGAAAGATCTTCTCGTCCACAATACCGCAGTGTCTGAAGACAAAAGTCTTCAACCAATGTGTGTTGCCAGTGATGACATATGGAACAGAGACGTGGTCGCTCACTATGGGCTCCATCAGAAGGCTCAAAGTCACCCAAAGGGCAATGGAGAGGGCTATGCTCGGAGTTTCCCTGCGAGATCGAATCAGAAATGAGGAGATACGCAGGAAAACCAGGGTCACCGACATAGCCCACCGGATTGCCAAACTTAAGTGGCAGTGGGCAGGGCACATAGCTCGCAGGACCGACGCCCGATGGGGCAGAAAAGTCCTCGAGTAGCGACCGCGTTCCGGAAGGCGCAGTGCTGGTAGGCCTCCCACACGGTGGACCGACGACCTTAAGATCGCCGGAAAGCAGTGGATGCGGGCGGCCCAGGACCGACCTTTGTGGAAATCCTTGGGGGAGGCCTATGTCCAGCAGTGGACGTCTTTTGGCTGAAATGATGATGATGATATACACGAAGCGATTTCCGTCTACCCTCCGCAACCCATGAGGGCAACCGGTAATGATTGTACCAACTTTCGTTTTCACGCGGGGACTCGCTAAAGTTGCCTTCCGAAGCACGGGGAGGTCAGATGTAACGAACGATGGACATCTTTCCAGCTGAGCGATATTGCATAATGTACACATCCCGCACCTCCTCAATGAGAACGCATGTTAAACTTTTGTTGTTCTTTCGTAAGTGGTAAACAAATATCCGTTTGAGGATCGCCACCATTTCTAGCACAGTTATCCGTGTGGTGAATGATTTACAATAATGTCACCACCCCATTTCATCTTGAGGGTGTCGTTAAAGTGGGCAAAAGGCAATTAAAAGACAGATAACCTAGTTGCAAGAGACGGACAACATGATATGAAACCCTTTTTTTTTGAGACGGGTAACCCTTTATGGCTGGATTATGTGGGACTCCAAAGCGCGTTAAGATGGTGCGCCTTGGTTACCCACTAAACCGCCGTCTATGTCCCGACACGCGCTATATCCCTGTGGGTCCTATTTCTCCACTGGGTGAATTTGAGCGCCAGGGGGAGATGCTGTTCGCCCTATCTATCAGGCTCCATTCTGGAGCATCCCTCGCGTGGAGCGCTTAGGCTCCATCGGTGTCACACCCAAGGCATGTGGAATGACACCGTCCCTCCAAGGGTCTCGTCTCCTACCGGTGAGCAATTTCACCTAATTACTCATCCGGAGGCCCCGGTTAGGGTGGCAGGTGGCGCTCGTGCGCCAGACGTCTACGTCCCCTTCTAGCTCGGCGCATAGGGTGCGCTCCGGGAGCTCTCTCTCGCTCCCTCTCATCTGCTTCCTTTGCTCTCATTACAGTGTCCGCAAAAGTGGCCACAGCCTGCCATGCTCTCTCGCTTCCGACCATCTCCGCGACCAGGGTTGGAAGCGAGAGGTCATGATATGAAACCTTGTGCCAACCCGTGTGCCTAGCGTGGCACAGTAGGTTAATTATCCTACATGTAACTGGAGGAGAGAGTGGGACGGCCCTCTGCTAGATGGAGCGACGATCTGCGAAAGGTTGCGGGCAGCAGCTGGATGCGTCAAGCTGAAGACAGGGCGCTATGGCGCTCTTTAGGGGAGGCCTATGTCCAGCAGTGGACTAATGTGGGCTGATGATGAACTGGAGAAGTCCCGACTCAGTTAGCTATGGGTTGAGTAGTAGTTGGTGCTGGACGGTACATCGGGGTACGTACGTCGTATGTTGTAGTAGTAGTAGTAGCAGTGGTAGAAGTATTTCTAGCATAGACGTGGGTGCTCTACATTTTTAAATTTCAATCACAAACCCAGCTCGCAATCAGCGGCAGCGCCCGAAAATAATAAAACAACATCTTAATGATCTCCCCGCTTCAGTGATAATACCAAAGTCATAATGAAAACCAATTCCGGTGAAGTACGTTGAAAATGAAGCGATTATCATAAAGAAACAGGCATAACGATCGCTTCGGCTTAATTCAAATCGCAGTGGGTGAGATGATGAGGCCGAATGGACGCGTGGGTGGCTGGTCCACTCGTGCATTATGCGTGGATTATTGTATTAGGAACTAGATTCATCCGTCTGATAGCAGTTAGCGAAGAAACCGGCCAATATATCCTTAGAGAGTTGTATGGTATTAAGTAGGCAGAAAGGCTAACCGAAACTGTTAGCTAAGGATGCTTACGTGAGAAACAAATGTCTGGCCATGCCGCCTCCGCCGGGCCCCGGCACGAGGGGTAGACCCAAAAAGTGTTGGCTTGACGTCATAAAGGGTGATATGCGTACCAATAGGCTCACTACCAGGGAATCGAGGGATGCTGAAGACCGTGCGAAGAGGAGAAGAAAGAGCCGGAAAGCGGACCTCGGGCGCCGAAGCGAGAGTTTGGGCTGCAAGCGGGATAGGACGCATAGATGATGATGATGAAAGGCTAACCGAAACAGAAGGCCAACTTGAAATTGCAAGTACTAACTGGCGCGTCTGGCTAGTGTGGCAGAATAGGTTTATGTAGGTTGGGCAAAGCAGATTATCACTCTCCCACTCGAGCTAACCGACTCTCCGTGTGTTGATGGATTTAGAATACATAGAGTCACCACCCCATTCACCCCATTCCATCCCGAGGGTGTCGTAAGAGCCGACAAAAGGAAATGACAAGGTCGTAAACCTAGCCGCAAGAGAAGGAAAACTTGAAATGAAACCCTGTGCCAACCCGTCTGGCCAGCGTGGCACAGTAGGCTAATTACCCTCCTGGCGATGGGAGTATGCCTGACTCAGTAGTGGGTCATTAACTTTATGGGCTGATTAGTAGCAGTTACAGAGTACCACAGCCGAATGTGTTTAATTTCAATGTGTAATAATCGCGAAAACCTAAGAAATCATTATATATTATTTTAGATTTCACTAGCAAATTCATAATAGAAATTTAATGGTTGGCTCCACAAAATAAACATAAGCTTATCTATCACCCAAGACACAACATTTTTCATCTGAACTTTAAATAAATTGGCCCGCAGAAAGCTCTTAAACTGCGTTACTTTACGCCGAAGATGAGGGCGAAATTGCGATCCCCGAGAGGGCACAAACTCATTATCATTCAGTGTCCGTAGTGAAGCAGTGATTTTATTAATTTCAGTGTAGCGCTCCCTTGTCTGCACTGAGTTCGCCAATTGCTCTTAAAACAACCCAGTCTTGAATTTATTTAATGTCTCTTGCTCGCGGAATCAACGAGGACATTTTTAACCTACTTTCTCCTTTATCTAAATTTATTGGCACTGAGACCCATCTTATGCCAGCCGTAATCATTTAGTAAAACCGTAGTAAGATCACATGTTAGCTTTCATGTTATTCATTTGGTGTGACGACTGCCAAAGATGTCGGGCCCCACTCTTAGCGTGTCCACCGATTTCGTGCTTCTGATCAGATGTTCTAATACTATCGTCACCTATCCAATGTCCAACTGAGCTTAATGATTTGTGCCCAATCCAAACCAATCACCAATAGATGGCGCTATTGAATACTTACTCATTCCAGTCAATAGATATCGCTATCTGTTATAATCTACGAGTTATAATAGTTTGGAGCTTACAGATAATTTTGACTGTCAAATAATAGACAGATAATTTGCATTATAATAATATTGCGACTATACATTGAGATATAAGCTATCCTATCTTTCAAGGTGGATCCAACAGCACACGGTGTGCAAATTCGATTAAAATCGGTTGTGTATTTTAGGAGGCTGGAAACCAACTCGCAATAAAAGGTATTGCGGGTTGGGGGTTGGTTTCCAGCCTTATCAATTCCTTTTTCGGCTCTTACGACACCCTCAGGATGAAATGGGGTGGCGACACTATGTATTCTAAATTCGTCACCACATGGAAGAGTAGATTGGTTTTTATGTTTTAAGTAGAGTAGTAGCATTAGATTTGTTTTAAGGCTATTCATAACACTAGTGCCTTGCAAATAACTTTAGAAGCGACAATGATGCTATCTTAGGATGAAGTAATTAATATTACTAAAGTAAATGTTTTAATTAAACATTATCTATTTCCTGTGAGAAAATGTTATTACATTTTCAGGTGATTTATTTAGCATGTACTTGAGTCTTTAATTCTAATTTAAAACATGACAAGTTAATAACAGTACCTACATGTTTTGTGTGTGTGTTTCAGTAAATCTAAGCAATTTATAAACCAGTTTAGGAAATTCTTTTCCATGGGTATGGCCTTCAGATTGGTCCCAAATTGTATAGCCATCGCCTCAGTAGTTTGCTATAAAACTTAAAATAAGTGAAACCAAACCCATTTGTCGAGAGGCTAATTTGGGTATTCCTGGATGACGTACTAGTTTTTAGTTCCCAGTTATGCTAACAAAATAAAAAATAAAATATTAATGTGAATGTTCCAGGGTAGCCCGCGAAATTCAAATTTTCTTACGTTTTTTGCAATTTGCAGGTCAGTGCTAGGTTGTATGTTGATTAAAATGTTATTCGCGGCTGTAAGGCGTATGTAGTTTTAGAATTATAATCATAAAAATCATCAATACAACCCTACAAGCTCATAAAGGTGCAAGAAAAACTTTTTCATGCTCAAAGTAATTCTTACCTGAAAATTGCAAAAAACATACGAAAATTTGAATTTCGCGGGCTATCCTGGAACATTCACCTTAAAAAGAATGTATACCGACACCGGCCCGAGCTGCCCAATAAACCCCACGTAGACCCTCAACTGTTCCGGGGTACGGGGATCCCTCCTCCCAACTGTGACGACTTTTTGGCGCTAGGGCTTATTATTAGTATTAGTAGTCGCCTTAGTATGGAGATAATAGTATTATTAGTACGGTAGCATGGACGTATAAAAAAAGGCGGACGGAACTCTGGCTAAGACAAAAGTGAGACACCAAAATGGCGGCAGCTCTGTATGTGTGGGTTAATTTTGGGGTTGCCAAGATACAAAAAAAATTGCAATTAAAACATGGTTAAATTATAAAAAAAAAATTGTTCGAAATTGTTATGTTTAACTTTAACATCCTAAATGCTGAGTATTTTTTTTATAATAATGTCTTTTACTTTTAGAGGTTTTTGAAATTTCCTCTAATTTCGAGATGTGTTGAAAACGATTCTAAATTAAACGATATGCTTTCATTACCAAAAATTTTTTTGTGATAATATATTTATGTTGCCTTACTATAATTATAATTTATTGCGCACCTCTTGAGAAGCACTGGTATTAAATGGTACAGTAACAGTTTATTCCTCTGCCACGTGTATTGACTCAAACATATATAAAAACAAAATAAAGCACTGGGGATTAAAATAATGTATGAATATTTTTACGATTTGACGACACGGTTGGCGCAGTGGTTGAGCGATCGACTGCTGCGCAGCATGTCGCGGGTTCGATCCCCGCACGGAAGAAATATTTGTACGACCTACAAGTATTTGTCCCGGGTCTGGGTGTTTTTCTATCTATAATATGTATGTATTTACAAAAAAAAATGTATTTAAGTAGTTTATCATCCATCTCGTTACCATAAAACAAGCATTAAGTTGCTTAGCTTGGGACGAGATGGCGTTGTGTGAAATGTCCAAGGATATTTATTATTATTATATACCGACACAATAGCTACAATGTACATTTAAATTTTGAAAAAATAAGCGGCAGTTTAATTTTTTTTTTTGTATTGTCCATGTCTTGGTAGATTGCTAATTTACCTTTTAAGGTACTGCATAAGTAACTATAATGTAATATCCTATTAACACGCCGGAGTCCTCCTTTAGTTGTTTAAAAGTCATTCGCATCAAAATGTATACTGCAAACGACACTGTATTTGTTTGGAATCCAATCAGTTTCACCATTACAATTTCTAATAATTTGAATTCAATCATTTCTCCATACTTAATTTTCCTTAGAAAATCTAGCAAGAGGAATATAAAATAAAATACCCAGTAGTAACTATTAAATAATTAACCATAATAATATATTGATTTTTATAATAAACGAAAAATTGCCCACATTTCGGTTAATTTGCACACGTGAATATTGGCAACACTGAACGTAAAATTAATTGTTTTGTTCTAGCAAATACAAATTGATTTTAATGTATAGAATCTGGAAATAAGTGATTGAATTATTCATTTACGTATGAAACATGATTCCTGGATTGTTTTTCTTTCGGTCACTACGGTTTTTACACCATTTTACCACGCAAGACATGATTTATAGTTTTTATTTTTTCGCCGCATATTGCGTCTTTAAGCATCGATGTTCACGCGCGTAATGGCCGACTAATGTGTGAAAGTGTGCGTGCTGGCCTGTACATATAGCTGATCTGGCCGACTATGATGTCACAGTTTTTAGTTAGCGAGACTCTGTCCGACTTTTTTTATACGTCCATGTACGGTAGGTAAGAACGCGGGATGCAGTAAATTGTGCACCTACATTAAAATGCATGTAGGTATTGGTTTCTTGCAACTTTATTTAAATTTTACACTGCACATTGTCACGCCCCTGGAATATGTGAGTAGTTAAATGTGTGCAACGTAATTTCCATTTTATTACCTATTCTCTGCAGCATTTGTCATAGCTATATAGTTTTAAAGTCAACCCAAGAATAAGGTATTTTGCTGATACAATGAATGAAAGGTGTAGGAAACAAGAAAATCACATAATATACGCAAACCTAGTGGTCGCCCAACGGCCGAAATTCGCATAATAATTAATTTAAATTATAGTTCTATAAGTATATCTCAATCTAACCACAGACTTTAACAATAACCAAAAGAGTATATATGCGTGTGTGTGTGTGTGTCGAAAGCATGGTAGTGTGTAAAGATTTTATTGATTTGCATCATTAAAAATCTATCTAAGCTTTCTGCACTCTTTCTCTATGTAAACTATAAGTGTGGGAAATTCCATACTCCACCTACATGCATTTTAACGAGTTTGCTGGGACGAATTGGCTGGTCACTGTTTAGGTAGAACGTTAATGTACTATAGTTGCGTGGGTCCATACTCACTTTATAACGGAAGATCCGTTTTGGCAAGTCAGGATTAATATACTTTGGAAATGGCCGGTTATGCAGGTATTTTCGATGTCACACGTTCAATCAATGGTACACTGTTCAAAGACCGTGTAATGGCGGATTTAAAATGCACAGTCGCGCCACCCTATTGCACCCCGAGGGTGCTGTAAGAGTCGATAAAAGTAAATGACAAGGCCAATAACCTAGCCGCAAGAGAAGGAAAACTTGATACAAATTGTGTGTGTGAAGTAGCCGTAGTAAGCAGTAGAAAATTGTGTGTAGCCGCAAGAGAAGGAAAACTTGATACTTTTTTTTACGTCGGAGATCCTCATGGATACCCGGCCGTTGGGGACTGGCCGGGGTATGTGGGACTCCGGGGCGGGTAGAGATGGCGAATTGCGCCCCGACCTACCCACTAAAACCGATGGCGATCCTCGACTGCCCAAACCCACGGGATTCACTCCCATTACGGGAGCATGCTCCGTAACTGATACGCGGCACAGCAGACAAATTTACCCTCCATGTAACTGGAGGAAGCCCGACTCAACAGTGGGTCATCTAGTAGCAGTAGTATTAGTATAGTAATTAATAGAGCATAACCTACTTATATTTTTCCTTATTTCCAAATAACCCGGTTACATTTTATTAGCCAGGTAACGCATATCATGTGATACGTTATAGGCGCACATTCGTCTTGCTTCCGCGATAAAAACGCTGTAAAATTGTCGTTGGTCTATATCTGCCAGTTGTAAAAATATGTGCAGCATTGTTCCATTACAACAGTTATGATTAACAAAACGTTCCTAAGAGATTGATTTGGTTTTTTCAATAACCTAATTTTCCCCTTTGCTGGTCTTCTCCATGCAAAGCCTATGAAAATAGTAGTAGATATCGTTTGGCAGCTCCACGCTTATAATTCTACTACTTGGGATTGAGATTCCAAGAACTTCCTTTCAGAGCTATATCTAGCTTATGGTGCGACTCGAAACTGTTACACCTAGCATAATGTGTTAAGTACTTAGAAGCCTGTGGTAGGTATGAGCCGTTCACCGACCTCTCCCCCGGGTGCTATGCATAAAGCATTTTCCCAGCGTCAACAATAAAAAAACGGTATGCGCCGTTGACGAAAGCCTTATTGACTAAGGGCTTCCCAGTTACCTGGGACTGCTCCAACAGTCGCTTGCCCGCATAGCAGGGAGCCAGTCAGGGTCGAAGGTCGCGTTCTCGCCAACCTGTGGCGCCCGCAACGTGACTTGTGAGAGTATACCGCCGGGGTTTTAGTTGGTAGACAGAGGGGCAAGGGTATGCATCAAACATTTCTCTAGGGAAAAGAAATAAGTGCTATAATGTGTTATAAGATAGATTGTACAGTTGTATGTGCAAAGTAAAACGCAACACTACTGGTGCGTAACACATTAAGCAACTCAAACTCAAAAGGAACTTCATTTACGTAGGTTTCATCACAAAACTCTTATAAGTCGTCATATTTATAAATACCATCATCATCTTACGGCCCCTGTCCCACACTAGGTGGTAGTCTCCACACACACCTATCAATCGTCATACCTACATTCACACCTTTCATACACAATTCCTCACTCCCACAATCCCTCCATCTCCCTTGATCGCTCACAATCCGGTTCGGAAGGCTGCTCTACAGAGAAGAGCTGACAAGAAACTTTTTAGTTACCTTTTTTTTAAATTATGGATCTTGTTCGCAAAATGCACACTAACAGCAACAACAAAAACATTTCCATATAACCATTAAGGATAAAAATATTTATGTAATAGCCGATGCTAATATTATGAAAAGGTTCTTTTATAAAGCAAAAAATAATAAAGCACAGCTTTATTCGCCAAGGGAATGAGTCACATACTAATAATAATATGTATGTATGAACGCTTGTCGATCATAGCAACAAGTAAGTCATTGAATTGAAATGTTGGTTCTGTCGTCATTCTAAGGATATTATGTCCATTGTTCCAACCCGACATCGCCTAGTTAACACGATTGTTTTTAATTATTAACATTGTGAGTTAAATGTATTTCACTTTGTATGCAAGAGAAGGCAGTTACCACGTTTAGGCGTTCGAACCAGGACGGTAACATATACAAATCTCAACTAGATGATAATTTCGGCCCATAAATGATATCAAAGTTGAGTCGAGCCCCTTCCAATTTTATGGAGGGAAGATACTAGTTGCTGGTCAAATGGGTTGGCTTTTTCTTACGTCCATCTGCATATTTCCTTTGCAATAAAATAAAAATAAAAATTTACGTTAGTCTATTATCCTAAGCTGCAAGTCTTGTGGGGCTAAAGACAGAGAGAAATATTGTGCTAATAGAAGGAAAATAGACACAAAAAATAGGATACCCGGTGCGAAGGTATCTGATCAAAGCCGATACTTTACACATTTCCCTGCTCTGTGGTATTTCTAAGGGTTGAATAAGTGATAGTTTCATTACTAATATGAGAATAATATTTGTTTCGTGTATTCGTCTAAACCATTACGTTGGACAATTTGATTTATCGCTTTCATTCTTCGCTAAGCCACCAGTATTGGACTAAAGTGGGCTGATGATGATGATGGACCTACTAAGAAAGAAAGAGAGGTCTCCTTTTTTTTCAATTTCTTTGCATTACTATAATGGGAAATCCAAGTTAAACCAAGTGTTTAAAAAACGTTTATATCCTAAAATGTGATACGTCCCAGGAAATTGTAATTTCGTATACATCCTACCATATACTCCTTCGTACTAATATTATGCTACGTACAATACAATGTGTGTCTGTTAACACGCTCATTGTTTCCTAAATATGCTGACGACTCAATAAATAGTCTCACATCATAAAAAGAAACGGTCCTCAAAACTTTCAAGTGTCCCAGAATGATTAAACTTACAACTGTACTAGAATTATTAAACTTACATCATCATCATTTCAGCCAATAGACGTCCACTGCTGGACATAGGCCTCCCCCAATATCTCCATAAAGGCCGGTCCTAGGCCACCCGCATCCAACGTTTTCCCGCGACCTTAACCAGGTCGTCGGTCCACAGTGTGGGAGGCCTACCAGTGCGTATCCGGAACGCGGGCAACTTTCGAACCACTCAAGGACTCATTTGTGATTCGATCTCGCAGGGAAACTTCGAGCATGAACCCCTCCATTGCCCTTTGGGTAACTTTCAGCCTTCTAATGGAGCCCATAGTGAGCGACCACGTCTCTGTTCCATAACTGTCCTAAAATTATTAAATTTCCAACTGTCCTACTCCTAGTAATTAGCGATTTAGTATGGAATGCAATTGATCTGCAGGCTAAGAAACGTCTGACACAGCCGGTTATTAGATGGGTGATCTTTATATAAACATTTAACCTCCTCCGTGATTCGGAACTCATTTATGAGCTATATGTCGGTCTTAGCTGTCGTTTGTACATTTATGACCCTCGAAGTTTAAGTCAGTAGTATGAAAACGGGTTTCGGATATCAGACAATAATCGCTTCGCGTAAAATCTAGTAATTTGCCAAATTGTGTTAAACGGACATGCCAATTCATGAAATGGACAGATGCAATGGACCGTCCTAGAAATTCTACTCATTCAATAAGGCCTAATTTAACTTTTGCACCTCCTTATCCTTGGACCACGTAGCACAGTAGGCTAATATCCCTCCCTGAAGTTTAAGTGAAAGAACATGACGAATTGAACAAAACAATCTCCCAACCTTTTCTCAGAAATGATTACGTCACGATCTTGTATCCAGTCGTGCCTTCCCTTGGAGATACAAATACTGTAGTTACCTTTGATTGAAGCTATATCAAGCCTTACACAGAAGGGTGTTCAAAGAAACCGAGTTGACTCGGGTGTCAAAGGATGACTAATGCCAAGCGAAATATCGGATTACGGTATGGATTGTTTTGATTTCTGGTGACATCACAAAACTTTTCAGAAACTGCAGTCTCTTGATGTATTCATATTCATAGAAATCCTGTAGCTGATACATGGTGCAACAAAAATCTTATATTAATAACGAAACGGTCTATTTTAAAAAGGAATGTGTAATTTTTTTTTAAATGGAATAGCCAACTGTTGAAAAAATCGTCATAAGCAGAGAAGTGAACACAGAAATTCCAAGAAACATTGTAGAACACAAATCAATCAAATCTAATCAAACTTATTGAAATAAATTATTTGTTTGTATAAATGATATGTTTTTTAGCGCGCTTATGATACGGGTTATACATAGTGCAAGAGAATCGTATTAAAAAAAGTCATGAAACGTGTTTCAGTGCGTTTGAATTTCCTTTTTATTTGACAATTATTACGAATGTGTTGCCATTTCATCCATTTACGAAAGTGAGTGCTCCATTCCAGGTTATTCACTTTTCCAAGAACCAGCTATAATGCATTCCGATCACGAGATATTGCATTAAGGTCAAAGGGTGTGCACAGAATAGGACAATGTCTTAGTGATGCAAACAATGAACATTTGGGTCAGCGAATGATTGATTCTTATTGATCGGAACAGTTTTAACTTGGAGTACATGGTAACTAAAATATATGTTTTGACCTAAATACCTATATGGTTAGACCGAAATATATTGTTGTTTCGTTAAAATATATGCGCGGATATACTCAATGAAACAAACATTGTACTAAACTTAAGAAACTAAATTCTTAAACATATCAACAAACAAACAATATTAAAAGGTTTTATGGTTGGTTATATAACATCACATATTAATAATTAATTGAGAATTTAGAATAATTAGGCGCACAGTATCTCGCATTTATAGGCGATATTTCTTGATGTTCGTAGTGCAGATTTTTCGTGTGTAAATTATGTAGCACGCTGGTCATATACATAGCATATTTACTTTCCTATATACAAATACGTCAAGTGATTAACTACTTGAATATCTTTGCTGAGTAGTCGTAGTTTGCTGAGTTGCTTGCTAGCTGAGTCGGGCCTCCTCCAACTACATGGAGAGTAATTATCCTACTATGCCACGCTGCCAGACGGCTATGGTTCCGTATTATGTTTTGAATATAATTATGTATAATATTCAATTCAAATAAGAACTTCATTAATTGCGTTAAAGCATTTCCTATACATATATAGTATCGTTTATTCGAGCCTAGATTTGCGCATCGATCATTCACCAGAGTCCGAATAATTTATTAATTCCATTTGACTGAACTTTAGCCTCGGTCGACCATAAATTATTAAACCAATCGCAATCCAACAAAGATTTATCTTTGTACCCATAAATTACCCATAACTAAGTCAGGACTTCCATGTGGTGACGGATTTAGAACACACAGTGTCACCAACCCATACCATAGGATACCATACCGAGGGTGTCGTAAGAGGCGACTAAGGGAACAAAAGAGGCAAATCACCTAGCCGCAAGAGAACTTGATACAAACCCTGTGCCAACCCGTCTTGCCAGCGTGGCACAGTAGGCTAATTTCCCTCCATGAATTTGGAGGAGGCCCGACTCAGTAGTGGGTCATTCATGGGCTGAAACGACGAAGTCAGGACTCCTCTTTTTTGTCAAGGGACAATTATCTATGGTTCTGCATAGGGTTTTATAATTATCTAGCTAACGCCCGCGACTTCTTCCATGCCATCATCTTCATCATCATTTCAGCCAAAAGACGTCCACTGCTGGACATAGGCCTCCCCCAAGGATCTCCACAAAGGCCGGTCCTGGGCCGCCCGCATACACTGCTTTCCGGCGACCTTAACCAGGTCGTCGGTCCACCGTGTGGGAGACGACCATCCATGTCTTCCATGTAGATTAAAAAAATCTAATACCGTGTATATGTCGGTGAACGTCCCGTGTAAAATCGGTTCAACTGTTTAGTAGTTTACTACTACTCCTATTCAACCCAATAATGACCCACTGCTGAGTCGGGCATAGGGCACGGATTAGCACGGGTTTCGGGGCGTCACAGTGGAATGCGTTTATGCGAACCTGTGGCGCCCCAAGTGAGTCAAGGGCCCGAGGGTCAGCGGTATGCATAAAGCATTTCCCCAGAGAAACCAATAAAAACCGTTTTGTATGTAGTTTTCTTTCTCTTGCGTCTAGATTTTCGGCCTCTTCATTTCCTTTTGTCGGCTCTTACGGTACCCTCAGGATGCAATGGGGTGGCGACACGCGTATTCTTAAACCGTCAGTAGATTAGGACCGTTTAGTAGATTAGTCGGGAATAAATAGACATTTTTTGTATCTGTACCCTAGCTGTGAGTCGGGGAACGTGCATAAACGACGCAAAATATAAATAAATAAATAAATATGCTTGGACATTTCACACAATGCCATCGCCATCGTCGTCCCAAGCTAAGCAACTTAATGTTTGTGTTATGGTAACGAGATGGATGATAAACTACTTATATACATTTTTTTTTTGTAAATACATACATATTATAGACAGAAATGACACCAAGACTCCGAGCCAGTGCCTCTGGTTTACACAAAGACACTTGCCCGACCGGTTTACGATTGGATGGAAAGACATCTTGAAACTGAAACTATTTTAAGCTGAATAAAGACCCTCATCTCACGTATCATCTGTTCAAGACACATAATATAAAGAGATTGCGTTCTGTCGCGGAGGCTCCTGTGAACCCTAGGCCCCGAAGGCAGTATGAGACGCAATGACGTTTTTAGTGATAATAAATGAATATTATTGTCAAATCATACAACAAAATAGCTAAAATATAATGTAATACGAAGTGCCAGTATAAAAACAAATCCTTTTAGGAGAGGCATTCCAACGGCGGTGTTAAGATAACTAACTCCTTGCGGTACCATCGCGCCTCACGCAAAATACTAGCTTATTTATCGATTTATGTTTTTATTTCCGTGTGGTGACGGATTTAGAATACACAGTGTCATCATCCCATACCATCCTGAGGGTGTCGTAAGAGTAGACAGAAAGAAATGACGAGACACGATACCCTTTTTTTTTTGTTTTCGCTGGGGAAATGCTTTATGCATACCACCGCACCCCGGGGGAGAGGTCGGTGATTATGTGGGAGTACCTAAAAATGCGACCAAGGGTGTCAAATTTTTAACTTTTTCGAAAAATGTCTCATCGCTTGACTAAGTGACATACTCGTATATTTTTTTTCTTATTTTTTTCATAACTGGTATACCTTGGCCTCTCGCCCAGTACCAGGTTATCGTTGAGTTTTGGAACAACCTGTATATGTAAACTTTAAAAAAAGTTGCGATCCAAAAATACGTGCTCAGTCGAGTTTGATATCGAAACATGTCACTTAACTAGAAGCCTCGGCAAGTGCTACCAACTTTTAGCATTTCGAAATTAGTGCGTGGCCTAGGTGAGAGGGCACGCGTTTAGCGGAATGATTCGTAGGAGAATATTTAGTCCATTGACTTATTAACCCTTTAAAAACAATATTGCAATAGACGAGTTTATTCTGCAGCGTGCACGGTGCAGGTTATGCTGCAACGTTTAGTTTAAAATTTGCTTTTTATTGATTTGGCATATAACATTACTTCCAAGAATGTGTGTTTTATTAGGGACACTAACGGATCGTGTAATAATACAGGGTGTGCGTTTATTTTAAATGTTCGGGTTTGAAACCTGGCTAATGATTTTCCAAAATCGAGATCGAGACTCTTTGAGGGGTCACGATATTTCACATAGTTTAAAAAATGGATGATCATAACGCGGATTTCAAACATTCATCTCGTTTAAGTACAGTGTACAGTATATTTAGATATGTCTATAACTTCTACTTTTTAGCCCATAAATGTCCCACTCCTGAGTAAGGCATAAGGTTTAGTAATCACTACATAGTATAAAACAAAGTCGGTGTCGTCTGTCCGTCCCTATGTATGCTTAAATCTTTAAAACTACGCAACGGATTTTGAGCGGTTTTTGTTAATAGATAGAGTGATTCAAGAGGAAGGTTTATTGCACCCGTGCGAAGCCGGGGCGGGTCGCTAGTATACATATATACAAATTAAAATGACGTCACCAAATTGTATTTTTTGTGTTCGTTATTTCAAGGACGATATTTGTACAAAAATGCAATAAAATCACTTCAATAAAATACTCTTATGTTGCAGGCCAGTAGGTACTCTGTACACAAATAATGTAATCACTTAATTAGCCATAATATCTATATTACCGTATTATAGTTCTTTTATCCAAAACAAAAAATTACGAACTTAAACCGTAAAGATAAACTTGTTCAACCAAAGTCTGAAATCTTTTGATAGTTAGTTCGGTTGAAACGCTTCCGCTAACCGCTAAACACTCATGACTAACTTTTTGCTCTTATTTGGAAGCTTTATAAAAGTTTAAAAGCTCCTCGTTGAGACCGCAACGATCCAAGTGTAAAGCCACACTCATATCAAACTTTTCCCAATCGATTTTCAACAGAAGTTGAGGTTTTCACTGATAAATTGTTCGTGAAAACTGTTATTAGTATTTGGAATAATGAAACTGACTAATATATCCAACTCTATCTCAATCTCAGCCCTTACATGACCCATTGGTAAGTCGGGCCTCCTCCAAGTTCATGGGGTGAAAATCGCCTACAAGCATAACACAGCTCGCCAGACGTGTTGGCACAGGATTTGAATCAAATGATCTTTCCCTTTGGGCTAGGTTGTATTTATTACTAATATACATAGTGTCACCACCTCATTCCATCCTGAGGGTGTGAGAAAAGAAAAGAGCCGACAAAAGAAACTGACAAGGCCGAAAACCTAGCCTCACGAGCAGGAAAACTCGGTATGAAACTCTGTGCCAACCCGTCTGGCCAGCGTGGCACAGAAGACTAATTATCCTCCCTGTTATGGGTGGGGGCCTGACTCGGCAAGTGGGTCATTTACTGCCTCGTTGGTCTAGTGGTTAGATGTGCCGCCTTTGGATCAACGGGTCCCGGGTTCGATTCCGGGGTCGGGCAAGTGTCTTTGTCTAAGCCAGAGGCACTGGCTCGGAGTCTGGGTGTTATTTCTATCTATAATATGTATGTATTTACAAAAAAAATGTATATAAGTAGTTTATCATCCATCTCGTTACCATAACACAAGCATTAAGTTGCTTAGCTTGGGACGAGATGGCGTTGTGTGAAATGTCCAAGGATAATAATAATTATTATTATTTATGGACTGAGTAGTAGTAGTATTTATTATAACTACTTGGTTGGTTATCGGCGTTACGACACCCTCAGAATGGAATGGGATGGTGACACAATGTATTCCAAATCCGTCCCGCGGTCTAATTATTATTTATTAGTAGAAACTTATTAATGTGTGTATGCTAAAATATGATAAGTACATACAACTTGTATGAGCAGTTTCTCGAATTGATATCTGTTGCAATATTGATGTCAATGCACCGCGGCGTATGCGCTGAATATGAACGAAGCTTTAGCAGATATTTCATCAACCGGTGTGCAACTACTATTACAGACGTTGGGTCATGTTGGTGCTGGAGGGATACAAGTGGTTTAGACGAACGTGGTTTAAAGTGCGTCGTCCACGCAGAGAGAATAGAGCTAGACAGCTTGACAACTAATCTAATCTATACTCTAATTTCTACGTACATGTAGCCGAAAGTACCCGAGCCTGTCTACGTAGTACTGTAGTGACACATTAACTAGTGTAGTCTCGCTAATGTGTACACGTCGTAGATTGCCCTATGACAGTCGCTCTCCGTAATTCTAATATATCGTGGACGAGGCGCTTAAAAGTAAGAGCCTCGTACACGATATAAGGCTAAAACCTCCATGTGACAGGCCCTGTCACATGGAGGTTTTAGCCTACTGCCTAAAGCCAGAGCCGGGTTGGCACATATTGTTGTGACGAGGGGGCTTGCGTGCTTTTAGGATCCGTTGGGGTCATACTAACTCAGGGTCACCCACGCCGGAAGGGCCCACGGGGAGAGGCCAGACGAAGAGTGACACACGGAGTCGTGGCGGGTTTTGGCTCTGGGGACTCCTCTGTCTTTAGAGTTGCCTCGAGAGCCTTAAATGCGATTTAGGCGGGTCAGGGCTGCCGCCTCTAGCAGCGAGCGGAGGCTCGGCCAGGCCGGCGGGCCAGGGCTGCCACCGCTAGCTACGGGCGGCAGGCGCGCTCGTGCAATGTCCCGTACGTGCCTCTCGATGGTTTGGGGAGCGTCCAAAGCGAGGGGCCCGCTTGTACAACCGCCTATAATTTAGATTTATTGATAACGTTCCCTGTAAACGCTCACGGGTCCAGAGGTCTTGCAGATGAGTGATGAGCTTGAGATTTGATCAACCATCCTCCCTATTGAAATTTAGATGTTCTTTAAGCCAAATAACTTCGCCGATCATTCCTGGAATGAAATTATTTTCCTTGACAAGAATTTGAGGTCTATCAATGTGGGTGTAATGGTTGGTCTTGTTGAATGTGCGCTGTCTATCGATCATTAAACTATAAATAATGAAGTTCAATATCCAGTATTCCGCAAAACGTCAAACTGCAATTGAATACCCGTGGTAGACCCCAACAAATGGCCAACAATGCTAATGAGGCGGCCCGCTGACAGACGTCGTGATGGTTGGACAAACAGGCAAACATGGACTTCCTTTTGCAACTACATATAAATAGGTTCTTTAGAAATGGCTGATTATTTTTAAACAGCCGCGCCTACTACCTAATACTTTTTTACAGATTTTTAAAGTGCATTTATGTCGTTTTTACTTTTATTTAAAGAACCTAAAATAAACTTAATAAAATAAAGCCTTTTGACTGCTTAAAAGTGTTGGCTGTTAAAACTTTATTCTATCTTGAGGGTGTCGTAATACCCGACGAAGGGTAACGATAAGGTGGACCAACTAGCCGCAAGAGAAGGAAAACTTCATACGAAACAATGTGCCAACCCGTCTGGCCAGTGTAGCACAGTGGGCTAATTACCCTCCAAGCGATGGGAGGATGCCCGACTATTCAGAACAAATTTAAACAGCTTATAATCTATTAAAAAGGCCCAGTGTTGCAAGGTCCACATTGTCCTAGCATTAATTAAATTTAACATTCCCATACATCAATCATTAATATTCGTGTACAACAAGCTCCACATACGTGACATCCAACTTCACTCAAGCCAATTTGATTATAGTTAATGCACTTTACGATGAAATCTATGGATTCGAACCGTAGACAGATAACTTTTTTCTTTTTTTTTCTAAAACTAAACCGTCGCGCTTGTTATAACCTGTATCGCGGTGGAAGTTTACGAACATGAAATTAACGAACACAAATGACACCCAGACTCAGAGCAAGTGCCTCTGGTTTAGACAAAGAAGCTTGCCCGACCTCGGAATCGAACCCGGGGCCCGTTGATCCAAAGGCGGCACATCTAACCCCTAGACCTAGACTAACGAGGCACCAACTATAGTAATAAAATGGTCTTGTTCTCAGTATTAGGATTATATTAAAATCAACGACAACTATCAATTTATTACTACTAGTATTACTTAGCCCAATATACCCACTGCTGAGTCAGGCCTCTCCGGTTACAAGGAGGGTAATTAGCCTACTGTGCCAATTTGGCCAGACGAGTTATCCTGCGGCTAGGTAATCGGCCATGTCATTTCCTTTTGTCGGCTGTTACGACACCGTCAGGATGGAAGTATGTATGTACTTCCCACTACACAGCCCACAAACGACCCATGCTGAGTCGGGCCTCCTCCCATAACAGGAAGGGCCATTAGCCTACTGTGCCACGCTGGCCAGACGGGTTGGCGAGGGTTTCGTTTCAAGTTTTCCTTCTCTTACGGCTAGATTTTCGGCCTTGTCATTTTTATCGGCTCTTACGACAGGATGGAAGGGGTGGTGTCACTATGTATCCTAAATCCGTCTCCACACGGAAATCTAATGCACTAACATATAACTCATCTTGAACTGTACCTCCTCCATGTAACTAGAGGAGGCCAGACTCAACAGTGGCTCAATAGAGAGTAGTATCGGCGCCCCAGTTTGTCAATTTCAAACTGTCACGAACACTAGAGTACGTTATAAACTACGTCCGGCTATCCACGTTGCCATGTTCGGACCGTATACGTCAGCCGTCAACGCGCGTCAATTTTATAAATGAGCTGTGTCCACTGCTTTGATCGCACCGCGCTGCAACCGTGGGATAGAGGCATAGTACACACAAGTGCCAGTAGCACAACTCGCCCTTGTCTCTCTCGCTTTGTTTCCAATTCAATGGTGTTATGTACGTAATAAAAATAATTATGACAATTATTTGGTTTACATTGTGAGGTTAGTGTGTGTAGTTAGCGGTTTATCGTGCTAATATTATATTTTTTTTAGTTGCCGCGTTTTATAGTTTTCACTTCTGCCGTATCGATCCTTCTGTATCGATTATAGCTTATACTGTAACGGATAAAAAGGGTTGCCTTTTTTAATATTTACTTCGCTAAACTACTCACCTCGACCGTGAATTCATGATAAAGATCTGTACTGCTAGTTTAGTTTGACGAGTATGAAAACTAGATTTCACAGGTTCCAAATTATTAGTAAGACTGCTCTATTATAAAACTGCTCCATTTTATTTCAAGAGCTACGAGTATTACACCTACTCATATTAACGTACCCTCGTATTTTAAATGAAAACACTCCATTGGCGGCAAATATGTATTTATACAATTGTTGTATTCTACTTTATACAACTTGACCTCTACCTGAGTATTCTACTTACATCTATAATTTATCAAACACTACATTGGCAGTCAGTACAAACATTCCAATTGTCTAGAAGCACGAGTCATCCCTAGGGATGGTCCGTCACTACCCGCGAAAGGCGTACGTCGACACTGATTGATATTGATAGGGCAACGCCGGACACGATACCGCCCTGCGCCGCGCCCAAGATTGATGCGATGACCGGCCAATTCCAGGCTTATGGTAACGATACTGCAAACCCATACATGATTATAGAACTAATACAATATTTTTTATAAGAATGTCACGAACCCGAATCGAGGTAATGAGTTGAAAGACTAAGTAACCCAAGGGTCAATGGATCAGGCTGTGCAGAAATTAACGCAGGCGAAGAAGAGTTACCGACGCTGTGTCGGCTACAGGGTAACAAAAGTTAAGTAGCAGTGGGTAAGACCGATGAGGCAGAAAACTCATTGAGTGGCGATCACGTACCGGAAAACGCAATAAGCCGCACACACGATTTATCGATGACCTGGTTAAGATCGCCGAAGACCAATGAATGCGAGGCATATGCCTAGCGATGGACTTCTTTTGGCTAACATGATGAATGAATTGAAAGTTGTAATCGGAGGAAGGCTGACTCAGCAGTGAGTTTTATGGGCTAAGATAAAATGTGAGGTGTTGTGGATGCGCCAGGCATCGTTTTCCAAGCGGCCTTCATCATATCACTACAGAAAAGGACGTTGACTGTGGCATGCATTCATTCGAATGGCGAAGGATAATTACCCATCTTCGCCGCTTTATCCGGACAAGGTAGGAAATCACTCGCGGGCAGATCGTATGCTTACTATTTTATTCCATAATTTCGTCATGCCACCACCATTAAAATTATCCTCGATTTATGGGGGACGCCGGTTGTACACCACCCGATAAAATCGAATCAGTTCGACTGGCTTTTAAACTACTATATCACTATTTACTACCCGCGGTTATACTGAATTCCAAGTTTTTCACGGATTTCCACGTCTAAAAAAACGTTTTTAAGCTTTACATATAACTTCCATTTAACAAGTGCATATGACACTAATTTAAAAGCAGCAAGTTATTCGAGTAAAGCTAAAGAAGGTTACTACAGATTTAAGGCCTCAGTAACAATATTAATTTCGTTCACATTAATGTCTACTGCTTAAAAAGGAATCCGTAATCAAATAATTCTAATTTAACATATTAGTAGTCCGTCTGCATTATCTACCTAATTTGTCACGATTAAACTAAATTACGATTCTAAACTAATAAGAGCAATATAAAGTGTGTTTTAAAAATTAAGGCGACTAGGGTTGACTGTTATAATTTGTTTTATGTATATTAAAGTAATTTTGGCGCCTTTTTTCTGGATGCTTAGATATATAGATAACATTCGTGTCTTGTCTGAAATGTATTGTTTGTTTACATACCTACATATAATTGTCTGTATTTCTCTGTAGTGCGCCGTATTCTTTGCACAAAAAAGAATTTGTTTCTCTCTCTCTTTCAAATAGTGAAACGAAACAACTAAAATTTTATAATTAAATAATTGATTTTGTTTTTACCACCGGTTCGGACTGCTATTCCACAGAGAATTGTTGCTCTTTTAAATAAAAAATCATGATGACAATGATGGTGGTACAAATAACTCTGACAGATTTGTGGAAGCAATGTAGGCGCTGGTCAAATGTTTTTCTATAAGCCAGAGATGTATGGCACGATGTCTAGATGTCAGTAGTAAAATTGCATAACGTATGTTGAAATACTCTATTTTATGAGCCGAAAGGCAAATATTATGTCAACAATATGCATATTGTTTCAAAACTAACTAAAAATTCTATCCAATGTTTCTATTTCTATACCGAAATATACGTATGGTGGCTCCAGTAATTATCAGGGGTATACTTAGTTTAATTAAACAACTTGGCAATAATATTATACGCGAACAAATGTGTACCTGTTATTTTGAATAATTACCGCGATATCGTAATACTCGTTCATATTATTTCCCGTGTATTTAAATGTAGAACAGTGTATTTTTTTTTGTGTAAGTGTCAGCCCTATGGAATCTTGGTAACGCTATGCCAGAACACGTGGGCGGACCAGAGGAAGAGGTGGCAACATACCTGCGCGTTCATAACACGTCTTCATGTATTACAGACTCTGTACGACAATTCTCGCCCTTTCCTAACTTGCGGCAACAAGTGAAGTTAATACAACGCACTGTAATGTTTTTACATTGTACTTATACCGATATTAATCTATGAACTACTCGATCCATGGTGGTTAGGCTATTACGGCACGGTTTACCTAAAGATTTCCCTACCCTGGCGCTTCAAGGCCATTCGTATACGGCATTTCTGTGCGCCAGATTTTTAGTATGAGTGTGGTGACGGTTTCTGAATACAAAGTGTCACTGCCACATTCCATCCTGAGGGTGTCGTAAGAGCCGACTAAAGGAAATGTCAAGGCCGAAAAACAAGCGGCAAGAGAAGGAAAACTTGATACGATGTCTTATGCCAACCCGTCTGGCCAGCGTGGCACAGTTGGCTGGTTACCCTTCATGTAGTCGGAGAAGGCTCGACTCAGTAGTATTACAGGCTGAGAAGTGGTAGCGACGATGTAGATTTCTAAAGGACCATCTGAGCCCACTATGTAGTATGAAGCAGATACAATTTTGATGTCCTCAATTACATAATAAAGAAGTTAAAATCATTCTCTGCGATTATTCTACGAAGATATGAGATTACATTTGATAAGTGTTACGGTTAAAGTGCTACTTACATACTTTTATATTTCCTAGGATAGCTCCTTTTCCCAAATCCATGCGCACACATTATTCAAAATATTTAATCCTTACCTGGAACAAAAATAAAATAGGTATATTATAATAGCTATTTGTTATACAAGAGTGCAAAGTTGCTTTTTAACCGCGTGTTCAATTTTGATGACCGAGCAAGCGAAGGATTCTAAAATTGAATCACGAGCGCAGCGAGTGATTCAAAATTAGAATCCTGAACGTTAGCGAGGGAATCAAAAGAGCACGAGGTGAAAAATCTTTGCACTCGAGTGCAACACGTAACTTTTCATTCCACCTCAGCGAGGAAATGACTAAATGCAAAAAAAAAAACGTTTACAATCACAAGATAGGTACACTTTTATTTCAGTTTAGGTATTAATTACTACATTATGACAGGTAAGTATTACAGAATAATCTTTACTTTATTCTCTAGCGAATAAAAACGGCTTTTGCACTCAGATATCGAAGAGCAAAAATACTCTTTCCGAGATGGGGGGATGAAAAATATTTTATCATAGCCCATTGATCTCGAAAACACGTTAAAATTTATTTAACCAGAGAACATATAAAATACAGAACAATATATTAAATTATCGTTATACACGCCCTTTAGTGGTACCTACTTTAAATATATTTTTTACCTATAATATTTATTATTTAATTGAAGAACGATATCAATCTTCACAAATTGCCATTCTTATTCTTCTTTCGTTAGTGGCAACTCTGGCAATATCGAGTGTTAAAAATAAACCATGGAGAGGTGTCTTATGAGAGAAATTGCTGTTCTTTCCTTCCCTCATCTTAGGACAATTTTCTTTAGAAAACATTAACTAATTTATCGATAAATTAAAAGAATCTACTACTACTACTAGCCCATAAATGACCCACTGTTGAGTTGGTTTCTCCTTCCATCACAGGGAGGGTAATTAGCCTACTATGCGACGCCTGGCCAGACGCACAGATTTTCGTATCAAGATTTTCTTCTCTTGCGGCTAGATTTTCAGCTGTGTTATTTCCTTTCTTCGGCTCTTAGGATGGAAAAGAGCCTTAGGATGGAATGTGGTGGTGACACTATGTATGAGCATCTGACCTTACTTTATTCAAATATAGAGTTTCACTATCACTATCACTACATAGTATAAAACAAAGTGGCTGTCGTCTGTCCGTCCCTATGTATGCTTAAATCTTTAAAACTACGCCGCGGATTTTGAAGCGGTTTCTTTTACTAGATAGAGTGATTCAAGAGGAAGGTTTGTATGTATAATACATGCATAATTGCACCCGTGCGAAGCCGGGGCGGGTCGCTAGTTATTCTACAAACAAAACGCCTGCTCTCGTTATAACCTCGTATAACTCTCGGTATATATAGGGGGCAGTTTACGAACATGTGATTCGCGAATACAAATGACATCCAGACTCAGAACAAGTCGAGCCGGGGCCCTTTGATTCAAAGGTGGCACTTCTAACCCCTAGACCTTTTTATTTTGACTTGGTTTGAGTTTATGACCCCGCTGCTAAAACCTTTAGGCCCATTACTATTCAGAGTGCAATCAGAATAATTAACTTATCACGTCCAAATAAATAAATACTATCATATCTTTCGTTTTATGAACATAACTTTTTATTACAAGATAATAGCGATTACAAGCTTTTATCCTATTTTTTGCTAGCGTAAGTGACGCCAAAAATCACAAGTCCATTTGATTGATTGACAAAGGCCAACGAACAGCAAAATAAATACCATGTACAAGATTATTATCGACGTACATTGCCAACATGAAACAAAAAATATTGATAATATATGAGAATAATAACTATCACTGGATTATGTTTAATCTGTTCGCTTTAAATTACATCTGTGATATCCAAACGTTAATAATTGCATTTAATATTAAAAAAACTAAAGTTATACAATAATACTGCATTTGATACTACGACGATTCAGTGCATATATATATTTTTTCTTACAAGCAATAATTACGTCTTTCTTATAGGTTCATAGAGGGTTATTAGCCTACCCTGGCCATATTTTGGACAAGGTTTTGTATCATATTTTTCTGGATAATTGCCTTTTCATTTCATTTGTTGGGTCTTGCGACACCCTGAGAAACGAATGGGGTGGTGATATGTATTCATATGTATGTATTCTAAATCCGTAATTCCACCATTTGATACTAAATGTGTGAAATTCTTCTAGAATACGTTAACGCGGTAAAGTTAATGGTGCCTGAAATATAAATTAATCGCAAGAATACGTGATCATCACATCACACACGTTGATAGAAAATATGATAAATACATCCTTATAAGATATTTAAAAATTCCTGAAAGGCAACAGATGTGACCACGGCGATGTTGTATAGTTACATTTTGCTTCATAAAGATATGACAAAGGAAATCTAAACTGATGGACTAGACCAAATGCAGATATTTTTAGATGTTTATATTATTTTAATCAAACAACAAGGACCTGGCTGTAAATAATTGTGGATAGCTTTTGCTTAATTGAGTGTAGTGTTTAGGTATAAATATTTCAGTTTTATTTTACGAATTCCATTATAAGTATATGCATAAGTGTAAGACGTTAACAAAAAAGGAACAGATTCAAATTAATAGTTGCATATAACCCGATACAGTAGATTCGGTATTCGGATTACAGTATTCGGAGAGTTACACAACAGTTAAGTACATGTTATTAAAACCACTGACTCGTCCTTGTTAAAGATAGTCCGTGGGGAATAGGTACAGCATTTGCTGCGGTGATCTCATAGCAATTATAAGTTTAATAACTCGGATGATATTATTATTGCCTTTTCGATGGACTATAATTAGTGCGCGTGTAGTTTCAGAAAACTCTACCCAATAGAATTGTTGAAAACTTTGACCTGTTTACTTACTATAGGTACTTCAGGCGCAATGGGGTGGCCATGAGCACAAACTGTGGTGGATGAATGTTACCGCATATCAACCAATCACGTGGTAACCTCCAATCACCGCCACTATGAAATAAAAATCGACTGTCTCGCATTGCTCAGGTTCGTTTCATCATAACGCTATAATTCTTGTCAGGGATTTCTTATCCGTGAGAATTATTCAGTGCTAACATCGATAGCGCGATGAAAAATATTTGAATATTCTACCGTTTCTATGGGATATTTATAGAAATTATTTCTTCTAATTTGTCAAATTATATATAGCATACAGATCGTGGCAACAGTGCAAATGCGTATAACAATAATAACTCGTTTAATATTGACCTGAACAAATGGACTAGATACATCGCCAGACCGTTTACGCACATAAAAAGAACACACTCAAAGACACTAGAAAACAGAAAGTTATGACATTTCTATAACGCCTAGGCTTCAGGCCAAACAGGCTGTAGAAACCGAAGTTTATTGTTAGTTTAGGAATATGAGATTACGACACGGACAAGTACGTAACGATTCTTCTGGGAGTTTCCAAGACCGCGAGGGTTAGTCAAATATTTTACATATCGCTTGAAAGGCAATCCTTACTAAGCGGTATTGGGTTAACTTTATAGAAGAGTAATTTAAAGTTCAAATATTTACAAAAACCATAATTAAAAATGCGCTTAATCGAAATCACACAATATCTAAGCGACATAAAGCTCACCGTAGAGCTCAACAAGGCAGAAAAGAATGACGATTCCAATCATATATAACTCATTGTGCGTTATTTTGTTGGTTAGTAAGGATAGCCTTTCAAGCGTCGATATGATTTTCATGGAAGGAGACATATGGACTAATAAATAAAAATATTATTAAATAAATAAAAAATACTCTAAAAATGATGATGGTGATGAATCAATCAGTCCACAAAACAGGTCTGTGTAGACTTAAGCAAAAATTATGGCATGGGTACTAATTTTGAGGTTTCCTAAATATTAACCAACATTAAAGACTTTATCTGCTGGATGCTATGATCAAAGATGAATTTCATGAATGGAGATTTACAAAATAAAAATGTTTACAATCATTATTTTAAATATAAATAAATAAATATAAATATCCTTGGACATTTCACACAACGCCATCTTGTCCCAAGCTAAGCAACTTAATGCTTGTGTTATGGTAACGAGATGGATGATAAACTACTTATATACATTTTTTTTTGTAAATACATACATATTATATATAGAAATGACACCCACACTCCGAGCCAGTGCCTCTGGTTTAGACAAAGACACTTGCCCGACCCCGGAATCGAACCCGTTGATCCAAAGGCGGCACATCTAACCACTAGACCAACGAGGCAGTCAAAAAATAATATTAAAAATAAAAATAAACTTTCTTAAACCAAGACCAAGAAATCTGCATGTTTTAGTTAAATTTCCACCTAATTTGTATCTATTAAACTTATCTTTATCATAGTATACAATGTAATACTGTTTTTTTTTTGTACAATAAAGTGTTATCTATCTATCTATTTTTTCGTCCGATGAATTTATCAGACTTAATGAAATCTGTCACCTTATTAACCTTTCAAGTATTTTCCCTTCCAATTTTTCACAACTAAAAAGCGTCTACATTTGTTTTAAATTTCTCCCGGTCTTTTCCCTAAAGAACCAAACAAGAAAAGTTTTGAAGCCGAGAAAATTTTGCGAAATTCATAAAGAAAAGCAATCATTAATGTTAACGAGTACAAACTTCAAGAGGTATTCAACATCCAGAGTTCCGTGATTCAAATAAAAAATGCCAACCTGATAACCATCATATGCCTACAAGATAACTTTTCGTAACGCACGTTTTGGTAGACAAGAAAGACAAATGTGCTGCCACGGTGACAGGTGAGTCCAAGGCTCGCTTCACGAAAGCCACTTGGCAATAGGCCAAGTAACTTTAAAAAATATAAAAATGCTGTGCGGTAGCCACGGACAACTTGTCCTTATTTCTATTAAATTCTGTACATTCTTTTTCTAAATAAATAGTGAATAGTATTGAAAAACATACAAATATACACAATACAAATCCTTTTTAAAAAGGGTTAAAAAATAATAGTAAAATTTACAGTGACGTACTGTAAATCTTAGGTCAGAAATTGTGCACACCCACGTGCTGCTGCCATGTCACATGCAATGTGTCTGTGTGCGTGCGACGTCGCTTTTATTGTATTCGTACATTCTGTAAAGTTAATTGTAACTATATACATAAAATATATTTAAAATATCGACTTTAATCAAGGTGAAGCACGTGTTCGTAAACGGTCCGAAGTTAACAGTTTAAGTTTTGGCCCCAATCCAGTCATTAAAAACTTCTCTCAAAGCTTTTAAACTTTCCTTACAATCAGCTCTGGCAAATTTGTGTAGGTTTCGCCAGTTTGAATACTAAAATACGAAACCTCGTAAACTTAGGCTCAAGGGCGGATCCAGGGGGGGGGTCATGGGGGTCATGACCCACCCCTGAGCTGGTTCCAGGACTTAGGTGGACCACTAATTGAACATAATGATTTTATTTATATATTTTATCACCATACAGATTTTATGTAAAACTATACCTTATTAAGGAACAAAAGAAACAAGGACTAATTATTACAAATATATCTATAATCTAAGCAAACAAAGATGCTGCCACCACATATTTAATTTTTATTTTTAGGTAATCATAATTGCATGCAGTCGGGATTTCATTATTTATATAAATTGTCGTATATTTATATTAATTTATTAGATATTATTGGTGTTTTAATACAAATGTAATCATTATGTTTAATGTTTTTAAGTATTGTCGGTTTTTTATTTATTGTAATCATTTTTTTATTACTGAACTAGTGGCCCGCCCCGGCTTCGCCCGTGCAAAGCGGGGGTGGGTTATACTTAAAAACCTTCCCCTTGAATCACTCTATCTATAAAAAAAAACCGCTTCGAAATCCGTTGCGTAGTTTTAAAGATTTATGCATACATAGGGACGGACAGAAGAATGCGACTTTGTTTTATACTATGTAGTGATTAATTTGTTATACATATTTGTTTTGTAGTCTAATTAATTATATAACTACTACACGTCACACGAACTATTCGAAGCAAAAGCATAGACCCCATACTTAGATTTACGTTAGACCTCAAGTGCTTGCAGCTTGGTATCCGTATACTACGGTACTGTACAGGTACTGCACTTGACATATGCTGAGCTGGATACCCTTTCGGTGCAGTTTCGAGACACATAGCTAATTCAGAAAATTTATTCTTTTTTGGTTTTATTTATTTTTTTATTATTTGGTTGTATACATGGACGTATAAAAAAAGACGGACGGAACTCTCGCTAAGACAAAAGTGAGTCGCCAAGATGGCGGCCGCTCTTAAGTGTGAGTTAATTTTGGGGTGGCCAAGTTACACAAAAATTTGCCATTAAAACACGGACAACGTAATAAAAAAAATATGTATTGTTCGAAATTGTAATGTTTAAGTCAAAGTCAAATAATTTATTTTGTATAGGACACAATGGACACTTACAAATTGTCAACATATTAAAAAAATGTATAGAATGCATATATTGTAGTTTACCAACAGTTCGGAACGCGACCACTGCTGAAAAGAACTGGCAAGAAAATCAGAGGGCTCGTCATTCTTTTTTTAATAATTTGCGGTCCTATTTCATTTAATTTAATATCCCAAATGCTGAGTATTTTTTTTATAATAATGTCTTGTGTAATAATCTCTTTTTTATTTATAGTCGGTAGCTAGTTGTTTGCCCAGGGTGTTAGAAAAAATTCGCGCAAGACGACCAAAAAGCCGCGTTCTCCTACATCATGACAATTGACAACGCTTCTTCACACACGGCCAACAAAACAAAGTCATTTTAGCTTCCGGAAAAGTACAACTCGTCACCCATCCTGCGCATAGCCTCGATCTAGCACCCTGTGATTTCTGTATTTTCCCCAAAATCAATCATTTCATGAGAGGTTTCACTTTTACCAACTCCGAAGAGGCAGTGATAGCGTTCAATCATCACGTAGAAAACATGCATTCAGATCTGTGGTCCTCCTGTTTAATTAAAAAAACGGTTCAATCGCATGAAAAAATGTTTGAAATGTAGTCTTTTGAAAAGCAATAAACACAACATTATAGGTATAACATTTTTTTTAAGTTACGCAAAACTTATAGTGTGACCTACGTATGTATTTTGTCTGTTTCTATTTTGTTTGTTGGAAACCCTTGTCGTACCACCTCTTCAATTTTGCGGAGTTTTGCGTCATGGCATGTCGAGGGGTGACCAGACATACCTCTAGCTGTTATGACAAAATCATTAACCACGGTTACGGAATTTAAATAGGCTGCCTCATTCAGTGCGTGATAGTGGTTCTCTGGGTGTCTTCAAGAGGGCAATATGTACGTGTATATGTACAAGTTATTATGTGTGGAGTTTTTCAAGTGTACAATAAAGAATAAATATTTTTAAGTACAGTACTTACGTACATTAATAAATAAATATCCTTGGACATTTCACACAACGCCATCTCGTCCCAAGCTAAGCAACTTAATGCTTGTGTTATGGTAACGAGATGGATGATAAACTACTTTTATACATTTTTTTTTGTAAATACATACATATTGTATATAGAAATGACACCCAGACTCCGAGCCAGTGCCTCTGGTTTAGACAAAGACACTTGCCCGACCCCGGAATCGAACCGTACTTTACTTGTATCTATTGTTATCAAAATTAAATTATAAGTTCTTGACTCGACCACGACTATGTGACCCCCTCCTGGCGCCAAAGCTGGATCCACCCTTGCTTAGGCTCCTATTTTACTAGCCGTTAATCGCGGTTTCATCTGCGTTGACCACAAAATTAAATTAGTTTAGAATTATATTTCGTTGCTATAATTTTAATACGATATAACTATTTACAATTGCTGCATAAGCTGGAATGATAGGTTCAGTTATATTCAAAATTATTATAATGTATTTTACTTTTGAAAATATTTTACTATCTAACGCCCGCTACTTCGTGTTATATGAGACTTTAAAATTAATCTTAATTGATTAGAAATATAGTGTAACTATAAACTAAACCACTATAACATTTTTTGCCAGTTCGATTCCGGGGCCGGGCAAGTGTCTTTGTGTAAACCAGTCTGGGTGTCATGTGTATTCTGTCTGGGTGATAATGTTTTAACAAAGATAAAGATAGATAAAGAAGATGTCGTGCTATCTAGTAATTGCTTATTAAAAAGTCGTCAAAGTAATTAGTCTGAATAGAATGCGTATTATAATGCTTATGTGTACATGACAAGGAACTTAATATTATCTTAGAAGTTCGTTCTGCTCCTGAAGACGCCAGACTACTAAAAGTCCGTGAATTATTCACATAAACTTATGAAAGTAAAAGTTAGGCCCGCGTTAGGAAAATGCTCGTTTTAACCCCTAGGTTGGTACATTTTAATTTCTAGGACCAATTATTTATTCAGCACCGCTTTACTTTTTGTACTAAAATAATGAATGATTATAGAAAATAGTAACTGTTTAGCCCGTACAAGTCTGGCTCTGGCCTAATAGCTCCAGAATTGAAATTGAATGAGTTGGGTCACCATACCATTGCATCCTGAGAGTGTCTTAAGAGCCTACGGAAAGGAAATGATAAGGCCGAAAGCCTAGCCGCAAGAGAAGGAAAACTTGATACGAAACCCACCCCATCTGGCCAGCGTGGTACAGCAGACTAATTGGCCTCCGTATAACTGAAGAGGCTCGACACAACACAGTGTCATTTATGGGTTGAGTTGGTGTATCATGTTCAGTATTTTGTTTTTTCTTGTGTGGCTTCTCATTGTTATTATTTAAGCTTATCCTCTTATTTCTAAACCTACCGAAACTAACACTGTAATCGAATTGAACATCGTTGTCTGCTCATCTAATGTTAACCCATAAGTGGAAACTGTCGTGGTTAATGTAATAGACAGTTACTTAATTAAGTCTAGAAGTAAGATAATGTAATCGTTTGTTTCCCTAACTAAAGAAAAAAACATTATAATTAGATTAAAATTAGTTCAAACTTTTCAATAATTTGATTGTACTTATCATCATTGAGTTAACAAAATTCAGATGTACTTCTAATGATATCGCTGCGATCAAAATAAAACCCGGTATTAGGATTTACATTGCATTTCAATGACTTGATATTAAAGGATTTATACGTGTTTTACAGTCACTTTCTTTGACTACATCGTTGGTAGAGGGGGTTAGATGTGCCGTCTTTAGATCAACGGGTACCGGGTTCGATTCTGAGGTCGGGCAAGTGTCTTTGTCTAAACCAGAGGACCTTGCTCTGAGTCTGGTCTTCGTTAATTACATGTTTGAAAACTGCCCCCGCGATTCAGGTTATACCTAGTGGGGGTTTCGTTTTTTGATGACCGAAGATGCCCCTAATGTGTCGCCAACCCCCCCCCCCCCCCTTCTTCTTAAAAGAAAGCATGGTGCTGCCAGCACAGGAAAGGTAGACTCTTGCAGCCGCCAAGAACTTCAACAGAACTAAAAACTACAAAATAAATTAAACAAACTGTTTCATCACAACTTTATATCCAGCGCCGTGTTTCTAAACGCGTTAGAATTTCCTTATTGCCGATTGCTACTACGAATGAACACCTTAGAAAACCATGAACAAGATAATATTTATGGCCAGAACAGTTCTCGGTATCTATACGACAGCACTACCTCCAACAGCCGCTTCGGCAATCAATATTTATTTAGCCTCAACCAACTGCAATTAATGTACATTTTTATGGGTTCGATTTAATATATATACTTCATGTACAGTTGCGGTATTGATAAAAAAGTAACTGTACGAACTACTATTGAACATGTTGCCATATTAGACGTCTTACCAATATTTATCTCTCTCGCCTTTTTTCCAATTTGATTGGGGTTGGCACCGGTATAACTTAATTTGGCTAACCAGTACCAGTAACCAGGCTACCAGTATTGATGCGGAGTGATTGCCGTCTGCCCGGCAGAATATTACACTACCCCACCGCATGCTGGGAAATAACACGTGTTGTAAAAGTAAACAAAACCCAACACGCTTGGTGGTAGGATCTAATGGTCCACCCGGACCGATACCACCCTCACATCCAAGTCCGCCAAGCAGTTGTACTGTGTTTCGTCGTGTTATGAGAGCCGGTGCCAGCGCTAGCTGACCCCGTGGAGATACAGCCAGGGCCTGGGGGGTAGTCAGCGCGGGATATTTAGTGGGTAGGGGGACGTCCCCGCAAGAGGCGCGGAGGTGATCTTGAGTCCCACAGAACAACTAATCAGAACATAGTACAGACAGTGGAACAATATAACACTTAATGATTAAAAACCAACTATGACGTCGGCGATCATTACAGAGCGTTTATAAGCCGCGTGAAAAGATGTAGCTGGTGTCCAGGTCCCACAAGTGAGAGCTCTACACCCTTTTGTCTCCGAAATCCCCATGGTTGTTTTATGGGACCCCGGGGCGATGATGGTAGACGAGATGGTAAACCAGGGCCACCCATCCAAAAAAATACAAAGGCTGGGTTAGGTATTGTTTAATAATTTTATAATATACCAAATACCAATAGGAGTGGTGATATTACATATCTAAAACTATAACTAAAAAAAATGATGTAGTTAACTCTTGTTTACCAAACGTAGGAAAGTTTTAAATTATGCGGTTTGTCGATAATTGTAACGAGTGTTTGGTAATGCGCGCACTTTAATTGATATCTAGTTAATTCACTGTAATCTGACTTCAATTACCGTTTTGTAAGAGAGTAACTTGTGTAGGATTAGAATATTAGAAAGGTTAATCAATCAACGATAAGATTGTTTTTTTATCAGTGACATGAATGCCTTTGACCCTAGACTTCTACTTTAGTCGGCTCGTATAGTTTTATGGATTAGTGACACTATAATGTTGTAAATCCATAACCAACTGGAATGTCATCATACAGAGAAATAAAATTTAATTAGAAAGCAGAAACGGAATGCTATTTGGATTTCAAAAAACTATTTTAATTATGTGATTATAGACACTTTTCCGTGATACATGGATTAAGCTCACAATTTGGTCTCCCACGAGCCACGCGCCTACGCAGCTCGCCATTTATGGTCAGATTACTTAGTTTGGCCGCGGTTTAGTGAGGTCAGCTTTCTGTTAAATGGAAGAATTTTTATACACATGGTGGGCGACGAAGCAACTGCGTTTTATGTGATGTAAGAATAACGTGACCATATGTCCCGCTTTGGGCGGGATTGTCCCGCTTTCAGGCTGTCCGTCCCGCTGTCCCGGCTGTCCCCAACGAGAACAACAATGTCCCGCTTTTACGAATAAACCTTTATACCCTTTGCACTTAAATATGACATCTTACATCGACGTACCCTATATTTGTATTTATATATAGACAAAATTCCGTAGGCGTCCCGCTTTAACACGTAAAAATAATGGTCGCGTTATGTAAGAAGCGCGTATCATTTGACTACATTATCGGAGAAGGACGTATGATCTATAATATAAAAATGAATAGCAAAATGTGTTGGTAACCGCATAACTCAACAACGCCTGGACCAATTTGGCCAATTCTTTTTTTTAAATGTTCGTTGAAGTTCAAGGATGGTTTTTACGACGAGAATTACGACGAGACGAGACGATGAAGACGAGACGAATAATTGCCGGAAAACCCTAAAAACAGCCTTTTTATTTTTCCCATACAAGCGTTTTCTAACTAAAACGTAGAGACAATTTGAGCTTTATTGCTATTGAATAAAGTTCATATTAAATTACAACCACTCACTGTTGTCTCAGCAATGTAGGTGTGTTCGTCAAAGAGTCAATTTGCACTTTATTACCGCTATCTTTTTGACAGGACGAAGTCTGCCGGGTCCGCTAGTTTTTTAGAAAAATAACTCTGAAGACTCATATTTCTGAGGAAAATCACATTTTTTGGTTAAATATTGACTTTATATGTAGTTTCAGACAAATTATATTAGTTATATTATTATTAAAGCGCAGTGCTGGTAGGCCTCCTACACGGTGGACCGATGGCCTGATTAAGGTCGCCGGAAAACGATGGATACGGGTGGCCCAGGACCGGCCTTTGTGGAAATCTTTGGGGGAAATGATGATGATGATTATTATTTATATTTTTTTAAATCCCCCTAGCACTAGTAATAGCGCGGCGGCTTTTTTCAAACACATGATTTCACGGGGTCACGTGAAATCACGCGTCACGCGGTGACGGCTCGACGATGGAATCCCGGTTCGCGATCCAAAAGAACTTGAAGTTATCATATCCTTTAAAGATACAACCTGCTATCTTCTAAATACCGCCACCACCACCACCACTCAACACGTACACGACCCACTGCTGAGTCGGGCCTGCGTGAGTTTTATGGAGTGTAATTAGCCTACTGTGCCATGCTAGCTCGATGGGTTGGCACAGGGTTTCGTATCAAGTTTGCTTATATTGCGGCTAGGGATTTTTTTTTAATTATTTTGTTACAACACTACAGACTTGTAGTCCGTGTTCTTTTTAGCAATTAATGGTAATTATTTGCTCTTCTTTTTTTTCCTTTCGTCTGTCGTACCCAGCAGCGCCTTGGCCCCTGGGACATTGGTGTTTCATTTAACCTACTCTCAGTAGGCGCATCCTTAGCTTATGTTTGGTAATAGCTGTTTGGTCTTGATATTGATTGACTGCCTCGTTGGTCTAGTGGTTAGATGTGCCGCCTTTGGATCAACGGGTCCCGGGTTCGATTCCGGGGTCGGGCAAGTGTCTTTGTCTAAACCAGAGGCACTGGCTCGGAGTCTGGGTGTAATTTCTATCTATAATATGTATGTATTTACAAAAAAAATATGTATATAAGTAGTTTATCATCCATCTCGTTACCATAACACAAGCATTAAGTTGCTTAGCTTGGGACGAGATGGCGTTGTGTGAAATGTCCAATGATATTTATTTATTTATATTTAAATTATCTTCCGTGTCCGTGATATTTTCTGCTGATCAAGGTTTTCGATCGCCTTGTTGTTCCTGGCGGCTAGGGCTGCGGCTAGGGTTTCAACCTTGTGATTTCCTTTCGTCGGCTCTTACGACACCGGCGGAAGATAATCATGTAAGCTTAAAGCTCATCCGAGGGAAACCCCATGCTATGAAAACATGTTTTCATGGCACGCATACCGGATGTCATCTGCATTTAGATCTCTGACATTATAAGCAGGCGTGTTTAGCTAACCTTTTGCTAGAATAGACCTCGCCGTGGAACACAGCCAAATAGTGCATGCTGTGAAATCTTCCTTTGATGCCAACAGGAAACCGTTTATAATATTTATTGTGCTTTTTGAAGTCATACTCAGTGGCTCCCACAGGACAATGACCTGTTTTTTTTAAACGTAACCTCTGCATTTAGGTATAACCTGTAACGCGCGGGCAGTTTGTAAACATGAAATTCACGAACACAAATGACACCCAGACTCAGAACAAGTGTATCTGGTTTACACAAAGACACTTGCCCGGCCCCGGAATCGAACCAAGGGACCTTGATCCAAAGGTGGCGCATCCAACCCCTAGCCAACCTATTTTTTTTTTTTGCCCGGTGTATAATCCTAACCAACCTAGACCTCTAATCTATAATATATGGGATATTTTAAAGATTCTATTACCTGGTTGCTTACTTTTATGTTATGTCTCCATAAGTATTTGGTTTGTTAATTCTTACTATTTACTATTATTTAACTTAAAGCCTTATTTTTTAACTTAAAACGACTGTAACTCTTTTCCTAACACAGATATTGAATCGATACATCACAGGATAGTCAAGTAGCGATCCATAAAATAATGAATCGATTAAAATTAAACACTGCGTGAATATAATAATCATTTAATTCCCGACGAGTATTAATTTCAATGTGTAACAATCGCGAAAACCTAAGATATCATAATGAATCGATTCTCTTTGGACTTCGCTAAGTGAGTCGGAACGAGGTATTTGCTGTTGCAATATTATATCAAATATCAGCTAAGTGCACGCCACGCACTGATTTACAAGACATCTGACCTGGCAATATCAATGTTATATTTACATTCATTCAGCAATTTGAACACAATACTTTCAATTTTGCATATACTACTACTTCTCGGCCCATAGATGACCCTCTGTTGAGTCGGGCCTCTTCCAACCATATGGAGGGTATTTAGCTTAATGTAGCAAACGGGTTGGCACAGGGTTTCGTTCAAGTTTTCCTTCTCTTTCAGCTAGGTTTTCACTATCACTACATAATATAAAGTCGCTGTAGTCTGTCCGTCCCTATGTATGCTTAAATCTTTATAACTACGCAACGGATTTCGAAGCTGTTTTTTTTAATTGATAGAGTATTATACATATAAACCTTCCACTTGAATCATCAAGTGGAAGGTTTATATGTATAATACATGCATAATTGCACCCGTGCGAAGCCGGGGCGGGCCACTAGTAAATTAATATTAATTCTATACTATATTCTGATACTGGCCTGTTGCACCGTTTATATTTTATACATGCTCACAAATATGTAAGTAAAAATAGTATTCGCTTCTTTTTCGTCTAACCACCGTAGCCAGGTGTAGCGACGTACAAAGATTTCCAATTAAAAAAAGCCTTTTCAAACACTCTGTTTGAAGTTGATAAAATAAATAAAAAAAAAAACTATGCCATACAGAAAATGTTCTCTGAAAATTGTTGATGTTGTGCGGGAACGGAGATTACGTTAGATTGAAATCGAAATACGCGAGAAAATATACGCTGAAAGGGAAATGTTTATATTATGCGCCCTTCAGACTTTTTATCGACGTAGGCAAAAACAGCAAGATCCCGACAAAGTTAAGATCAATTTCCGGAAGACATAAAATGGTTTTGCTCTCTAATTTGGCAGATCTATACATTTTGGTGAAAATTGCGAAAGTTAAACCGTATTTGTGTAGACCAGACATACTTACTCAAGGTGTCGTTATATTCGTGATTATAACGTTTGTAAACAGCCTCTGCGACAAGATTACAGATGAGGACACGGCGTAATTAAAAAAAAGTATGGTTCTTTTTTTAACAACAGAAAAACCACTCAAACTTCAAATTGTGTTTTTAAATTCATTTTTATGGTACGAACAATAATTAATCAAATTTGGGCTAATAATGCGGTGGCTACAATTGTACGTTTGTTAATTAGTCCATAAATTAAATATAACGCTCTGCAATTAGGTCTGAGGGACTTTTAATGATCACGCAATTGTTTGTTCTCTATGAAAAAAAAAATATTAGGCAATGTTAGTAGGGAACAACTCAAGTATATAAAGAAATCATTGCGTCATAGATGTCGTTTAGACATTCCCTGACTACTAACATTGTTTAACTTGGTTTATTGTATTATCATCCGTGTGGTGATGGATTTAGAATACATAGTGTCACCACCCCATTCCATCCTGAGGGTGTCGTAAAAGCCGACTAAAGGAAATGACAAGGCCGATGACCTAGCCACAAGAGAAGGAAAACTTGATACAAAACCCTGTGCCATACCGTCTGGCCAGCGTGGCACATTAGGCTAATTCACCTCCACATAACTGGAGGAGGCCCGACTCAGCAGTAGGTCATCTTTGGGCGGAGTAGTTGTAGGTAGTTGTACAAGACCGCACATCCTTTGACGCCGAAATGTGTTTAATTTAAATTTTTGTGCAAACAAGAGGCATTTGCCGAGTCTGAGTGTCATTGGAATTACGTGTTTTTAAACAGCCCCCGCGTTACTGGATATACTTAGTGCAGGGGTTTGGTTAACCTACAATAGGCAGATAGCCAGTTCGATATAATTAGCGTGACTCTACCGTTAATTCTCATATTGTTATGAACCAAGCAATTCATTGAACTGATCTTGTAACGGTAAAAAATAACGCTAAAGATGCATCGATACATTAAGATGAGCCAATTCAAAACCATTATGAAAATACTCCATCACTTATTGTCGAAAATTGGGTTTTTTGTATCTGCTAGAATCAGCAATTGAAGGCCCAAATCTTTCCTTTAACGACTTATTTAATTTTCTTTTATTTTAATTTTCTTCTTTCTTTCTTTTCTTTTTAATTTTCTTTTAATTAATACTGTATCCTGATTGATGAAAATAATACTACTACTACTCGGCCCATAAACAACCCGCTGCTGTGTCGAGCCTCCTCCCATCACAGGGACGGTAATTAGCCTACTGTGCCACGCTGGCCAGACGGGTTGGCACAGGGTTTCGTATCAAGTTTTCTTTCTCTTGCGGCTAGGTTAACGGCCTTGTCATTTCCTTTTCGCGGCTCTTAAGACACCCTCAGGATAAAATGGGGTGGTGACACTATGTATTCTAAATCCGTCACCACACGGAAATAATACAATCGGTCATTATTCTGTGAAGGAGCTTCACGTTGCTTCAGTACATAATGGAATGCTGAATGTGCTCTTCCAATTTGCTGTCATTGTCAACAAACAAGCCAAGACGACTGGTCAGCGTGATACAGTAAGCTCCTCAATAAACTTGGAGTGCCACTGGAGGAAATACTTTCTATTATACGTGATAACACAAATTAGGTACATTGAATCCTGACAAGCGGTCACTTAGATTTGCTATCGAGATGACGCCCGTCAGTGCCAGTAGAGGCGGGCTTGGAGCAATTCATCGCATTATTAGATTAATTCAATTTATCCCTGACACATAAATAGCTCTCTTCCTGCAGGAACTGACCATCATGCCAGTTAACGTTAAGAATTTGGTGGAAAACGAGCAACGTTGGAGGATTAGCACTGATAATTGATATTAACCTGGATTGGCTTCGAGCACTTTTACTCAATTGAGAAATCCTTTACGCCCGATTAACCACGTAATGGATAGTGCTTCAGCAGCACGGCGCAATTATTAGCTTCGTTCTCGTTACTCGTTAGACAAAACCATTTTCTACCAAATTTCTACTTAATTACATGCTTTGGCCTTCGAATAACAGTTCTGTTATTCCTTCCACCTAAATTGATACTTCCAACTAAGGTACTTTAAACTTAGAAACTTTTACAGTAACTTGTATCATAACAGCAGACAAGAACAAGCTCATCGAAGTGAACTTAAAACTTAAATAAGTATAGTAGGAATAATATTTAATATGACAACATTATTTTATAATGCACTAGCGACCCGCCCCGGCTTCGCATGGGTTCAATGATGAACATCTAAATTTATCAATGTTTCTCTACAATATTATGCATGTATTATACATAAAAAACTTCCTCTTAAATCACTCTATCTATTAAAAAAAAACCGCTTCAAAAACCGTTGCGTAGATTTAATTAAAGATTTAATCATACATAGGTCATCTGTCCGTCAGACGACGGCGACTTTGTTTTTTATTAAGTAGTGATGATAAAATATTTACGTTTAGAATGAGGATTCAGAATTTATCATCCTGAATTGATCCATCCTTGAGGATACACGTTATTTTAACTCAAGGTGGCCCCTGTTGTCAGAGGAATGGCGATAAGAATTGAAAGGAAAACGAAAGATCCCCGGTGAAAAGATTAAATGGGCAAAGGGATTTGCTGCCTCAGAGAGTTATTGAAATTCATTTTACGTCTGAGATAAGGGCTTTGGAACTGTAAGGAGCGACCCGAACACGTCATTTTAAGGCTCCTTTTATGTGCCCACATATTTTTGGGCTAATCTATAGTCAGAACGTGTTCATGCTTGCCAGATCAATACACGAAATTCCCCAGTCCGTATTATGTCAGATTTTATATACGAGTTTGGGTCCCTACTTGCGTGGTCTAGCAGCCATATATGCTTGTTTGCTTCAATCTCTATGACTTTGGCAAATTTATGCCACATAGTTTATTTCAAATAAGAAAGACAAAAGAAAGAAAGAAATGTATAAAATAGGTCTTGGTGCTATTATTACTACCCTTAAAAATGCTGACATACTCTAAATATGTAATACTATTATAATATTGAGTTATTGGAGCGAATACGGGCATACAGCGGGCGTGAAAATCCCATTTGATCTAAGAAGTAACCGACCCTTTCATGTGGTTATTCTGTCCAATATTCTGTGAGAATATTTTTGAAAGGGTAACTATTCAACTGAGGTCAAAGCTTTGTGAGGACAGACATCTAGGCTAGATCGTGACCAGCGAAAGACCTAGTTGTTACAATTGTTCATACGTCATATGTTTCACGCCAGGCGGTAGACTTTTATACGGTCGATGTAAAAACCTAGCTGTAATTGACCGAGGGAATATGTTATTCGTTTTTTTCTTCCTAGGAGTTTATAGGGTTCCACATGCGTCAGACGTTGCCCCAGGCGTCAGACCCATAGTCTTGAGGGTGTCGTAAAAGGCGACTAAAAGAAGGCAAGAGGTAGATCACCTAGCCGAAAGATAAGGATAACTTGATACAAACCCTGTGCCAACCTGTCTTGCCAGCGTGGCACAGTAGTCTAATTTCCCTCCATGAATTTGGAGGAGGTCAACCCAGTAGTCGGTCATTTATGGGCTGATACGACGCCGACGACATACGTCAAAGTTTCAGAACTTGGTTTACTCAATACTAAAACAATTTAATAGCGAAATTAACCGACAAATTTACGTATCCATATTTCTTAGAGACATAACTGTTGGTATAATACGTTGAAGAAACTATTACGTTCAATGTTTAATCACGGTGCGCATCATAAGTATAACACAGAAACTGACCTTTTACCGCTATTATGTTAACATGACTATCGAAAGTAACTAACTGTACTCATATCAGTAACACGGATATGTTTACTAACATTGTTCGAAGCAAAGAAGTAATAGGCCCAGAAGCCAATTAGATTGCGCTTAGTGCAGCAATTCTAAGTTAGGCCAAGGTTCTGTTCAAAATCAAAATGGTTTTATTCGTATGAATTCTTACAAATGTTTTCAAATATTCAAGCAATAAAAAACAACACAAATCTGTTAATAAAAAAATATCTTTATTGCTGCCTTGGAATGCCATTCTACAGAGAAGAGGCGGTAAGATACTCCATGGTTTATTGTTCTTCTAAATAATAGGGTTATAATGATAGTGGTACAAACAAGTCTGAAGGATTAGTGAAAGCAATTCATCGCATAAAAATAGTTTTTGTTGAATAGCCAAAAATAATAATAATATGAAAAACATTGCAATGACATGCAATATGGTGCGCGCTAAAATTGCGCTCCCACACTGTGTACAAAAACATTGCTACTACATAGAGCAAAGTTATATTTAGAAAATAACATAATAATGCCATAATAAAGGTACTTTTAGATACGGCACGTATTGTGAGGAGGTTCCTCACTCCGGATCCCTGACCACCGGTGGTTTGGGCCTTTGACTCCAACATGGGTGGGATATTTATATTTCTTTTTTAATTAATGTACTTTTAATTAGTGTTTATAAAAAAAATGTTAAATAAAGAAATGAATGATTATTTCATTTTTGACATTATATCCACGCGGTCTAGAGTGTTAACTCACACAATAATAGGTTTTTAAGTTAAAATTAATAAAACCATACTAATTTCTAAGTTTTAATACTCTAAGGTATGTAGCTCTCTTACATAATAGTAATGCAATGCAGTAGGAAATATAAAACCGTATAATTGCAGCAATCGCATTAAAGTAAGTAAATCGATCTTACATGCAAGTGCATGACCGTTTCTATGGGAACAGCCCATGGCAGACTTTAGACCTTGACCTAGTTATTCATTAAGGAAGTATCAAAAACTTTATTCGATCTATTTAAAAGGAAGTTATTCAAGAAACTAGGTTAATAGATATATTGACTATAAAGATTTAGATCGCTAAGTGACATGAAATCGAATCTAAAATATAAATCTAGCATGTTAGTTTCTTTTTTCTCTTCTTCCTGTTATTTCCAATGATGAATAAGACATGAAGCTTTTATATTTTAACCATGTCAACCCTGTTTTTGACCCTTTGAGAAAATTTAGCCCTAGGCCAAAAACAGCTCCCTGTGGAACACCCGAATTTCGCCGCATCAGCCAAGGCTATTTGGCTTGATACTATGACTCAGTGCGGTCAAAGTAATTGGAGAAGGGAAGCCCTGGGTCGGATGTGAAGCCGATAGTGTACGGGTCACCGCATTTTTAATGGACCACCTGTTTTACGAGTGCCGATAAGTATCGATTACAGTTTACATTGCCGCTACAATGTTTATTCTAAGTTGTATTGCGGTCGTCTGCGGTTAGGCTAAGGTTTGCGGTAAAGTTATTGACTATAGTGTTTAATATACTTTAGTTAAGAATTGTTTTATGTTGTAAACAGTCAATCAGTAAGTTTGACCCATTCCATGATTCACTTTTTTTAAATGAAAAACTGATAATAAGACTGCGATAAAATTTCATTGATTAATTTGATGGAAGGCAAACTTCGGTGAAATACTGGTTAAACGGTTTGACATGGGGTTAATTAAAGTTTTCCATCTTTTGCGGTCACTAATTTTGCCAAACTGAACCAAATCCAGATAACAACTAGTAAGAACAGGTGGGCGACACTGATTAGATTAAGCTCCTGTTAATTATGTAGCTAAAATGGACTAAAAAGGGGCTACAAATAAATGTTAGGATCTTGATAAAGTAGAGGAGTTACCGAAGGGAGATAACGGCGCGCTAATTATTTTGTTGCCCGCGGTCACAGTGTCTGCCTCGAGACTGGCGGAGGTTATCGGGTTCACTGCCAGCGCTGTACCTAGTAACTGCCAGTGTATATATGCTGTTCAATAGCTGCTATGTATTTTATTAGGATGGAATAATTCTAGAGTCATCTTTTGCCCAGTCCATAAATGACCTTCTTTATAAATCCATATACGGACCTCTTCAATTACGTTAAGTAGAATCTACCTATTGTGGGTCGGGCAGTTGGCACAGGATTTAGATAACAATGTTCAGTCTAATTTAGTGCCTTAATTCTAAGAAGTAATTTCATTCGTCGTAGTATGATACACTCGGGATTCAAGAATATAGAATGAGACGTTTCGAGATAATGTACTCGCTAGAAAAGTGCTAATGTTGAACTATTTCTGTTTCACTGCTTTTATTGCTTAACCGTAAGGTTACCATTCAAAATCGGCTTAACAATATCATTGTTATTATTCATTATTCAAATACTATCTTTCACTTGTTTTAGACATTGATTAAATTGCTATAGGTCAACAATATTTACATTAATTAATTTACAAAGGTGATAGTAAAATTTAAACATGATATAATTATTATCGGAATGACCGATTGTTGTTATAACCTTACCTCATTAATTCTGCTACCTACACCTAATAGAAATTTTCGTGTGGTGACGGACTTAATAATACACAGTGTCACCACCCCATTCCATCCTGACGATTACATGGTCGAAAACCGCCTAGGTTTTGTGCAGGCAAGAGAAAACTTGATACGAAAACCTGTGCCAACACGTCGGGGTGGCAACACTATGTATTCTATTAACACCGCTTACCACAGATTTATAAGTATTCTTAGGTGCAAGTAAGCTTAGAGAAAACAGTGTTGTTCAACGTACTTAATATAGCTTCAGTTGCAGTTTCAGTTTTTTATTTAAAGGAATTTTTAAATTACTGAAATACTTGCTCTGTGTGGGTGTCAAAGTGTTCGCGAAGTATTTTTGTGTGAAAAATACAAAATGACATTTTGTATTGACATACAAATAAATAAATATAATAAATAAATATCCTTGGACATTTCACACAACGCCATCTCGTCCCAAGCTAAGCAACTTAATGCTTGTGTTATGGTTACGAGATGGATGATAAACTACTTATATACATTTTTTTTTTGTAAAACATACTTATTATAGATAGAAATGACACCCAGAGTCCGAGCCAGTGCCTCTGGTTTAGACAAAGACACTTGCCCGACCCCGGAATCGAACCCGGGACCCGTTGATCCAAAGGCGGCACATCTAACCACTAGACCAACGAGGCAGTCAAAAATAACACCATCCTCATAGTGTTGTACGAGGTAACTAAACGAACGCAAGAGGTAGGACTCATATGTGGGTAATTTGTGGGTAATGATGGTAATGAAAGAGCCCTCGGGATGCAAGGTTACACAAGTCCTCTTAAAATATAGTTTCAGTAAGCGAAGTCAACTCAGCTGCGAAGCCCAGTACTTCTATAATAAAGAATATTCAGAACTGGTACAGTTATTGACACATGGCTGAATACGGCGAACATACGAAATATAAAGAAGGCTGGATCACGGCGGAAGTCGCGTCTAATGGCCGATTAAGAGCTTCCTGTCGAGGGGAAGTCTTATTGTTATTCATCGGTTAGATATATGTATATCTCTATATCTCCGGGTGAGTTAATTCGAATAATAATAATTTATATTGCTTGAATATGTGCGGTAAATGACATCATTACATTGAATTAAAACATTCAACTGCTTTTTTGGTCGTCACAGACTGATGACTGTTTCAATGTAATTCTCAGTAATTAGGATTTGAGGTAATTGCCCATTTGTATCCAACGTGGATATTTTCATCTATTATTTAATATCATATTCAAATTCATAACTAATTAAGAACTATTTTGGCACTCTCTCCGCTTTGTGGAAACCGGGCTTTACGCTATGATAGCAAATCTCATAATCGTAACGCTATCATTTTCTTGAATTACCATTTCAAAAGTAATAACTGTGTTTGAATTTAAATAGGTAACTGTGACTTACGTTCATCATTATTGGTATTGCTAACACAAACAAATAGCAGATCATATATCTGTATTGGTTAATATTGAGATATCTAGTGACTTGGGTCACGCAAATAAGATTGTAAAACTACAGAAAATTTAACAATTTACCAAGCAATAATCACGTAGCAATCCTCACGTCTCGCAGGTCATTATCAGGTTTAAGATATTTGCGTTAACAGTCGCACTAATAAAAGATAATGTTGCGAATTCCCAGAAGATAAAACAGGACAACTGTTACGGAGATAATAATGAACAATAGTCCGTTGCCACCCTTGTTGATAATAACACTTTTTAACTTCCAAAGGTTTGTCAAAATGTATAAACAAAGGTGACGCGGGCGCTGCCAGTACCTGCGTCCCGGACCAGGTAGGTCGGAGGCTACAATGGCATTCCGAGCATCCGAAATGAATCAAAATTCGGCGCACCACCGAGCGATGACTAAGCCCGTATTACTGTTATTAGAGGTGTTTTGGGGGAATCATAACCGAGACATCTGTTGATTGGTGGCAAGAATGTTATCGACATTTAACAACAATTCTGTGGTGACGCACTTACAATACATAGTATCACCACCCCATTCTATACTGAGGATGTCGGAAGAGCCGCCAAAAGGAAATGACAAGGCCGATAACAGGCTAAAGTGAAGAAAAACTTGACACGAAACCCGTGTAGCCAGTGAGGCACAGTAGGCTGATTATCCTCCATGTAACTGGAGGAGGCCCACCCCAGCAGTGGGTCACATATGTGCTGATTAGTAGTAGTAGAGCAACAACTTGGTTTATAAAGTATGTAGAGTAGACTTTATATCTTAAAATATCTCTACATTTAAGGAATGTTACACTACTGTACACAGTACGTGAGAGAGCTGTGATACGGCAATCACGTGCTTTTTTTTATTTGACCAGCTCTGTTATATCGTCTGGGCTAATTCGTTACTATGTACTTAGTGTTTAAGCCTCCCACACGGTGGACCGATGACCTGGTTAAGGTCGCCGGTAAACGATGGATGCGGGCGGCCCAGGTCCGGCCTTAGTGGAAATCCTTGGGGGAGGCCTATGTCCAGCAGTGGACGTCTTTTTAGTGTTTCGCACAACGTGGCGAACTTTCTCTCACTATGCTGTACAATGCTTTATTGTAACCAAGTTATACGATTTGAAAAAAAACAAGTACGTTACTCTCCGACTGAGTAATGGAACTTTAATGGACTGAGATGACATAGTAAATGCAATAAATAAAATAATACAACACAACATACCCTAATAACTAATATTCAATATTATAGGTCGTCGTCGATCGTTTCAGCCCATAAATGACCCACTACTGAGTCGGGCCTCCTCCAAATTCATGGAGGAGGATGAAATTAGCCTACTGTGCCACGATGGCAAGACGGGTTAGCACAGGGTTTGTATCAAGGTTTCCTTCTCTTTCGGCTATATGATCTGCCTCTTGCGTTCTTTTAGTCGCCTCTTACGACACCCTAAAGACGGTATGGGTTGGTGACATTGTGTATTCTAAATCCGTCACCACAAACGCTATATTACACACGGATATTATAGGTACTGGCGAGTAAAGAAACAAAGTCATCTCAACCAGTATACGAATGATGTCTGGGATCAGAGAGGATTAGTTCGATTTAGGGTGGAGCATCAGACTCCCCTCATCCAAGCCAACGCCGAACGTAGGTAGTTTCTAGAAGGCCTTTACGGCTCGAGGAAGGAGGTAATGCGGTAGGTTTTAGTCGGTAAACCGGCCTCAACTTAGCATATTCACGCGGCCAGAACTCCCACATACCCCAGCCAGGCCCCCGGCTGGGGACCTAAAAGGTTTAAAACGTTAAAAAACAGATCGGGCATGTGAGTAATGAGCAAGCAAGAAAAACATATCTTGCTCTGGGTCTACAAGATTTTGTTATATATAATTACAAATTTGTAAAGATCCCTGCAATTTAGGAACCTCAGTGCGATGAGCAGAGTTTATATAAAAAGAAGATCCGTTATCTGATCATAAGAGACCAAATAATATTTGTCCTCTTAAATTAAGTTCGCAATCTATCCGCCCTAACTATGATCTCGCTTCCCCATACATTCAAAAATATAATAACCATTGTTGTTATTCCGGGATGAATTTATTAGGGTATGCGCCCACGCAGGTGCACAAGAATGGCTTCTAAACCGTTAACCGTCAAACGCATGATTAGTGATTCAAGTTAATTGGTTAACAAAAACTACGAGCGGTGAATTAGGAGGCGACCGAGGTCAGCGCCGCTTAACAAGTGTATCCCTAAATGTCATTTACGGGCGGGTCGGACGTGTTTATTGGAGTGAGCCAACGAGTCCCAGAGACTGGTTCCATTATGGCGACCTCCCGCGCCGACGGGAACAATGAAAGTGAGAGAGGGCAGGAATGCAGCGAGGGGGTGAGGAGGGCAGGTGAGCGGTGCGGGGAGAGGGCGCCCGGTCCGGGTTCCCAGGCGAGGAATGCCAGCAGGAGCAACAAAGCCTGCACGCCGCCATTCACCCCGCTTCGTGCCGCGTCCCGCTAGAGGTTCCGTACCACACGCGTAATTTTCGTGACTTTCCCTTAGGTAGCTTTTTACGATAGCTCGATAGGTACTCGATATTCGAAATCGTCAATTTCTTCGCGTGCTCTCGACCGTCGGAACGCTATGCGTTATTTTTACTGACGAATAAATTGTGTATCGATTTGCAAACTGATTCGTTACTCCAAACGTTCTGATGGCGATAGGGTGTTTGTGGAAATTCTTGTTCTTCTCATGGACACCTTTACAATAGCCTCCTTGACCTCGTGCGTTAATCATTTCTATTGAGTAATTTACATTGGTCAAGAGTTGGTACTGCCTTTGGATAACTGGTCCCCGGTTCGAATTCGGGTTCAGGCCAGTGTCTTTGTGTAAGCCAGAAACTCTTACTACTTTCTTGGCAGATCGCATCATTAGTATAATATATAGTTCCTTGTTATACAAATTTTAAAAGCAGTCTCTTCGGTAATGACCTATCGTGTTTGTGAGTAATATAAACGAGTGTAATAAAAGTGTTATTGTTTCATTGACGCGAGTTCAGGGTCAGGTATCGCACACAGCTGACTCCTCAATTTCAAATTGAACACAAAACACATCGCTTTATCGTTTCTTGCTATTGCGCTTAGTTGAAATTTAACACTTACATTATGAGTTCAAAGTACATATTTCTTTATAAAAGAGTAATGCCGGTGACTTAACCGAGTTTATGATTTAATTTTCTTTAGGGAACCAAGTGACAGATTAGGAACAACGATAAAAAAGTAATTTGTGTATGCTAAATAATATGAGGAAGGTCCTTTAACGTCATAACAATGGTTAATTAATTGTTTAGTTTGTGTAAAGTACATAAGCTACTAAATAGGTATTAACCATACCTACTTCAACTACTCAGCCAATAGATAACGCACTGGTAGTTAAGTACGGCCTTCTTCAGTTACATGGAGGGTAATGAACCTGGATTTAGATTACACAATATCACCAACCCACATCCCTATCCTGAGGGTGTGGTTAAAGGCTACTGAAAGATTGCAAAAAGCCGATCACGGTGCTGCAAGAGAAGGAAAACTTGATACAAACCCTGGGCCAACCCGTCTTGCCAGCTTAGCACATTACGCTAATTTCCCTCCATGAATTTGGAGGAGGCCCAACTCAGTAGTGGGTCATTCAAGAGCTGAAATGATGATGGTCTACAAGCAAAGCCTTTGACCGAACTAGCAAACGTCCGAAGCCTAAAGATTGTTAAAAATAATTATAGTTGAATGTATAATTAATATAGTTACCACATTGTGGCCAATCATTATCACAGTTTCTGTAATAATAGGTGTAATTAAGGAATGTAGACGTATTGTATGACGGAGATTGACGAACGAAATTATTAGCGGGAATTTTGCACAGATAGTATTAATTTAGTTTGTGTTTGACGAGAAGGCATAGACAAAAAACTTTTTAATGTAATGTTTGAATTATACAATTCACCAGTCAGTATTTTATGTATATCACAACCGTTTGCTGATCTGAATCTTATTAGTTGAATTTATTATACAAGATTAATAACATACTCGTTAATTAATCAGAATTAATTAACTCAGATTCATAACATGAAATTGATAGAATTGGGGTTAAGTGGATAGAATTAAGTGGAAAGTCCGTTTGTGACGGCTTTATAATACATAGTATCGCTGCTCCATATCATCCTGAGGGTGTCGGCTAAAAAAGGATAAGGCCCAAAACTAACCGCAAGAGAAGGAAAACTTGCTACGAAACACTGTGCCAACCCGTCTGGCCAGCGTAGCACAGTACCCTAATTACCCTCCATGTAGTTGGAGGAGACCCGACCTAGGAGTGGGTCGCTTATGGGCTGAGAAGTAGAAGGAGAGTCATAAACGTCTTTAACGGAGACTTAATGCCCGGGCATTAAATAGCTGAAAGCATTTTGCCCACTGCAAAATAAAAGGGATACCAATACATAGGTCTTCTCGCTCACCTAGTGTTAGCAAATAGCCTAGACTCTACAAAGGAGCAGCGCGTGCGATGGTACACGATAGTTTTTACGACACAGTCAAGCATGCGATAAGTCTGCTGTCAAGTGGGAATATTATACGTTTCATACCACTGCAATATTTATTAGTCAGGCGCAGTGCTAATGTCTACACCTCATTATAAAATTCATGATTCAAATGGGTTTCGAAAGCAACGAAACGAAGCGACTCTACATTTTTTACAGTCGGTCCGTGCTTTATACTTACCGATCCTTACTTATTTATCCATATGGTGGTTTAGAATACACAGTGTCACCACCCTATTCCCTCCGGAAGTTGTCAATATTGATTAATTTCGTTTCAGGCCATAAATGACCCATTAGGAAATTAGTAAATAGGAAATTATAATAGGATATTAGCCTACTGTGCCACGCTGGCAAGACGGGTTGGCACAGGGTTTGTATCAAGTTTTCCTTCTCTTGCGGCTAGGTGATTTGCCTTACGTTCCCTTAGTCGCCTCTTACGACACCCTCAGGATAGTGTGGGTTGGTGACATTGTGTATTCTAAATCCGTCACCACACTGACCATATAGATATAGAGTCAGTATAATACGCCCGGCAGGTGAGAAGATATGTTATATGACTGTGATATGGGTTACGTTGGGCAGCCTGCCAACTCCCATTGGCTGGCTCACGAAATGATTTATGTATTTAGGTAAAGGCACCATTGAAATTAAAGCGTCGGCACACGTTTGGGAAGAATCGCTCCTCATTTGTGAGGACATTACATTTAGTCGGCTGGTATGTCACTAACTTATCTCATCCCGATGTTCTTAGGATGTAAAAGACTTGGTGACAGTAAGTATTCTTTAATTCGAACTAATCACCACGCAATGGGTATTTGATTTTCCATAACTTTAATTTTATCTGGATGATTTAAACTATATATTTAAATTTAAAACAGTTTAAACGACTCATTTTTATGACAAATATTGATACATATTTCAAAACATTTGCGTTAAAATCGTTTAAGTACATTAATATTTTTGCATAAAAATAAATGGAGTTGTAATTCTGTGAAGCCGAAATATATCCACGAGGTAATCAAGAAAGAGCAATGCGGTACAAAAAATACTAAGTGGGTTGATCCCGGATTTTCCGGCATTTGGGTATCACGGCCTAATGACACCACTGAAGACCACATTAAGGCTTCGGGGTAACAAACTGCGCGTAATAAAAGGCCACCCCGAATACAAATAGTCGTATATTGTTTAGTAGTACAGTTTAGCAGGTGGTATTTTATTATATATATTGTTTTGTTTTTACCTTTGGTTTAAAATAGACTTTAATGTGCATTTCGCGTAACTAAACATAGTAAAGCTTTTTTTTGTCAGCTCTATATTTTTATCGCCACGGAATTGCATTGCTGCTTGTGATTTTATTTAAGAATTAATACTCTTAGGTCCACACCTGGTAAATCGCTGTCATCAGCTGTTACGTTGTGTCTCGCAAAGAACTCCTCGGCTTGACCACACGAAGCCGCGGCAGCGCCGGCCGCTAGCCTCGCACAACCGACCAGGCTCAAAAACAACACTAAACACCTCATTTTCACAGATTCCACAGACCGTTTAATAAAAATAATAAGAAGCTAGTTTCTTTTTAATTCAACGTGTTAGTACACTCGCGAACACGCGATCGCGGCGTCGTCTCGAAAACGGGATACGTGCACCCACACCGGCGCGTCAACCCGGACTGACGACTGGCGAGTGGCGGGCACTCCGAGTACTCCGACCACAGATACAACTTAAATTAACAACTGAAATAAAATATCGATGGATTAATACAGCAATTGATTTCAGTGACGCGATTGGCGTTAAAAATCGCTAAAAATTTGCTAATCCAAGGATTTTGACGGCGTTGCGAATCGTCCGTTTTATTATTCGACACGTTGGCTCCGTGATTGCCGGAGCTTTTATAGGTATGATTTGCAAGAAAAAACATGTCTACGTATCTTTTTTGTGGGAAATAGGTTTTTTTGTATGTTGGAAGTAATTGTGAGTGTCCATTGCTGATCTTACATTTGATGTATGTAGGCTTGTCTTGTCGGGTTTGCGACAAGTATGCGCGCGCACGGCTATCGAGCGACGGCCGACATTAGTCTCGTATCTGCTGGTGGAAGCCGACCGTCTGATGACACCGTATAAAACTGCATTTTACTGTCCGATAACAAACTGCGGAGTAATCAATCATAATCGGAGGGACGTCGAGATATCGGGACAAGTCTTGGCTCTCCTTTTCCCTACCTCATTTTAAGTTAATTATGTAGAATCAGTTAATTTAAAATGAAGCGCTGATTAGGAGAATTTTACTGAAGTTATGTCGTGACCAATCTGACAAAGTCTAGTCTGCAGAAATAGCGAAACCGTTAGTGTATGTCAGGGATTTTCAACCTGTGGGTCGCGACCCCCCAGGGGGTCGCGAAGCGTCTATGGGGAGTTGTAAAAGGTTGGGATGGGAGATACTGCAATAAAAAAAGCAATATAGTTTAAAAAGATTTATTAGGAAAAAAATTAAGTAAAGGACATAATCAATTTGATATAAGAATTAACGAAAAATAAAAATAACATATGAGATCTCTTCCATCTTAAACATTGTATCAAATTAACAAAAAAATAAACATGAGAACAGTAACACTAAGTAACTGTAAGTAACACAGTAACTGCTAAAATAAAATTATTGAATATTAATTTGTCACAAAATAAAATACTTAAAAAATTGCCGGGTTTGGGGGGTCGCGAAATATTTGAAAAAGGTTGAAAAACCCTGGTGTATGTTATGAATGAAGATTATTTTAGAAGAAATAAAAAAATAACCTAATAAATACGCTTTTATAGAAAATCGAACTAAAAAATAGAAAATAAATGTTAATAAATTTGAAATAAAAAATAGTGTCAGAAAAAAAGATTTTATTGTAAAAGCGAGGGGTGCATGGTATCAATAGTTCTAAATATTTTATGAACAGATATGACTAGAAGGGTTAATTTAATACAGGATATTATCAAAATAACCCTTATAATCATATCTGTTCATAAAATAGTTCTTTCTAGTCTAGACCTACAAGTATTTGTTCGGGGTCTGGGTGTTTTCTATCTATAATATGTAACTTTACATAGTATAAAACAAAGTCGCTGTTTCTGTCCGTCCCTATGTATGCTTAAATCTTTAAAACTACGCAACGGATTTTGATACGGTTTTTTTTAATAGATAGTGTGATTCAAGAGGAAGTTTTATATGTATATGTAACTCACACCCGCTTTGCACGGGCGAAGCCGGGGCGGGCCACTAGTATATTTATAAAAAAAATATGTATAATAAGTAGTTTAACATCCATCTCGTTACCATAACACAAGCATTAAGTTGCTTAACTTGGGACGAGATGGCGTTGTGTGAAATGTCCAATGATATTTATTTATTTATAGTTACTTACTTAATTACATACTCTTAAAATATGAGGTTCATAAACTTTGTTTGAGTTTCTGCAATGCAATTGTTAATTCCATTCTACAACGTTAATCTTATATTATCCGTGACAACGGGTTTCAAATATTTCTTGGATTCATAATCAAGTGTTGGCTTTACATTAGACAGTTTTAACGGTTTTAGAATACATGATGCCACCACCCCATTCCATCCCGAGGGAGGCGTATGAGATCACAAAAGGAATGACAACGCCGATAACCCAGCCGCAAGAGAAAACTTGATTCGAAATTCGAACCCTGTACGCCTGAAACGCTTGTCCATGGTGACACAGTAAACTAATTACCGTCCATGGAACTTGGAGGAAGCCCAACTTAGCAGCGGGTCATCTATGGGCTGAGTATTAGTTTGGATCATAACATTCTATTTAGGTTATTTATATATATAGTAATATTTTGAAGGGTTAAATATATCCTTTTGATCCTTTGCGATTGTCGTCTCTATCATTGAATAATAGAGACGACAATCGCTTGTTATTTATTTTAAACTTAGTATTTTTACACATTTTTATATGCAAAACCGGTTGTAGTCACGCGGGAAATTCGGATAAGTCGATAGTTCTTAAACAGTAGTTTCGGAACTATCCGGGCTCCTTTTTCAAGGGGTTGTCTACACCTACTTCCTCAGACGAACTTTAATTGTAAAGTTTCATATTTATACGTCATCAATATGTGAAAATATAAATATTTAAGGCAATGGCTGTATCAGACCGCATTAAGGGAAGTTAGCCAACTGTGCCACACCGGAGGTTGGACTGGTATGCCCATAGTTTCATATCATTGGGAGTGGCTTGCGTGTCTTTTGGCCCAGTTATACCCTGTATAATGGCTCAGGGACACCCATGCCCACGCGAAGAGGCCATACGAAGAACGAAGAAGGTGGTGGGGTGGTCTGAGCCGGTAATAACGCAGAAAGCGAAGGATCCCCTGCCACCGCTTGTGTGATAGCACAGAGGGGTGCAGCTAGGTCCTCCCGCTGCAGCGGGCCGAGGGCATCCATGTCATCCGGAGAGGTCCGTGCACAGAGCGGAGAGAGAATTATCAAAGCCGTAGAGCGCCCCACTGGGAACGCGGAGAGATGTTCTTCTAGAGGAGAGCCTATGGCATTTCGTTGACGCGTGGACAGGGGGGTGGGGGCGCATTTACCTTAATCTGCAGTAGCGCCGTCAAGTGTAACATCTTACGGTGGGGTATCTGCAAAAAGGTTTTCATATCAAGTATTCTTTGCGGAGATTTTCTAGCTTGTCGTTTCCTATATATGATTAAATGAGTCGCTGACGCTACCACGCTCCAAGGTACGAACACATGGAACGTACAAAAATGTAATCTTCAATCTAAACCCAACATTCCTTACCCACCTAAATCCTCAAATATGACAGCACTAATGATGCACAGCGACGTGGTCGGAATAAAACCACTTACAACATTTAACAATTAATTCCGACAATTCCCAATGTCAAGCGAGACCTGTAGAAACACGGGTCGCATATAAACATTTAGAGTTCCCTGGACCAGTATATGTTATTCCGTGTGGTGACGGAATTAGAATACATAGAGTCACCACCCAATTCCCTAGTGAGGGTGTCGTTAGAGTCGACAAAAGGAAATGACAAGGCCGAAAACCTAGTCGCAAGAGAACGAAAACTTGAAACCCTGTGCCAACGCGTCTGACCAGCGTGGCTCAGTAGGCTAATTACCCTGCCTGTGATTTGACTCAGCAGTGGGTCATTTATGGGCTGAGTAGTATACAGGTATAACAAACTCCCTTAAGCCATCTGAAGTGAGGGCATAGAGAGAATAGACGCAGTTGTATGTTATAACATGTTTTTATCTTCAAGTATGAGCTTTATGAGTTAGATATCAATGTTTTTCTTTACCTGATGTCTATAACAAAACATGGGTTACTGGCCAGTGTGGCACAGTAGGCTAATTACCCTCCGTCGTTACGTTACGTGTTAGATGGGTTCACTTCAGTATACATTAAACAGTACCTACACTAATTAATAAAATATTATAATAAATAATATAAAATAAAATATTTTTTTGGCAAATCGATAAAAAAAATGTAACTATTGTTTTTTTTAAAGTGTTTTTATCGATTTGCCAAAAAAATGTTTTTTTTTTAATTCGGTCACTTTAATACTAATCGTGCGAATTTTGTAAGCTGACTTTTTTATATGAGTATCTTTTTCAACACAGTTTAGGGATACCATTAAATGTTGAATATTAGATTACTGAACCCGCGTACCTATAATTCGGATCTCTCACGCCAGACTTTTTTACCTATAGAAAATAGCACAGTCCGAAATGACCCATTCGGATGATGAATGCCGCTCGAACGCCATATTTTTAATTTATCACCCAATAGATAACCCAGGTAGGGCGTTCATTGAAGCTCTTTGGTCTCGCCATGTCGCCGCCGTCCGCATTGTTAACCCCAAAGCTGATAGACGAAACCTTAACTAAACGCATAGAGTGATACTTTCGTACAAATTTATATTTCAACTTCGACAAAAATATCGGTGTACGTTTGACGTACCTATCTGTCTGTCCTTCTGAGGCAAAGTAGGTCCTAAACAAATGGAATGATTATGATGCGATTTCTTTTATTTGAAAGCAAGCCTATCATTTCCTTTTGTCAGCTCCTACGACACCCTCAGATAGAAATGGGGTAACGACATCATGTATTCTAAATCTGTCACACGAACAACGTGGCGATACAACTAGTCTTCTTGGCACTGTACCCGATGACATTGATTTGGCGCTAATTCCATTTTTATAAATTTATTTTTGGTTATTAATCTTTTTAGAATAATTTTAGGTGTGGTTAGTTATTTTATATGTTACTTATTTATGTTTGGTTCAAAACTCTTATAAATCATTCTCATTATGAAAAAGATTGGAGAGATATATTAATATAACTAGCGACCCGCCCCGGCTTCGCACGGGTGCAGTGATGAACATCTAAATTTATCAGTGTTTCTATACAATATTATGCATGTATTATACATTTAAACCTTCCTCTTGAATCACTCTATCTATTAAAAACCGCTTCAAAATCCGTCGCGTAGTTTTAAAGATTTAAGCATACATAGGGACGGACAGACGACAGCGACTTTGTTATAGACTATGTAGTGAAACGAATCCTCTGCACTAGGTAACTATAACCTGTATCGCTGGGGCAGTTTACAAACATGAAATACACGAACGCTAATGACACCCAGACTCGGAGCAAGTGTCTCTGGTTTACTCACAAAGACACTTCCCCGACCCCGGAATCAAAATCAAACTCATTTAATCAAGTTGGCTCATTAGAGCTCTTTTGACAGGTCAAACAAAAAATAAAATTTAAAATGTACCATTTAAAATTAATTATTTACCATCTACCACCGGTTCGGAATGGACCTCTACAGAGAAGAGCCGGCAAGAAACTCTGTAGTTGCTCTTTTTAGATCGCCATTTGGGTACAAGACTGGTTTTAAGACAGATTTGTGAGAGCAAACTCGCGCAATAGTTCCAAAGGGCCAAACATCAGCCAGATCTAGTCGACAATAGTAACCTTGTAATGCCCAAGCCAACCGACCCCCAGCAACGGCACCTGTTCACAAGCATGACGCATGCGGCAGCCATCGCCCTCCTCAAATCGAACCCGAGACCCGTGATTCTAAGGCTGCACATCCAACTCCTAGACCAGACAAGGCAGATAATAACTGAAATAAATACACAAATAATTTTATTGCTTTATATAATATATAGATAAGTATCATGGAACGGTGGTGTAAGTGTAAGTACGTCAATAGATTTTCTTCGCGTGATCTGACAGCAGACCGCCATGAGCGTTGCTGGCTCACGTCTCATTTATTATTGACAAATATTTCGCACCCAAAACCTTTTGTGCTCACTTAACGGAAGGCGCCATATTCTACATTTCATTGTATTTATTTGTATCATTCACTGCCAGAGCTTTAGGGCTGTCCAATACAACATCCCCGTGTGGTGACAGATTTAGATTACACTAGCTTTTGGGCGCGGCTTCGCTCGCGTGGCACTTCGAACCCGTGCTTATCTCTATGCATTTTTTTTTATGAATATAAAAGTGGCTATTGTGACTAAACTATGATAGTTAGATATGTGCTCTCGCGGACTTTTTTGTAGATTTTAATAAGACCTACAAACTCGTAGTACTTCATTTTGTTCTATTGTCAATAGTTGCAGCGCACGCGTAAATAGGTTTTCGATTTTACACCTTGGGTTACAAAATCGCTATTTTCATACGGATTCCTTTGAAAATAAAATATATAACCTATAACCTTCCTCGATAAATAAAAAACCTGATAAGTAACCCTTTTTTTTACGTCGGAGATCCTCATGGATACGCGGCCGTTAGGGACTGGCCGGGGTATGTTGGACTCCGGGCCGCGTATAGATGGTGTATTGCGCCCCGACCTACCCACTAAAACCGACGGCGATCCTCGACTGCCCAAACCAGGGCCACGGGATTCACTCCCATTACGGGAGCATACTCGGGGCCCTGGGGGCTTTGGCCCGCCTCTTATAAAGCTAGTGGAGCCCCATGCTCCAAGGCCCCTCCGATTATGAAGGGGGTTGTATTGCCCTCCCCCATTCCACCGCTGGGAGGCAAGCGTGAATCGCGACGCGCTATCCTCCCGGGGCCTGTTTTGCGCAGGCGACGGACTTCCCAGGTCAATCGCCCGCAGGCCCACTTACGGCGGGCGAAGGTCAGCCAACGCCCTCCGGCGCCTGTTGCGGCGCTGGCGATGATACGTAACCCTATGCCAACCCGTCCATCCAGCTTGGCACAGTAGGCTAAATACCCTCCATGAATTGGATTATTAGCAATGAGATAACAATCTCATTGATAATAATCATCGCCTAATTGTTACGATTATTAACTGTAGTATTAACTTAAATATTAACAGTTATTCAATAATATATCTTACGTCTATATATCATCGGGTCTTGAGCAATTGGTGAAAATAGAGGAAAAGTATACAATTAATAGGTCGCTGACAAGACGGGTGGGAACGGAATGTAAATATCCTCCTACCTAACCACACCTTAACGATAGCTACAGGTGGTAGAATTGCAGCCGGGACCAATGGCTCTAAAGGCCCTTTGAAGCACGAAGGAAGTCTGATATCACACACTAATAGTTGACATAGAGAACACCCGTCCAAAATCCAACGAGCCAGGCACCACACAATAAAAAGAAAAAAAATACAAAACTACACCATGATTGCGTTAACTACTTATGACCTCTTCAATTTAAACTAGGCACTTAATCGAAACCTAAAAACCACTTGAAATCAGTGCCAACTTATTACATGATATGTTTTTGGGAATCTTCTTATATTGTATCAACCCTAATCTAAATATTACACGGCACATTGACTTTTTTTTATAACACAAGTAATAAAGGACAGGAAACTATATCAATTCACCCGACTGTACCTCTGGCAGTACCCAGATGAAAAGCGGAGGCATAAAAATGAACGCGTTCAAGTCTTTTGTAGGGCGGTGCGCCGGCGCATCTTTGGAGGTATCGACGGCCCTTTCAAATGTGTATTATTATCTATTTATTGAATGGCCCTATGAATATTTCGTTCGTAATTTATACTTCTAAGTATATTATTTTGAGTCAATAATTGGGCACGTTTATCGATGTTACCAAAAATTAAGACATTTAAACATTGATACTTCTTAATGTTAGTGTACGTAGTTTAAGTAAGTATGCTGTTGTAGATAAATAAAAATAAAGTATTGTGCGTTAAGAAAATAAGGTCTCTTTTCGTATAATAGAATCGTTTCTGGATGCTTGTATACGGAATCTATGTCAAAATTTAATAATTCTAATTGCGATCTTACAATTAAGTTACCTTCAATAAAAGTTATTTCACCCATTGCCTTAAATTATCTATTTTTAAGCACATAATCAAAAGTTTGTATATTTTATTTATCTTTACTACACATCGCATGAGGCGTGTCCAGACATGTCGTCTCAAGTCGAGGCGATTAGCACGGCTCACAAAAAAGTTGTAAAGAAAAAACATACAATGGCTTGTGATACGGTCAAAAATCTCTAGTGAAACTGGGCTCGGTTCGCCCAGATAGAAGGTTTATACGCTCATTGATATAAGTCAATACCAAACTTTTTGTCACAAGTAAATTTAGAGTCGTTTTTGTAGGCAATTCCACATTTAAAAAAGACAATGACTTTTTTATATTTCTATATTTTATGTAGGGTATGTCTCATTCATCGTATTCTCAGCTTATAATTTAATCTAGGGATTTGATAGTAGATGGTACCCAATCTGTCGATCTTATCTTTGCAATTTTTTCAGTTGGCGCACATATTAGTATAGAAATGACGTCAAATTAAACTTTGGCTCTAGATTTGCTTAACTTTAGTATGCGTGTTAACTTTTTGTCACAAGTAAATTTAGTGTTGTTCTTGTAGTGTCAATTCCACATTTAAAAAAACGATGCCCTTTTCTATATTTCTTAAGTTCTTAAAAGGTTTATATGTCTCATTCATCTTATTCTCAGCTTATTATTAATCTAGGGATTTGATAGAAGACGCACTCATTAGTATAAAAATGGCTTTACTTCTACGCCGTTAGATTTGCTTAGTCAATGTTTAGTCCGCGAGTTAGGGCCTCCGCGCATTAGGCGGCTAGGCCGCGCGGCCAAGTCGCTGCGGCCAAGTAATTCTTCTTCGATGTATGTAGAGGCGCGCATTAGGCCAAAAACATCGCGATACATAGGCGGCCAATTGGCCGTCGAGGCCAAACCACGCATTAGGCGGCCAGGCCGCGTGACCTGGCCGCGCTGCCTGGCCGCCTAATGCGCGGGGGCTTGTAGTATCCGTTTAGCTCTCAAGGCCACAATGTTGCTATTTTCTATGGAAGCCCCATCCGAAATGATGCACTTGAAAGCATTACTCGGCTAAATTCAAAAGTTTTTGCCAAGTGCTGGTGTCAAAAGCGTGTGACATGTGTCTCAAAATGACTATATTGCTTCTTTTTCATCATGGGTTTGATGATTTTGCCAACAACCAAGTTTGTTTTGACACATGGGCGGTGACAAAATATAGTGAAGATAGAAGGCTAAAAACAAGAGAAACTATGTATTAGTAGGTAAGCTGCCAGATCTGTCAAAATCGACAACCAAATGCGCGTGGAATGTCAATTTTGATCCGATTTAGGCAAAGTTTATTAGTGGTAAAACTGTGTGGGGTACCCCTAGAGCGGGTACAGAGTTTCAAATACCTTGGCCACATTGTCACACCAGATCTGAAGGGCGATGCTGACATTGAACGAGAAAGGAGAGCTTTGTCGGTGAGGGCGAACATGGTAACCCATAGGTTCGCTCGCTGCTCCAAGGTTGTTAAAATCACCTTGTTTCGACCCTACTGCACATCTTTTTACACGAGCAGCTTGTATCATACACGCAGAAGTCGTACAAAGCTCTCCGTGTTCAATACAACAATGCGCTGAGGGCGCTGTTGCGGCTGCCTCGCTTCTGTAGTGCATCGGGGATGTTCGCGGAAGCTCGCATTGATTGTTTTCATACAATTATGCGCAAGAGAGCTTCTACCATTGCAAACAGAATACGGGAGAGCAGCAACAGCCTCCTTAGTGTCGTTGCCGACAGTCTGGATGGGCCGTTTAATCAGTACTGGGGGTCTTTGCACGCACCTGTGTTTAAGGCGTGGAGTAGTTGATGTAAATAGTAATACAATTAAAATAGTTTAGTTTTGTTTAGTAATTTATAAGTAGTGTAATTTGATTTTGTGCGATATGGATTTTGTCTGAAATAAATTATTAAATTAATTAATTAGAAGGTGACAGTCGTTTCAGCCCATGAAAGACTCACTACTGAGTTGGGCCTGCTCCTAATGAATGGAGGGAAATTAGCCTACTGTGCCACGCTGGCAAGACAGGTTAGAACAGGGTTTGTATCAAGTTATCCTTCTCTTGCGGCTAGAAGATTTGCCTCCTGCGTTCCATTAGTCGCGATTTCGCATTATCTTACGACACCTTCGGGATGGTAAATGTTAAATTTTAATATTTTTTTTGTTTGACTTGTCAAAAGAGCTCTAATGAGCCAACTTGATTAAATGAGTTTTGAATTTGTATGGGTTGGTGACACTGCGTATTCTAAATCCGTCACCACACGGTGTATACCAAAAAATGATTACCTTTTTAAATACAACTCTTATTCACTGGGCACAAGACAGCTTGTATCGCGAGGGTTCTTTACAAATATAATAAACACACGCCCTTAAATGACACCCAGGCCCAGAGTATTTTGCGGGTTACCTAAACCGACTTTCTCTACCCCCGGACTGAACACGTGGCCTGTGATACAAAAGCGGCGCTAGCAACCTCTTTACTAAAAAAGGCGTTGATTTTGTTTTTTAAACGCAAGCGTATCGGTGTTAATAATAAAGGAAATCTAATATATAAAAACGAATATTTGTTTGTATGTCCTTTTTAAAATATTTAATTATGCATTTGATCGTGATGATCTTCAGCAAAGTGTTGTGCAGGACCCAAGGAAGGTTTCTAAACCAAAAAAAGTATTAAAATTTTTGTAATGTCTTTGCTTCCAATTTATTTAAGGCTGTGTCCACAGTTCGCTAGTTTTGCGCTTACTTTACGCATTTTGCAGAGTTACGTGCGCCGCGCCGAATCACAGCAAAACCGGTTGCGACATACGAAAATCGATCTGAGTTTGCAGCTAACTCCAATTTCAGTTCGCCTCAAATTTGCGACTCACTCAGTCGGCTGCTAACAGTTTTCCTACTGTGGACACAGCCTTAGTTTGTGCCGTAGCAACACGCCCAGGGTACAGCTAGTTTCAAATAAATATTTTCATATTTACTGCCAATTGTAAGTTACATAGTTTGCTGAATGTAAACCATTCAATTTCACGCCGTCATCGCTCACTTCTCCGAACAATGGCTTTGATGAGCTCACAATCGCTCGTATAATGCTAATCAGACGAAAGTTCCCACATAGCCCAAGAGCCTGAAGCCGGATTTATATTTGTCTGACGTGTTGTGACGTGTCGCAACCGGGTGGTATCAGTTTCATTTATTTAATACGACATGACAGATGGCGCCAAATCAGATTGCAAAATAATAGTATTAATCTCAGCGTCTTATATACATGCAACCGATACCTTTCTGATCCGACACGTCACAACACGTCAGAATAATATAAATCCGGCTCTAGAGTAATGTAACATCAGTCACAATTCGTCGTTTCAGCCCATGAATGACCCACTACTGAATCGGGCCTCCTCCAAATTCGTGGAGGGAATTTAGCCTACTGTGCCACGCTGGCAAGACGGGTTGGGACAGGGTTTGTATCAGGTTTTCCTTCTCTTACGGCTAGGTGATTTGTCCCTTAGTCGCCGCTTACGACTCCCTCGGGATGGTAAGGGTTGGTGACACCGTGTATTCTAAATCCGTCACCACACGGAATGTGTCACAATTATTTAGTAACAAATATTCATTTCTACTACTATATATGTATAATGCTTATTTAGCCCATAAATGACCCACTGCTGAGTCGGGCCTCCTCGAATAACATGGAGGGCAATTACCCTATTGTGCCACGCTGGCCAGACAGGTTGGCACAGTATAATTTTTTTTTTCTCTTGTGGCTAAGATTTCCCCCTTGCCGTTTAGTTCTGTCGGCTCTTACGACACCCTCAGGATGGAATGATGCCTTATTTCAAATGAATTTAATATGTCTTATATTTACTAAGACGAAGAGCTCACTCAATAAAAGCTATCAAATGAGCGAATTCTTTGTAGAAGAAGAAGATTCTTCTACAAAGAATTCACTCACACATACGACTTTCAGAGACATGAACTCAAAATCTAACTATGGACCAACAAGGACAATTTTGTTAATAAAATAATGGAGGTATTATAATAATATGCAGTTCATTAAGCAATTAAATATACACGCCTGACTCCTCCACTATGAAAGTTACCTGTGTCGGCACGACTCGATAGCACATCGCTTACTCGACGATTTTCATGCAATTAATCATTCACCATAACCACGCATCAATTTTTGACAACCAGAAGAATTTTAATCAAGTTCAATAAAATCAGGAATTGATTTAGAACTTCTGGTTTATTAGGAGTAGAGAATTATATTCATATGGAAATAAATATTATTTTACAGATTGTTTCTTGACTATTTAAGAAGGTACTGCTCGTGGGCTAAACTACTATTTACGTAGATCTTAGGGGCTGTCCATTAATCACGTGAGGTTCGAAAGGAGGGGGAGTTGTTCGGCGAAAATTACGAAATATCACAAGTGGGGAGGGGTATATTAAGATATCACGTGTATTCATACTATTTATATTTTCGTCAAACGCGTGATTTCTAAACCGAAAAGCGGCGCGTAGTGACCAAGATTCTTTGTAGGTACTAAATACACGTGATATTTAATAGGGGTTAGTCTTAAACCTCACCATGTATCACGAAGGGGGAGGGAGGGGTAAACCCACATTCATGCAAACTACCACCGGTTCGGACTGCTGCTGTAAAGAGAACTCTATGTATAGTTGTTTATTTTTTAAATTATCGATCTTGTTTACAAAAAGCCCTAAAACATCCGTGCCCACTAAAAACCACACTGCCTTCCCACAACTTCCATTTCCAGGGCCTCCAAGCTGAGGACGCACTTCGCAACCCTCAGCCTCGGCCCATATCTTAGTGAGAGCTCCGAACCTCCGGAGGCCAGTCAGGGTATGAAATCAAATGGCACTTGAAACGGTGAATGAATTGTAAACAATCCGTTTAGTGCTAGATGACCAATTGCTCATTTTCACGTTGAATGCTTAACGAAATTAAGGGTTTTCAGAAAAAGGGATAAGCAATATTTTAATTCTGTGGATCACTTTGACATAAAGTATAAAATGTCTTTTTTATTGTGGATAGCACACAAACCTAAGAGACTGCTTGCTAGCGATAAGACCGCGTAAATATACTTTGTTACTTCGTACTTGTCTTTTGAGCTCATGAGTGACCCACTACTGAGTCGGGCCTCTTCCAAATTCATGGAGGGAAATTAGGCTACTGCGCCACGCTGGCAAGACGGGTTGGCACAGGGTTTGTATCAAGTATTCCGTCTCTGGCAGCTACTTGATCTGCCTCTTTCGTTCCCTTAGTCGCCTCTTACGACACCCTCGGGATGGTATGGGTTGGTGACACTGTGTATTCTAAATCCGTCACCACACTGAGAAATCCGTCACCATACGGACAGTGTAGCAACAACAATCAGTAGTAGCAACTTATCTTTAGCGATAAGTGTGGGAATTAGGTTGGCAACCCACCAGCAAGAGGTTATATTTCACTAATCACAGAACAAACTAGTGCCCGTTACTCTGTACGCTGATAAATTCTGAGTGTGAAACTCAACATTCATGAGAAGATAATAGATAATAGCACATAATAGATTCCGTCATCCATGTGGTGACGGATTTAGAATACATAGTGTCACCATCCCATTTGAATAGAATAGAAAAATGCTATGGTGTCTAAACCAATTATGGCGTTCACAATCGTCAACGGATACATCAGTTTTATAACACCAGGTCGGAACGTGGCACCAAACGAGAAGACCTGGCGAAAGAAACTCGGAGGGCATGTCTTTTTTTTTAAACGCCATATTACAATGACCTTGTACATAAACTAACTAGTTTCGTTCGGTTCCGAAAGGCGCTCAACAGAAATATGAATTTTATACATAGTAAGGAAAAAAAATAGAATTTATAGAGTAATTAAAAACTGAAATTACAAGTCTTGAATCCAGTGAGCCGACCAACCCCAAACAGCGGCACCTGTTCCCAAGCATAACGCGTGTGGCAGCCATCGATCTCCACAAGCATATGAAAGGGAAGTGGTCGACCCACCACACGTCGCTACCACTGGCCGAAGTATTTTAGTGAACATGACAACTCACAGGACTGACGTCCAATGGTGTCGTAAGAGCCGACAAAGAGAAATGACATGGATAACCTTGCCGGAAGAGAAGGAAAACTTGAAACGAAACTCTGTACCAACCTCCCTGTGACGGGAGGAGGTCTGACTCAGCAGTGATTAGTCAGGCCTCCCCCAAATTCATGGACTCCATAGCCTAAAGTACAGGTTTGTATCCAGTTTTTCTTCTCTTGCGGCTAGGTGATCTGCCTCTTGCGTTCTTTTAGACGCCACTTACAGCACACTCAGGATGGTGACATTGTATCCTAAATCCGTTAACACCCGGTTTACACAAACTTTTTCTTCTTTCTCTCAGCCTACTGAGAAAGTAGAGATGCTGAGTCAGGCCTCCTCCAACTAGTAATAAGTTTCGTCTTTACTGAGAGACTTTTTCCGCGAGAGAGTTACTAAAGTAGATGTTTCCCAACGAAATAATGTAAAGCACAAACAACATCCGACAAATATTGTCATTGGGGCTGAAATCCCAGGCAGCTATCACCGGAACACGATTTATAGTGATAATTTATCAAAAAACCTTAGGAACGATCTTCAATTCTACACTTGGTTCCGTATCGATATTTACAGTTACAATGACGATTAATGGCATTTTAAGGACGGGCACTTGTAACAGATATTTTGTCTTGATAAATACTTAATATTTTTTTTACATAAAACACAGCATTGCAGCAGCGTTTAAAACGACGTAAAGCATTTTCAACTATTTTCAAAAATGCCGGGATTGTCAATTCGGTTTTTTCTGACTGTTATATGTGTTACCGCATAACTACGATATCTGTAACACGATTCTTAAAAAAGGTATCGGCATAATTTCCACACACATTTTATCGAAATCGGTTCAGTAGTATGGCAGAAAACATGAAATATGTAATCAATAAAGATATGCAAAAAGACAATATTTGTATTATGTTGATGACTGTGCCGAATGTCGAAACGAAGTAAAAAATCTTGTCAACATTAACAGTGATTCGACTTCAAAATAAGCATTAAAGAGCGAAAATTAAATAACCATTTAACCCGCCCGACCTAGCGTCTTTTGACGGACTTAAAAAGGTTGTTTATTTATTGCCTATATTGACATCTTTCGTTCAAAGGTTTTTATTCTATTCTACGACTTATTATTGTTTGAATGAAGAGGTAGTATAATGTGTTTAACCTGTAATTCTTTTCCTATTCGTGTTACACTGAAAACAAATAGAGCCACAAAATCACCCATCACTATGAACGTATCGCATTATCTACAACCGTATAAAATCACCCCCAATCACATTGTGGGGAATTAGCATACTTTATTACGCTGGCCAGACGATGGATACCTTGTTCGATTCCCTTAGGATGATATGGGATGGTAATTATACGACTCACCAAAAAAAAATGGCCACAAGGACAAAAAATAGTTGATTGTCTAAGGAACCCTAAAAACCTGCAACCACATCTAATATTTTTCATGAGATACGAAGTGATATATGGTGTATCGAGGCGTCACGGTGGCCGAATGGCGACCATGGCCCTCGGGGGAAGGGGTCAAACGTATTTGATAATGAAAATCACTTTGATCTAATCTCTCCATTCACAAGCAGAATGCCCTTACCAGTTTTACTCCGTCTGTTCAGGTAGATTTAGAATACATAGTGTCACCAATCCATTCAATTCTAAGGTAAGCGGTAACTACTACTACTCAGCCCATAAATGACCCACATTTGAGTCGGGCCTCCTCCAATTACATGGAGGGTAATTAGCCTACTGTACGACGGTGGCTAATGGGTTGACATAGGGTTTCGTTTCACCCATGGCGGTTGACGCGGGCCCGACTATCCGGGCCGCTCCCGCCGGGACATAGGCAGAGTCCGGCCGCAGATCCCGGGGCAGGGCACGGGGATGCCCTCGCCCCACATGGGATCTGTGGAGATGCGACGTCCTGTTGGGTGCTCCCGACAGGACGTCGATTGCTCGTTCAGCGAGCCTGAGGTGTGGAGGTAGGCCTCCTTGTCTGCGGCGGCGTGGTTCTGCACCAGATCCCACAATGCCGCAACAGGACGCGAGTGGGAGCACTCCGGGGATGTTTAGTGGGTAGGCCCCCACTCTGGGGGAGAGTCCCACACGCCCCCCCTCGGCCGACGGGGATAGTCCATAAATGATTTGACCCCGGGCGAATAAAAAAAAAAAAAAAAAAAGGATTTCGTTTCAAGTTTTCCTTCTCTTGCGGCTATCTATGCGGCCTTGTCATTTTCTTTTGTCGGCTCTTACGAGACCCTGTAATGGGTTGGTGACAATATATATCCTAAATCCGTCATCACACGGATGAGGCGACTATAGGAACATATAGCCGTAAGACCAGGAAGATAAAAAAATCGGTGTCAATACATTTTTGCCAGCGATACACAGTAGTCTATATTTCCGTGAATCCTCGACGACCCGAACCAGGGCCACAGGGTTCAGTCCCAATGTGAGAGCTCTGCGACTCTGGTTCGTTTAGTGGAGATAACTAGCTCTTCAACCAATGAATAGTATCTAGTTAAATTAACTTAACACGCATATAAAATACTTCGCACAAATAATACTTCGCAAGTTTTCTTATGACAGAGTATCCGCCATCACCGACAAAATCCAGACATAACAAGCAGTAATGTTGGCAACCCAACCTGCTTTTAACAAGTATTCTACTACATTGCAATAGAGCTTAGTTTGGATTGGTATACAAGCATCCTGTCTGGCCGACCGTAAGTGCTATGCAAAATATGACGGAAAGAACAATGAAACCATAACTTGATGTCATATTATGACGATGTCTGGCACAGAACCACAATACATCAATTATGTTATGCGCAATAATAGACCTCCGTGTGGTGACGGATTTAGAATACATATTGTCACCAACCCGTTCCAGCCTGAGGGTGTCATAAGAGAAGACAAAAGGAAATAACAGGCCTTGTCATTCGTGTCTTATGTGTCAGTCTTATGTTTCAGACGAAATGACCAGTCGTTCAGACCATTTCGGAATTACGAGTATAATCATTATTATTTCGACCAAAAGACATCTACTGCTGGACATACTGCTGTCCTCCCCCAAGAATTTTCACAAAGGCCCGCCTGAGCCGCCCGCATCCAATAATTTCCGGCAAACTGAGCCAGGTCGTCGGTCCACGACTGGAGTTATACTACAAAAGAAGAACACGCAAGATCCCCTTCAGGCCTACCAACACTGTGCTTTTTCGAACGCGGTCGCCACTCGAGAAACCTGCCTCATCTACTGTCAGACCTTGCCCATTGCCACATAAGTTTGGCAATCCTGGGGATGATCCAATGGTAATACATAATCCTTGAGTATACTATTAGTAGGATATGTAATGCCGGCTGTACACACTCGCCGAGAGTCTCAGCCGATATGGCCCTCGACGAGAGCATCCGTGTATACACTCATTTTTCATTTGTACCGAAGAATGAAGATCCTTTGACTTCTTTGACAAGGGCACAAAAAAACCGACAAGCGACCGAGGATAAGATTAGTGTCTCGACGAGTGTGTACAGCCGGCATAATAGCTACAGTGGAATGTTTCAGCAGTCTCATACCCTGCATATCGCAGACAGGTAACAAGGTCAGTGGCCTACACACGTGGCAAAGCTGCCACCCAACAACACATTAATAATACCAAATACACGTTTGCTAAGCAAAAAGGCGGTATTACGAACGATTTGTTTCTTCATACGCTCTGGAACAATTTGGGGAGAACGTGTCATTTTTCTTCGCGGTTATTTCATGAGAGAATCGAGTAAGCGGAAATATAAGCCACACACGTGTTGAGCTTAGTTAATCCGCGTATGGGACTTATTCTACTTTTTTATTCGCCATCATTTTCGAGGTTGAATTGAAAAACCGTATTTTGATTCAATAATTGCCATATTTTTTAAACGGACATGCAACGCTGCTTAGCCTTTGGGACTCCGATTAAGTCACCATTCAAATAAATATACTAAATCAACATTCCGTATGGTGACTGATTTAGAATACGTAATGTCACCACCCCGTTTTATTCTGAGGGTGTCGTAAGAGCCGACTAAAGGAATGGCAGAAAACTTGACACAAAGCCCTGTGCTAACCCGTCTGGCCAGCGTGTCACAGTAGGCTAATTTGCCTCCTGTAATTGGCAGTAGCCCGTCTCAGCAGTAGGTCTTTTACATGCTGAGAAGTAAGAAGTAAATCAACATCGATTTAAAGGTTAAGGAGCTTTAGAGAGAAACGTCATAAAAAAAAGAAAAAAAAAGAAATAATTATCGCAATGCCTGCGATAATTATTTCTTTAGCCGCAGAGTGCTAATCAAACTCATTTAAACCATTCCTCTATACAAAAAGGTTAAAAATAAAAATGTATGTTATTCAAAAAGATCTTTAATAAACAGTCAAGTCTTAACCTAATCACATCAGGCACATGTAAGTTCACTTAAAACTAAAGACACAGTTCGCTCACGCGACATTTACTCTTACTTCCTATGTATTAGATTTGATAATCGTAAAGCCTACATGAAGGTAATCTTGGTCCTCACTTGGTTCACTTGCCATACATTCAAGTTTTCGTATTCCTCAATACAAGCGTCCACCTAAAACAATAAAAAATAAGACAATAAATATACAGTTTACAAGATTTTCCTTGTTATTTTTCGACGTGCCGCCGAAAGACAGAATAGCAAGCAATTTTTTTACTGACCTGATCAGGCTTGAATCCTTTGTCGACGCAGCGTTCGATGACGTCAGCAATCTTGACAGTCTTGTTTGAACCCGCCAGATCACGGACTACCGCGAAAATACGGTCTGTCGAGCTTATACCCCTGCAAGTATAAACATGACGACGGCTTAACATGATGTTGAGAACTTTATGAAGTTTAATAGACTAACTTCATCTCTACATTTGAGAGGGTAACTCAAATCCTAATAATCCTCTTTGAAAAATTCTCTGGCCTCAACCTATGCAATTGAGATTCTTTTTTTCTTAAAGTGCCTCTCCATCTAAAGAAGGTTGGCAGTCAGCTATGTATATTTTCTGCGGTCTTTGGCGAGGTTGAACAGTTCTGCTGCACTTGCTCCTTCTCTTCTTCGCTCATCGACTTTGCCACTGACTATGAGTTGCAAAGCTCATAGCTTGAGTGCCCAAGCACATGACACAGATAGTCAATCTATCTCTTTTACGTATGTCTTATGCGTCATGTGTTTGTAAACAAGTACGAATAAAACTACATACCTTTGAACATTTTCGTCAACCGCTTGCAGTGACTGCTTTGACATCTCCACCAGCCGGATGGCTTCGGAGACATCCTCCTTTTCAACCACGTCCGATAACCTAAACATAAGTAAATTACACGTCAAATAAATGCAATGCGCAAAAGTCGATTTTTTTATGGCGGTGATTGACGAAGGAGCGCTTAACACACGCGGTTAATGGCATGCGCGAACTTTCGCCGACTACGGCACATTGATGAAAACCTGTGCCAATCCGTCTGGCCAGCATGGTACAGTAGCTTCATTTCCCTCCATGTACTCGGAAGAGGCCCGACTCAACAGTGGTCGTCTATGGGCTGAGAGAATACATGAAAAGATTTACAAATTTCATTTAAAAACAAACATATTTTCTAAAGAAAAAGTAATTTCTCAGCCTAGGCAAGTCATAAAAGCCAGCCAGAGAAAAACGGAGCACAGGCAAGACCCCTGACTAGGTGGACGGACGACCTTGTAAAGGTCGTTGAGAGCAACGCACAAAATCGTACGCTTTGGAGAATCCATGGGCTTCCGCCTTTGCTCAGCAGTGGACTTCTGTAGTAGAAAATTAAAAAGTACAACTATATTTACAAAGTTTTACCTGAGCCTTGCCAAGGCGGTGGACAAGCGAAGAATGGCGAGCAAATTTCTGGCAGACGTGAACGTGACGTCACGTGCATTGCGGGCCTCGCGCCTCAATTCAACGTACGACGCTGGAACAAAATACCTTTATAGCATTTCACTCATTTATATTCGTGTTTTCTCACTACACTTACTCATGTTTACATCATGTTTAGTTGCACGCTATGGCATAAGTTGTACATTTACGGCCTTATTCATAATCTATATTTTGTTAATATGTGACTTGAATTCCTTTGACCTTAGGCTTGCGTGATGGAAAGCAACGACAGGTTCCAAGATGGAGCAGGCAATTCAAGGAAATGCCCTGTCGGGCACCGGTTCTCACATCACATACACGACGAAACACAGTAAAACTGCTTCGCGCTGGACTTTATGCTGGACGCTAGGCGGCCGGACCATTAGATCCTACCACCAAGCTTGCTGGGTTTTGTTGGCTTTTATAACACGCGTTATTTCCCAGCGTGCGGTTGAGAAGTTTTATATTCTGCCCCGCCCTCACAATGACTCATGAGGATATCTCTGAAACCATAAGACCCCGAGACTTGAAATTTGTCAGGGTCAAATCAAGGTCAGCAAGTCAACTAGTAGATTAATAAGTCTATAATAGCTAAAACTTTTATTATATCTATTGCTCCTTTCGTTTGACTATCCAATGTTAAGGATCGAGATATATTTTTTAAAGCGTCCATTTAAAGGCAGCTATTATTATTTATAGAATAGCGGTAGTGAACTCACAGACGAGGTAGTCGCTCAGGTTCCGCGGAACAACAGGCTGCTTCCGCTTCGTGAGCGCAATGTACCTGCGCACAAGCCGCATCGGGAGAGCGCGCACCGTGGTCGGCGGCTGCGTCGAGTGTTGGTGCACGTACGCTATGTGCTTCGCCAGCTCCAAGTCCTTCTCTCTGTAACCAAAATATGTATTTAAACAAAGTATTAAGAGCCGTTTCAAGAAAACGATAACTGATGTTTATGTAAATTAATATATTGTAATTGGCCTGGCATTCATTGTTATTGATGTGTGAGTAAGTGCATGAGGTGCTTACCTATAAGAAATTATTACATTAAGCTTTAAATCATGTGTCATCATCATTTCAGCCAAAAGACGTCCACTGCTGGACATAGGCCTCCCCCAAAGATTTCCACAAAGGCCTTTCTGCCCCATCGGGCGTCGGTCCTGCGCGCTATGTGCCCTGCCCACTGCCACTTAAGTTTGGCAATCCTCCTGTGGGCTATGTCGGTGACCCTGGTTTTGAGAGAGAACACGATGAGAATCTTCAAGAAATCATTTCATGCGAAAGATGACTGTTTATTTATATTCACTAGTGGTCGCCCAGCGGTCGAAATTCGACGATAATTAATTTAAATATAATTTAAATTAATAAATAACTAATCAATGCTCTTACGGCAACTTCAGATGAAATGAACCAACAGTAACCCGGTAACAACACCACTAGACTTACCGGTTCGGTTTGTCCTGTATGAGCCAAAGCAGGTCGAAACGAGAGAGCAGCGCGGCGGGCAGCTGTATGTTCTGCTCAATGGTCCGCTTCGGGTTGTAGCGACCGTACGCCGGGTTGGCGGCCGCGAGGATCGACACGCGAGCATTCAGGCACGTCATGATTCCAGCCTACACATAATGAAAACTATTGATAATCTTCAAGCGGCTGAGCACATATTCTATAGCTTGACCGTAACCGCTGTACCGCGCACTAGGTGTGTGCGCGGCCAGGCGGGGGAGGGATGTGTCAGATGCACATGAGATAAATATTCCAAGATGGGTCGTGCGTTATTTCGTGATGTGAAGAACATCATTTTTAAAGCGGCTGAGTATTTTAAGTGAGTGAGTACTATTACGGATATTTGTCTGTCGTCGTGCATAGTTGTCGCAAATACTATGAACAAAATTAATTATATGAATTATTTAAGTATACTTATTTAATTAATTCCCTATCCAATTTAATACGGACGAGTGGCGTGTAAAGTCCAAATTTTAGGCTATAAACAACAATTCTACCATAAAACTGTCAAATGATATTGTAAGATCCGTCCGACAATAATATCTCGTAATCTTTCTTACCCGTCCCCCGCATCGCCGCGCGTTTCTAAGGCGCGGTACAGCGGTTGCGGTCAAGCTATAGTACAACTTAGATGTGCCGCCGTTGGATCCCTATCGCCAATAACCCGGGTTCGAATCCAGTGTCGGGCATCTTTGTCTAAACCAGAGGCACTTGCTCTGAGTCCGGGTGCCATTTGTGTTCGAAATTTCATGTTTGTAAACTGCCGCCGCGATGCAGGTACAAATTTCGTTTTTTGAAAAAGAATAAAACACACTCACACACCTTAGCAATGCTGATAGTCTGTTGCTCCATAACTTCGTGTATAGCAGTACGGTCAGCCTCCGCCATCTTGTCGAACTCGTCAATGCAACAGACACCCTGATCTGCCAATACCAACGCGCCTCCTTCCAGCATCATCTCGCCCGTGAACGGATCCTGCGAAAGAAATGCCGTATATATACTTTAATAGCTAGCTGTTACCTGCGACTTCGTCTGCGTGGTATTTAAAAATGTGGAAAACTCAGTAACTATGGGCGCCTGAAAAGGGGGGAGGGGGTGTCAAAAGTAGCCCAAGTTAACACGGAGAAACAAAAATGTAAAAAAAAAATATTTTTGTGTAGTAATATAATAAATACAAATTACCTAATGTACCATGTCGACACAGGGTTTCGTATCAGGTTTTCCTTCTCTTGAGCTAGGTCATCGGCCTTGACATTTCCTTTTGTCGGCTCTTACGACACCCTTAGGGTGGAACGAGGTGGTGACTCTATGTATTCTAAATCACATGGATAATATACACCTACATATTTTTTTATTGAAGTGCCATCAAGGGATTATCTGCAGTGAGCATCCCATGGGATTATACTCGGAATTTTAATTCGATTCCAGATTTGACAATTTCAGTGTTGCAACGTTATGACAAGTACTAAATAGTCACGTTGCGAAATTATTCGATATGGAAATGGAATATTTCCGGATCGATTCTTCTCGTTTATAATTTTACTCTAGTAAACTAAGTATATCAGGAAATTAAATTCTGAACCGATAATTTAATTTGACGATTAATTAACGATCTGAGACTTTCCTTTTATAATTGTGTGTGAAATAAATAAAAAAATGTGATCATGAAGAAACATGACAAATAAAACAGATAGATGTATTATGGTAATAATTTATTTTATAAATTGTCGCCGTCATCGCTATCGCTATCGCTGTCACTTTCTGTAACATTTATTATAAATGTGTCTGTGATATTGTCAATTAACATATCTAGCCTACTCATTTTTTCCTCTTCTTTGACAACATGGGATACGCATTTAGACCATTCGGTAGCCGTAATTTTTTGAATGCCTTCGTGAAATAAATTTCTCACGTCTGTCAATTTGAAGGTTTTATTATTTTGAGCTACATGCCCCTTTACCTGCGCCCATATCAATTCGATAGGGTTTAGCTCGCTATGGTAAGGCAGTCTTAAAACCGTGATCCCATGTTGTGCTGCCATTTCGTCTACAGCATACTTATTAAAAGACTCATTATGTGGAATCAGTTCTAAAAGCGCAGCTTTAACCATATCTGGTTCGTAATGAATATTTTTATTTAAAAGCCAATCTTGAATGGCAGCTTTTTTCCAGCTCATTTTTGGTGCCGTTTCCAATTTTCGGGAGTGGTAAGGTGCATTATCCATCACCACAATTGAGTTTGGTCTTAATTTTGGTAAGACTCCAGGGAACCACTCCTCAAAACAAACTCATCATCATGGTAATCTTCACAATTTTCGATAGATTTTTGTGTTCATCACTACACTATTATATGTGGTATCATTATTTCACAAAATGACAGTAGCTAATGTCAAATCTGGAATCGAATAAAAATTCTGACTATAGTTGATCATCATCATCATCAGCCCACATTAGTCCACTGCTGGGCAAAGGCCTCCCCTAAAGAGCGCCATAGCGCCCTGTCTTGGGCTTGACGCATCCAGCTGCTGCCCGCTACCTTTCCAGTTGTTTGCTGGTTGTTAAAATATTACCTTCAAAACAGCAGCAGTCAAACCGACACCAGAGGACCCTCTACCGGTGGTGTACTGGCTCCGAGGCGCCAGACGGTCGATGTAGCTGAGTAACTGTGACTTGGCCACTCCGGGGTCGCCCATCAAGCAGATGTTGATGTTGCCACGTATCTTCATACCATTTGGACGTCTGCGAGATGTGTCAGTATCATTAATACACAGTATTTTTTTTAAATGGAACTAGTTTTGGGTATTGGTAATCTACTAATACCTATGCTAACACAATACTGTCAGTTCGGGAATTATGCCACAGGCTGTTGACACCATACTTGGCAAGAATTCGTGTTCTCGGATAACGTGTTGTAAACAAAAAAAACTTTGCTGATAATATTATCAACTTTGACAAGCTAGCAACTACATCATATTGGATGAGCACTTGAATAGAAAATAAAAGAGTTGGTGCCCCAGACTGCTGAATATTGGATTGGTAACAGCAGAGCCGTCTGAGCAGGCTTTCTTCAAAAAAGCTGAAAACACTCAATTAACACATCTTTCAAACAACCAATAAAAGCTGGATTAGTGCAAGAACAACATGACATCTAAAAATCCAGCTGCCTATTAGAAACCACTTTTCGCTCATAAAAACTAGATTCAAAATAAAATGAATCATTGTTTCGGAATTGTTCAGGCGCGATACATGTTTAGCGATAGATAGATATATAGATATTCTTTATTGTACATGTACACAAAAGTAACAAAAAATAAGGTAATGGTAGGTGTCTTACAGTGGCAATATGATTACTTAAATTTAATTAGGCTCTTAATGTAGCTCATTTTGTTGTGCGCAGCGTAAGGCGGCTACATTCAGAGCGGCCATAAAGATTGGCGGGGACTGTATTAGGGAAAGCGTAATTTTTATCCATCGAAACACAACCAATTAACTCCTATATCGATGGGACTTTGTGTAAGCTAGTTGAACTACCAACAAACTTTCTCCGCTATATGTGTTTTATTGCACCAATTGTCATTGAGGACCTTTTGACCATACATGTTCCGAGATGTCACGTTATTCTAGCAAAGAAACAAGTGAATTATTTACTTATCTACTCCGCCAACGAGCAAAAGCAACAGTGCCTTCTTCACGTCTTCATGTCCATAGATCTCTGGCGCAAGGCTACAAGCCATTCGCGAGTACAAATCCTCATCAGCCAATTCCGATAGCTCTTCTTCGGTCAATGCTTCCGCCATCTCGCTTTCATCAGACTGGTTCAAACATGTCACACTCTGGCGACAAGAATGACGGAGATTAAAAGCAAGACAAGAGAGATGGCACGACGCTCACTATAGCTACAGGTGCCGACTGGCAACCTCCACCATACTGACAAAAGCAGCCTAATGACGTCACACGTTATTGATGTTACGGCGGGTGAGGTGGCTCGAGCTTCATCAGGGGAAACATGATGTTGTCAACATTTGGAACACAATTGTTGGCCATGATGGGCTGACACCATTCTATATTGTATACTAGCAGACCCAGCCCAGTGTTGCTAAGGTTACGGTTTTTGTTATATTTATTACATTTAACATTAATTTAAACTTTTAACACAGCGCCATCTATTGAATACTTACTCAGTCGAGACAACAGATATCGCCATCTGTTAGAATCGTTTGGAGCTAACATATAATTGTGACTGTCAAATAGACAAATCATCACTACATAGTATAAAACAAAGTCGATGTTGTCTGTCCGTCCATATGTATGCTTAGATCTTTAAAACTACGCAACTGATTTTGAAGCGGTTTTTTTTTAATAGATAGAGCGATTTAAGAGGAAGGTTTATATGTATAACTAGCGACCCGCCCCGGCTACGCACGGGTGCAATTATATTATACCTATAAACCTTCCTCTTGAATTACTCTATCTATTAAAAAAAACACTTTAAAATCCGTTGCGTAGTTTTAAAGATTCATGCATACATAGGGACGGACAGAAAAATGCGACTTTGTTTTATACTATGTAGTGATAGTGATACATGCATAATTGCAACCGTGCGTAGCCGGGGCGGGTCGCTGGTTTGAAATAAAATAATATTGCTACTATAAATTGAGATGTAAGCTATCTTTCCCATCCTTCAAGTTCAACTGCTGTCTAAAAAATGTTAGTCACAGTAGAGTCACATTTAGATAAGTAGGGCTCAATAATACGAGAAGCTTATGTAATGGTAAGGGGACAACTTCAACTATAGATGTTTACAATACCAGACTCATGCATAGCAGACCCTGTAAAACTCTGAATATACTCACATGGGCCTCCAAGTATGTGTCAGAGAGCAATCCTTGTACGATCTGACGGAAGCCGGCGCTCACAAGCGGCAGGAACACTCCGGCAATAGTCACGTGGTCTCCAGGTTGAGCCCGACGCGTCGTCTCCCCGCGGCAGTACACAGATAACTGACGTGGGATGTGCCCCACAGGGACTTGGTCTGACTGTTAGGTGAAAATAAAAAGTTATTTCTTGTCAATCCAAAAAGGTGCTATAGCACTTTTTAAATTTTCTTGTTTAGAAAAATGATACTTATTTTCTTGCTGTATCAGTTTACAAACATGAAATTCAGGAACGCACATGATACCCAGTCTGATAATCTGCTTAGTTGAATGTTGGATGCCCATCACAACATGTATATTACAGGTGCCAACAGTGAAATTGAAAATAGGTTTTTCCAAGGACAGGTTGAGCTAGGCATTACAGTTAAACCTATTTTAATAAAACATATAAACAGCTATAAAACCTGCTTACATATAAAATAATACTGCATCATAATCAGTCTATTTGTTTAGGAGCTACAATACCAAATACAAATAAAAAAAATCCCTCCTTGAAGAGTTAATTAAACTTACATGCTCTTGTATTTTAATCTCTTGAAACTTCTGGAACCTCGATCCTCTGGTCTGCAAGTGCAGCTGTCCAGCCGTCTTGTTCAGTCTACATTCGTCGGCAGAACAGGCGGGAGGCGGCGTGAACTGCAACGCTCTGACCGGCTGGTACGTCTCAGCGCCGCATGCACTACACGAATACGTCGCTACTACTAACAACGGCTTAACGTCTGTGCAACGCGTCACTATACCTGTGAGATACAAACATTGAACATGTAGTAGTGATTGAAGTTTTTTTTCTAGTCAAACATGACTAGTAGTGCTTTGTATCACAGGGCCACTTTATCTGCATATAATACGCGAACACATAGACCAAGTATCTCTGGTTCACACATTTGCCCAACGCTGGGATCGAACCAGGGACCCACTATTGTATAGTGGGTCCATGGTTCCCATGGTAACTTCCATTATATCTTTATATTCTTCTTCAAGTAAATTATTGACCACATTCTGCCAGTACGCTTTCTTGGCTTCAGTGTCTTGGTTTTTGGGATTGGCATTATGTAACCACACAAACTCTGTCTTATTGCAGGAAATGATTTCTTGGTGGTTCTGTTTGTGTTATGTTTTTTTTCAATATTACAATCAAAATCATCAGTAATCATTTCCTGCAATGTGCAAAGATTGTGAAAACCTAAGAAATCATTAAACTCGGTCTTAGATATTGTTTGCAGTTTGATAAATAATTAAGAAACCACCTCTTACACAAACATACCTCTCACTGTGACCAGCTTTCCAATATGCTCAGCTTTTACTTCTCTAATAGGTACAGATTTAGAAGTAGACAGGTCCTTGAAGTACACCTCACTATAAAAAAAAAAAAAAAAAAACAATAAATAAATAAATATCCTTGGACATTTCACACAACTCCATCTCGTCCCAAGCTAAGCAACTTAATGCTTGTGTTATGGTAACGAGATGGATGATAAGCTACTTATATACATTTTTTTTTTTGTAAATAACATACATATTATAGATAGAAATGACACCCAGACTCCGAGCCAGTGCCTCTGGTTTAGACAAAGACACTTGCCCGACCCGGGAATCGAACCCGGGACCCGTTGATCCAAAGGCGGCACATCTGACCACTGGACCAACGAGGCAGTCAATGTTATGAAAGAGAATAATTGTATTATTCCAGAGTCCACTACTCAATAGTTAACAAAATAATACATGTAGGAATAATAATAAGTCATATTTGTTTTAAGTAAAATAAGACACTAATAATATTAAAAAAAAATACCCTTATTCACAACACATGAGCAGATGTCACATGACACTGGCAATAATTGCCAAGACTGTGGCAGATTGCTCTAGAATAAGAAAAAAAGAACAATATTTGAATAGTTACAATTTTCTGATGAGCTCAGGAGGGTATCTGTTCCTTGGGTCCCTCATCTCTCCAGGAATACGGTGATTGCGGGCCTCTAGCATGATTCTGTGCTCAATGTACACATCCAAAGCATCTTTAGCAGCTACCTAATAAGAATAAGACAATCCATAAATGAAAATATTGTGAACTGCAGTGGAAAACAAGACAAGACAATTCATAACAAATATGCTTGCACAAAATTTTCATTTTAGCTTGGGACGAGATGGCATTGTGTGAAATGTCCAAGGATATTTATTTATTTATTTAAAAATTAATCTCAGTTTAAGCTGTTGATAGGCTTCTCACATGTTGCACCAGCAACCTGGTTAAGGTAGCTGGAAAGCAATGGATGTGGGTGACTTAGGACCAGTGTTACCAGATCAAATATACAAACTACCATGCTTCTAGATAAACACGGCACGGAGTGCACAGTCGCGGTATTGACTCAGTACCGTAGACCAAAAATACTGTGTTTCTACGGTAATTACCGTGCATCTGGTAATACTGCTTAGGACTGGCCTTCGTAAAAAACGTAGATATCCGTGTTTAAAATCTTGTTTTTTACCTCTCTATGTTTGTAGTCTGGCAGCATTTCATACACAACATCTGACACCATGTTGGTATACCTGCGTGTGTTCTGTTTCACTGCATCTGCTAATTCTTCATTTATCTCATGAAGGTCATCTAACTCCACCATAAAATCTACCTAAAAGACAAACAACACTTTCAATTGATTATCTGTAAATGCTTTTCGTTGTTCTTCCATCCAAACAAGTAAAAAGCTTTGTTTTACTTAAATACTAACAATTATTTGCACAATATTACCTGTTCCCTGTGGGCCACCTTTGTAAGTTGTTCAGCATATTTGAAAAATTTCGTTCCCTCATCATCAGTCTGACAGTAATCCACGAAGAAGTTTTTGAATGATTCTGAAATTTTAAATGTTTTTGATAGTAAAACTTGCGGTAACCTTAAATGTTACAAAACAAAAGACTGTTATTTTTACATCATTATCAAAGTATTAACAACACCATACCTTTATCGGCTGCATAGTCTCGCATAGCCATTGTGTCTCAATAAAACGATATTGTTTGATTTTCAACAACCAATGGCAAATAATCCAAATTCGTGAGACAGACAACTGTGGCGTGTTTTGATATTTTGACAAGACAAGAAATGGCGCGAAAATAGCGGACGGCTGTAGCTGTCAGTCTGAACTCTGATTATATTAAATTGTCTTTGCTTATCAATTCGTTTCGGTACCTACCGTAGTTTGGGCTATTTTCCCATATTAATAAGATTTACAAAATTATATTATCAAGTGTGAGATGTAATAGTTCTCTTTCGCGGTATGTTTAAATTTAGATCAAAAGACTTGGCGACAAATGTTATAGTGTTAGGAAGAATAAATTGATTGTTTTGTTTTTTAATTTGTTTCCCGCCTTTCTGAGCAATTTCTATAAATGTCAAATGAAATCAACGAAATTGGTTGAATTTAATTTGGAGCTATGTTAAAAATCTAATTGCATGTATAATAAGCAAAAAATATCTTCATAACATGAGTGATTCCGTCGGTAAGTATTCAAGTTAAGCTGGATTTTTTATACAAAACATCAACAGTTATAACCTTATTTTATTTTAAGCAACAAGTAGGTCTAAACGGCAGAAGATAGACAAGCACGGCCGGCTATCTGCTTTTGAAAGGTTAAAACAATTAAAAGGCAAAGGCACAAAGAATAAATATGATGTCGATGAGCTGGAAAATGTGTATGATACAGTTGATGAAAGTGAATACTCTGAACGGGTTCTGCAACGACAGGAAGATGACTGGATCGAAGATGGTACGTAATTTCTAAATAAATATCCGAATAAAGCCGTCCTCTCTCTTGTGTAATACTGTACTGTAATACTTTTGTTGTAAAATATAGAGTTATCTAACTACCTATGTATTTTATACAGTGCAAGCTGAACTGCACCTAACCAAAGACTGATCTTAGAAAATTGTGTAAAAAGTCTTTATTTGGAATTAAACAAAATCCTATAATAACCATATTTTGGTTATTATAGGATTAGTACCTGGGTAGAGTACCTGTGATGAAACAAATCAAAATTTGACTCGTTATGGTTATTATTGGATTTATACTACATTTTAATCTAATATCTTTCTCTATGTCAATAAAACAGAAAATTAAGTGGGAAAGAAACCTGAACAGTTCTGGTATATATGAATTCTTAACCATTCTTTTTAACCCTTGGTTTAAAATTAAATGTCATGAGTATTATTCTGGGCTTAACAAGGAGATGATTCATTCTATGTTACTTTGAGGAAGTATAATTTACTATATTCTTTTCCAATCCTTGTTTATTATTCTTGTAACCCATTATAATATTTTATAATTACTAAACTCCAAGTCTAGTTCCAAGTATGAACATATAGAAGTTTTCTTATAAAAATAAGTAGAGAGCAATCTTTTTACTAAAAATATTTTTGTATTATCTTTCCAGATGGCACAGGCTATGTTGAAGATGGTAGAGAGATATTTGATGATGATGAGATTGATGATTCATATGAAGTGAAAGGCAGTAAAGAGTCTGGCAGAGGGCAGAAAAGAAAAGCCAAGGTTGCTCCGCCCACAGCTAAAGGAAATATAAGAAACCTGCTTGGAGCTATGCCAACTAAAAAGAAAGAGGTACTGTTCATACCTATTATACAGGGTGTCCCAAAAAAATAGCGTCAAGCGGAAGTCCAGAGATAGAGCACCCCTTGGAGTACCTGAATTACCCCCATGTATATTCTGTGATTTTTCGTAGATTTTGTGTTATGATGTTTTTTTCTGAATTTCCGACCTAAAGAACTTAATTTCATAAGTTGAAGACTTTTTATATTTTTTCGTTCTCTTACTGTATCATCTCGAATACTATTACGCATAAAATAGTCAACTTTGTAACTTTGACCATTATTATGAAAATATTGGTTAAAGCCAAACATTGAAATTCAGAAAAAAAAACATTACTCTAAAACTGTGAATAATCTCAGAACATACATGAGGTTAATTTGGGTACCCCAATGGTGCTCTATCTCTGGACTTCCGCTTGACACTATTTTTTGTGACACCCTGTATAACATGCCTTGTTGGTTGTTTAGATGTGCCTTTGAATCACAAGTCCCCAGTTCAATGCCAGGAGCAGGCAAGTGTCTTTGTGTAAACAGGAAGTGCTTGCCTGAGTCTAGGTGTCATTTGTGTTTGAGAATTTCATGTTTGTAAACAGCCTCCATGATACATGGATACATACTTTTGCAGGATGTGAAAACATCAGATGACAATATTCTATCTGATATAATGTCAGATTTAGATGGAAATGCATCATCTGCCAGAGTCAAACCAAAGCCAGCTGCAACTAAAACCAGTATAGTGGAATCTAGTAAGAGAGATGCCCAGAATTATTTTAAATCATTGTCTTCATCTGTTAAGAAGCCGACATCTATTTTAACAAATAAAACAACCACACTGAATGAAGTCAAAGTAAGTTACATTTTATTCATATAGATAAAAATGTCTATTATAGAATGCATATAAATTTGAATTTTGTCCATGTGGATTTGGAATCCATACTTTCACCATTCCATTTTATCTGGAGGATGTCGTAACAGCATACAAAAGGCAATGATAAGGCCAAAACCTAGCCACAAGAGAAGTAGAAAACAAACCCTATGTCTAATAGTTGGAGGAGGCCCGACTCAGCTGTGGGATATTTATGAGCTGAGTAGTAGTATAAATTTGAATGTGTTTGGGGATAAATATATCTTTTAATAAGCATCTCTAAAAATGTATAGGCTTCTTCATGTGTTGCTATTATTTTTATTAACTTCAATTATTTGTTAATAATATTAAAAAACGATTTTTTACAACAGAAAGAGAATGAAGTAGCCCAACATATGGCTGTTGAAAACGTAAGTATTATTAATTGTTTTGTATATTAGTTTTATTTGAATTAAAGTAGTTTACCAAAGAGATAACTGCCCACTTACCAGAACTGCCCAGCTAGGAAAAAACATTCGAAACTGTAACATTGGGTGGTGTTGTATTCCTAAAAGAAAGGGGCGCATAGAGATGGGTGCGGAAGGAACCCATTTGTTCCTCTACTGGTTTTACGTTACATGGGGCCTGTCTACTCACTAATACCCACGGCGTTCCTCGACGGCTCTGCTCTAGGGCCACGGGATTGACTCCTCCTAATTGACTGCCTTCTTGGTCTAGGGGATGGATGCGCCCCGCCTTTAGATCACGGGATCCCGCGTTAGATTCTGGGCCCGGGCAAGTGTCTTTGTGTAAACCAGAGGCACTTGCTCTGAGTCTGGTTGTCATTTGTATCCGTGAATGTCATGTTTGTAAACTGCCCCCACGTTACAGGTTACAAATAGTGCATGGGGTTTGTTTAAAAAAAATGTAAGACTATGTACGCTAGTGAAGTGTACTATTCTATAATATACAGGGTGTCCCAAAAAATTAATGTCCAGCGGAAGCTTTTTTCCTGAATTATAAATGTTTGGCTTTACACCAATATATTCATAATTATGGTCAAAGTTACGAAGCTGACTATTTTATGCATAAAAGTACAACTCAAGATACAGTTAGAGAAAGAAATTATTTAAAAAGTCTTCAACTTAATAAAAAATGACATTAAGTTCTTTAGGTCCAAAATTCAGAAAACAACACACAAAGTCATAACTCGAAAACTATGAGAAATTTCAGAACATACATGGGGGTACAGGGTGGCTCGGGTACCCCAAGGGTACTCTATCTCTGGACTTCCGCTTGACACTATTTTGTGGGACACCCTGTTTAAATATCTATGCACGACTCAAGATATTCAATATATGTATAGGTCCCTACGAAATGCACATTGGTTATTTTTCCACAGATTGCTAACATTGAAACCCCACCACTTACTAAAAACTCGGCTCCTAAAAAAACCGAATGGAAAATAGACAGAGAAATAAAACGAGAACTAGAAGATTCAGCCACGCAGAATATAGAAGAATTTCACACGCAGGACATAGACTTTGAGGACGATTTCAGTAACGAAGGCATAAAACCTGATAACGGACCGGTTGAGCCTACAAATGTAAAGGCGGAAGTGTTACCAAGCACAGCAGATACAATCACTGATGTGGCCGAAGAGTTCTTGAATGATGATTTTGAAATATTTCCAAGTAAAAATGAGTCTCCGAAAGAGCTTAAACCGTTGACTAATTATAATAATTGGGCTGCACAAATGGGGGAGAACACAGCAGCCAGTACTGTGCACACTGATGGACAGTTGCCAATATCAACGAATGAAAATGGAGATAAAGTGCTGAAGTTTTACTGGCTAGATGCTTGGGAGGACAAGTTTGTGAAGCCAGGAGTCGTCTATTTGTTCGGCAAAGTATATGTCAACCCGTCAAACAAGAAGGCGGGTGCCGCTTCCTGCTGTCTGGTTATAAGAAACGTGAATAGGCAAATGTTTTTATTGCCTAGAGAGTATGTAAGTTGCGACATTTTAATTATCTATACCTATATTAATACGTGAAGCAAAAACTTTGTACCCATAAGCGAAACCTTGCTTGTGTATCAGTATTTAAAAACAAACATTTCAGAAACTGGATCCAGTCACCTTAGAGCCTACAGATCAAGAGGTCACAATGATGGACATGTACGAAGAGTTCAATACGAGTGTGGCCAGTGTGCTGGGCCTCAAGGAGTTCAAGTCGCGAAAAGTCACAAAGAATTATTGTTTTAACCTGCCAGACATACCGGCGCAATCTGATTATCTTGAAGTCAAATATTCGGTGAGTTGAACGTTCTCTGTCCATTCACTGGGCCAGCACCAAACATGCAATGTCTCAGCTCGCAGCTCCCGAAACTACAAAAGAACAGCTAAAACTGCTAACTGTTTTTGATAAACGGATTTAGAATACACACACGGTGGACACGGATTTAGAATACACAGTGTCACCATCCCATTAAATCCTGAGGGTGTCGTAAGAGCCGACAAAAGGAAATTACAAGGCTGAAAACCTAGCCTAGCTAAGTGTTCGACCTTAACATTTGCTTTTGTCGGCTCATATGACACCCTCAGGATGAAATGGGGTGGCAACCCTATGCATTCTAAACCCCTATCAACACGGAACAGACAGTGTCTAGTATACACCTAGATTTGTCGAACTTTGCTGAACACTATGTCTAAACGAAACCGACATCCTTTTAATACATTCGTTTGTATTTCCAGGCCCAATTCCCACCACCGCCGAAGGACAAGAAATATCTGACCTTCTCTCATATATTTGGTAGCAACACGTCATCACTAGAGACTTTCCTCCTAGAAAGGAAAGTGAAAGGGCCTTGCTGGCTCGAAGTGAAACAGCCTGAAGCAGTTCAAGCTAAAGTGTCGTGGTGTAAACTGGAAGCTGCCTGTGACAAAATGGAACACATCACTGTGATAAGGAATGATTCTGACTTGGAGCCACCGCCGATCGTCACAGCCACTGTAAGTTTTTCGACTTCAACCAGTGGCGGTTTTACACATTTACCGCACTTACTGTACTACAATTTATAGATACCCTAGTTGATTGATTGTATTGTGGAGTTAATAAATAGAATAATGTGGAAAACTCACCTACGAAATCCATTTCCTATAATTGCCTGCTCCATCTTAGACCCTGGTGTTGCTTTCCATCACGCACCCTTGGGGTCAAAGGCATTCAAGTCTGTGACAAAAAAAACATCCAAAGCAAGTGCTTTAAGTAAGTAAGCACTAAAAACCGTTTATTTTAATATTACAAACAGACACTCCAATTTTATTATTTTTATAGATAATTTGTGCACTATAGTAGTCTTCTTGCCTCTATTAATTTTAATTCACATAAACGTTTTACACATGCTCGTTTAAAGAAAATCTGTACAAATAACAGTCTTATTCCCCACTGCACGAAATTTTAAGACAGTACCTTTTTATATAAAATATCATTGGTAGGATATTTAGATACTCTAATTTGTTTAATTTCAATTGTAGTCTTCTTATATGTATTTTGGTTACGATCATTAAATTAGGTCTTACTATTTTTTAGATTAACATGCGAACCGCCATGGATCCTAAGACACGGAAGACTAAAATATTGATGCTCAGCTGCCTGTCGCATACGACGTTTCCAATTCACAAAGCTGCCCCGAATCCACCATTCCAACAACACTTTTGTGGTAAGTAGGTAGCATCATCATCATCATTTCAGACCAAAGACGTCCACTGTTGGACATAGGCCTCCCCCAAGGACCTCCACGAAGGCCGGTCCTGAACCGCCCGCGTCCATCGCATTCCGGCGACTTAACCAGGTCGTCGGTCCACCGTGTGGGAGGCCTACCAGCACTGCGCTTTCCGGAAAGTGGTCGCCACTCGAGGACTTTTGTGCCCATGGGCGTCAGTCCTGCGAGCTATATGCCCTGCTCATTGCCAAACTTATAACATACATTAATGGATAAGCGAGATTGTGTAAGAAAAGTGCACACTTTATAATAGGATTAATTAATGGACACCTTTGTGCAGCTTGAAACCTGTCCGTCCTTACCTTACCCTACTTACATACCGGAAATCCCCGTGCTATTAAGACTTATATCGTGGACCTCCTCCGGCATTTCTGGAAATCCTTGTGGGAGGCCTACGTCTAACATTGAAATTATAATGATGATGACATAGGCTCTACTTAGCAGTGCGTCGTTTACGAGTCCAAATCCAATAGCAACCATTTTTATTTTCAGTCATGACAAAATGCAACGAAATATGGCCGTTTGATTTAAAACAGTCGTTACCTCAGTACAAGGCAACAAAACTCACGAAATGCGACACTGAAAGGGAATTGTTGAATTATTTTATGGTTCAGTTTTGGAAACTGGACCCAGACCTAGTTGTAGGCCACGATCTACAGGGATTTCAACAGGACTTGCTCATAGGAAACATATTGGATTCAAATATACCTAATTGGTCGCGTCTAGGCAGGTTGAAGAGGTCAGTCGCTCCCCAAAGGAAGTTTGCCGCTAAAGACGCGTTTTTAGGACGTCTAGTCTGTGATATAAAAATATCCGCTATGGAACTTATAAGGGCCAGAAGCTTCGATTTGGAAACTCTTTGCGTCAACGTATTAAAGATGAAAGAAGGAGAACGCGTCGACGTTGCCCTCGAAGACTTGCCACGCTATTATGAAAATAGCAGAGACCTGTTCCAACTTGTCTCGCTTAGTATGCAAGACGCCTGTTACATCCTCAAAATCATGTGCGAGTTAAACGCCATTCCATTGGCGCTGCAGATCACTCAGATAGCTGGCAACATTATGTCCAGGACTTTACTCGGCGGCAGATCGGAGCGAAACGAGTTCTTATTGCTCCATGCGTTTACTGAAAAAAATTTCATCGTTCCGGATAAATTGTATGGCAAGAAATCTCAAGGTGAAGACGATAATGACGATCAAGAGGATGGCAACAACGTCTCTAAGAAACAAGGGAAGAAGAAAGCTGCATACTCCGGTGGTCTCGTTTTAGACCCGAAAAAAGGGTTTTATGATAAACTTATACTGCTCATGGATTTCAATTCTCTATACCCCAGTATTATCCAAGAATATAACATTTGTTTTACGACTATTAAAAGAAAAACTGCATCGGCAACGGACGATGATATTGCTAATTTAGTTTTGCCGAACCCAAATACGGAACTTGGCGTACTGCCAACTCAAATTCGGAAGCTTGTTGAGAGTAGGAGGGAAGTTAAAAAGTTAATGAAAACGCCCGACTTGTCTTCGGATCAATACATGCAATATAACATCAGGCAGATGGCTCTGAAACTTACTGCTAACTCTATGTACGGTTGTTTGGGTTTCACACACTCAAGGTTCTACGCTAAGCCCCTTGCTGCGCTTGTCACTATGAAAGGCAGAGAAATCCTAATGGACACCAAAGACATAGTACAGAAGTCAAATTACGAAGTAGTGTATGGAGATACAGACAGTTTAATGATCAACACAAACTGCTTAGATTACGACAATGTGTTCAAAATTGGTGTGGATTTGAAGAAGGAGATCAATAAGAAATATAGGCAAATTGAACTGGACATAGACGGCGTCTTCAGATATCTCCTGCTTCTCAAGAAGAAGAAGTATGCGGCTGTACTCATTAGTAAAAATAAAAATGGCGAATTCGTATTCACACAGGAACACAAAGGTTTGGATATCGTTCGTCGCGACTGGTCACAATTAGCCGCCGAAGCAGGGAAATTCATTCTAAGTCAAATATTATCTGAACAATCCGCCGATGAAAGACTCGAGAGCATACAGACACATCTTAATAAACTGAAAGACGATTTAGCGAATGGAAAAATGCCGCTCTCAATGTTAACAATTACGAAACAGCTCACCAAAAATCCTAACGAATACGCAGATAAGAATACGCAGCCGCACGTTCAAGTAGCTCTAAGACTAAACAATAAGAACAGTCGAAGGTTCAAGAAGGGTGACGTCGTGCCTTATATTATCTGTGAAGACGGAACAGCTAATTCCCCGACGCAAAGAGCATATCATATAGAAGAACTGAAAAACTCTGAGCATTTAAAAGTAGACTATAACTATTACTTAGCGCATCAATTGCACCCCGTTATATCAAGAATATGCGAGCCTATAGAAGGTATGGACCCTGCTCGGGTTGCAGACTGCCTAGGTCTAGACCCATCGGGCTACAGGCAAATAAAAAGGGAGACTTCTAACACAGAAACCTACGAAGTGGAAAACGAATTAGAGAAGTACAGGCACTGCAAAGAGTTTGTATTCGTTTGTGTCAACGAAAGCTGTAAAACTGAAAATAGGATAAGAGAAACTGTAGTCCACTTAGATAAGGAGATCATAACTTTCTTAGATAAATGTCAGAATGACAAATGCAATTTGAAGCCTGTGGACTACTTGCCGAGTGTCCAGAATCAGTTGAGCTTGCAAATTCGGCAGTACCACACGCAGTACTACGCGGGTTGGTTGTCTTGTGAGGACCCGGCCTGTTCTCATCGTACGGCACGGCTGCCTCAGACGTTCGCCGGCGGGTACCCCGTGTGTCGTCTTTGCGAGAAGGGCGTCATGTTCAGAGAGTACACAGAGAAAGACTTGTACCTGCAAATTAACTTTTTCATGTTCCTGTTCGATCTCACCAAATGCAATAATTCAAGTAAGTTATGAATTGTTTTATAGTTTAGGGGCCGTGTGGTGACGGATTTAGAAAACATAGTGTCACCACCCCATTCCATCCTGAGGGCGTTGTAAGAGCCGACAAAAGGTAACCTAGCCACAAGAGAAGGAAAACTTGATACGAAACCCTGTGCCAACCCGTCTGGCCAGCGTGGCACAGTAGGCAAATTACCCTCCTGTCACTGGAGGAGTCTCGACTCAGCAGTGGGTCATTATGGGCTGAATAATGTAGTAGTGCAAAATATATTTTTGTTTTGATATCGGCTTATGAAAACTAACCTAAAAATCTAAAGTAATTAGATATCCTCAGATCCCATTGTTGTTGTTGCAGTTAAAATAAATTTTTAGTTTATAAATATCCTTGGACATTTCACACAACACCATCTCGTCCCAAGCTAAGCAACTTAATGCTTGTGTTATGGTAGCGAGATGGATGATAAACTACTTATATACTTTTTTTTTGTAAATACATACATATTATAGATAGAAATGACACCCAGACTCCGAGCCAGTGCCTCTGGTTAAAAACTCTGGTTATAAAAATAATCCTTGTGCGTTTTGAATTTTACGTTAGGTAGCTAGGCAATGGTGCCACACCTACAGTACTCATTTGTCGGTAATTTACATTTAGTTACCAATGCATGTTGTAACTCTTGAGTCACATGAGTATATTTATTTTTCAGAGTTACGCATATCACCTCAAGTCACTTCAGCATTCCAACAGTTGAAGGAGATGGTGGAAGACTGGCTGGCACAATCCGCATACTCAATAATTAACCTATCTAAGCTATTCAGATTCTTTACTCTTGACTCCAAAGCTAAGGTCAAAGCGGAACCTATTGAAATCGACATTTTGCCAGAAACTGAACAAATAGATGCATTGTTAGAGATGGGTGTTTATTGATGGTTTTTTTTAATGTTTGTTGATGATAAAAAAGTTTTAATATTCTTGACGTAATATAAAATTGCAAAAGATTCTTTTTATTCTTTTAGTATCATCGTAATTAGTTTCAAACTTTATATGCGTCTATGCAAAACTGCTGGAAAATATGCATTGAGGCTTCCCGCTGTGGGGTAGTCAACGTGATAGAAGACATGTTATTTTGTACGAAGTATACCAAATTCATCAATCATGTCAACTTGTAGCTTTAAATTATACATGTAAATAAAGTATTGTTTGTATTTCAGAATAATTTTATTTAATTTCTGGGCCCTAAATTCCATAATGTTGCTCAATAGCTTATGCTTCACTCGCATAGGTTTTCAATGCGTGCTTATCCCCGCAGAGTAACGTTGTAACGAATATAGTCTTCTGGAAAAAGTTCAAATATTTTTTTTAAATTCTATATCCTTGAGTAACCTGAGCAATATTTATTATTATAAGGTGACCTTTTTACGTTGGAAAAGGATACACCACTCCAAAAAAAAAAAGAAAAGTCGCCTCCATTGTGCCTGAGTTCAGAAAGAGTGGAGGATTAAAAAAGGTCGTCTCTACGGCAGCAATATGCGCGCGTGACATCACATCAAAGCCCTATGAACTTACAAAAGTTTTAGCAATAAAAATTTGTACTTTCAGACTACAGTTTGCGAAAAAAGAGTACAAAACTTTGGTAGCAAAAGTGTGCGATCATTACTAAATTATTCTCCATTGCACACGCGAAGCTGGGTGGGTCGCTAGTACATAATACATATTTTCCTAACGACATGCGGCTAAGACAATAGAGATATGCGCTATTGTAGAGACTTGTCTCGGCAGTGCGGGGAGAAGAGAGGCTTAATCAAATAAGCATTTTATTAAGCAAAAATGTTGTCGCAGCTCACTTTTTTTTATAAACCGTAACTCCTGCGCTAGGTATTACACAATTGACACCCAAACTCTGAGCAAGTGCTTCTGGCATAAGGACACTTGCCCGGTCTCGGTACCAAACCGTGGACCCCGTGATCCAAAGGCGGCGCATCCGACCCCTTTTTTTGGCGACGTTGGGGAAATGCTTAAATAATACCGCCGCCCTTCGGGGATGAGGCCGGCGATTATGTGGGACTCCGGAAACTACTCGTCAACCCACTAAAACCCCAACGCTATATATACCCTCCCTCACACGACACACTTGTGGCACCACAAGTTCGCGTAAACGCATTTCACCGTAATGAGCGCATCTATAGATGTAAAACAACCGACTTAAAGCGTTTTAAACGTTAAATGTTATAAAACGGTTGAAAACTCGCCTACAAAAATAAATGAAACTGTTTTACACTTAATTTCGTGCAATTTTTCATAAGTTTGTAGGTAGATAGGTATACCTTACTAAAACATAATTAATACATTAACTATTATAACTAACTATTAATAAATTAATTAATAAAGGAACTGTATGAGTATTTAATAATATCAGTAACACACAACAAAACTTTACACAGTTTTTAAGTATGTACTCCGATGTAAAAGCATCGGAAAATTAAGAAAATGTAATTTTATTTAAGAAAAACATAGTCATCAAAACCAACCGTTTTGAACCTAAAAAATTGTTTAATTCGGAAAAAACGAGTTTTTTCGTTTTAAACAGATTGATTTTAAACCGGCCTTACAATTTTAGGCGCATGCAACCCAACCCCTTTTTTGTTGGTTTCGATGGGGAAATTCTATGAAGATACCGCCGCCCCCCGGGGGAGAGGTCGGTGATTATGTAGGACTCCGACAAGGGTCGTCTACCCACTAAAACCCCAGCTGTATACCCTCACACGACGCGCTTCGGGCGCCACAAGTTCGCGTAAACGCAGTCTAGTGTAAACCCCCCGGCGTGGTGCCCGCTATGCGGGCAAGCAACTACCAGAGGGGGCGTCCCGGTACACTGGGACGCCCTCAGTCAGCTCTTAGGCGAGGGCAGAAGGGGCCCGCACCGTCATGAGCCCACCTCCACCCCTGCCTCCGTCCGCGGCGCGGGTCAGCCGGAGCTCCCTTCTTTGCGACCCGCCCCGCTGCCCCCCTCTGCGACACAACGGCCCCGCAGAAGGAGGCCTGTCAGCCCTCGGGCCGGCGCACCGCAGCGGTCCAGGATTCGTGGTCCGGAGCCCCAATCCATTGCGCCGCTGGGTGCCGCTCTTCGTCTCACCTCTCCCCGTGGGCCCGGCATGGGAGGCCCTGGCCGGTATGGCTCCACGGATCATTGAGGCACTCAAGCCCCCTCACCACGGCAAGGTGGCAGTAGTCGAGGGGGAGCACATCCAACCCCTGGACCAGTTAATATTATTATTATTTATTTCCCTTTGTTACTTGCCCCACTGTTGGGCGTGGGCAAAGTGACATGCGATTTCTTTCTACCTGCTAGGCGACAGAGAAAGCTAACTTTTGATTAAATGAATCTACGCCGGTGGCATTCTAGGAGCTTTTGGAAATAGATAAGGCAGGCTGAACGTCTCTAATAAATACTTCTCTTCTCCTAAAATGGGTACCTACCGTACTTAGAACTCCAGACCTTTCGAAAGCGAGGATGCTTAATTTAAGCTATTTTTTTTTTATTGCGGCACTATTTATCAACCTAGGCCGAGCTATTTCTCTGCGGCTTTCTACCTGCCAGATGAAAATATCTGAAGAAATAACGCTTTTGACTGCTCATAAACACAGTTATTTTATATGGTTTCGAATCATTCCTCAAAACGAAGAGAAATAGAAGCGTGCACCCATAACTTAGAGCGAAATGTACTATAAGCGCCCGTACGCATTAGCGCGCCTGCCTCTTTTCCAGTTTAATATGCCGCCTAGGCGGCCAGCCGCTAGTGCGTACGGGGGTTATGATCACTAAAGTGTTAAATATTGGCAACTTGGCACTGATATTAATACCTCCATGTACTTTATAAAACTCACTAATTGATTGACGTTGAATGAATGAGTGACATGATTGATGACGTATTTATTGATCATCGGTCAGACAGAGAAATAGGAAAATGGCTGCCGTTTCGCACTATTCCGAGATATTCTGATTCCATCAAAATATCCTATGACATTCGGTAATTAGAAGAACTATTTCATCGGAACAAAAAGGTCAGTAAAACGTTTAATTAAGGTTAAGTTTGGTCCTTTATAATAGTTGTAAATATAACCGTAACAATAATTATTTTTAATGAAATACTACATTGGGTTTATATGCTTTCTTCAAGACAAGAAGGACAGGTCGCTCTGCTCTAATTCTTGTTTGAAATCTGAAAACTAGAATGTGTCGTATTCTAAACCGATTAACCATACGCCACTGCACTGCAGTGCACTGGCATTAGTTATTCTTCTTCTTTAGTATATGGCATGTGATGTAAATGCTGCCTGAAATTTACTTTTACTGATAGGAAATGGATAATGCTGTCACTTTATTTAATGTAAATTTAAAAAAAATCCAACCAATTATGAATTGTAGATGGCCACCGATGTTGTCTACTGAGCTGTATTTATTTTTTAAACTGGAAGCAGTATAGTAGCTTAGAAACATCTTGAAAAGCGCCCTGGTGTGATTCAACATATTAATCACCAAACACCATCATAGATCTCAAAAAGTCAACAGCATAGATCTTGCCTTAAGATGTTTGTTAACTATTATAATAATCTAAGAGTTAATTTTATTATGTACAAGCATAGGAAAATAGTGTGAGAAAGTTGTATTTTCGAAAATAAAAAAAATACTGTTTTTGACACGCAGTATATGATACCTATACAAATGCTTGGTAAGTTTTCGTTCATAATTTATTTTTAGAATGTTAACTATGGACTAAAATTGTGAGTAAATTTTAAAAGTGTTGGTTATTTTCTCACAATTTTACACATAAAATATTAAGCTAGGAGAAATTTATTGACATAATTATTTAAAAATTGGATTATTTTTTTATAGATTTGGTAAGTACATTTATAGGTCTAATGAAAAAACTATTGTCACAGTTTTTCTCCGGTTTAGTTTTTGTTTCACTAACAAAGCAACAGGAAGTGTAAATTACTATATCATAGCGTTTTAAAAAGTACCTCTTCCAACATACATATTTGTAATGACTTGATAATAGTGGCAATCTACTTCTGCTGATGTAAGTATGGCACATCAGAATCATGTAACTATGAATTATATTTATTATTGATCACTTGATAGAACATTTTTTTGCATACCTATTTTCATTTTGCATTGGTTTGCATTACAGTGTCATAATCCAAGAAAGAAGACAGAAGCCTAATTGTACATTTGTGGCAAAAAGTTTATGACCGTATTGAGGTCATAGACTAGCAAGTGTAGTGTGTCAAAATGGATCTCCCTGACTGCCCACCTGGGGCAGAAGGGTATGAAGACTCTGTTGTGGAAGTACCTAAAAAACCAGAAATTGAAGAGCACTGTACGAAGGTAAATATTACATTTTATTCACTTCCAAATTACATTCACAAAAATAATATCAAACCTATATTAAAATATGATTAAATATTTCTGTAAATTATTTATTATCTATGCAAACATTACCTTCTGATTTTAAAGGAAACCTGAAACATGGAACTAATTTAATACAGAGCTATTCATTATTTGTTACACATTATTACAATTTAAGAGGCAGTCTCCAATACCGCATAGACACACCCATTTTAGAATAGATAGCTTAGGAAAATGGATACCCAAACAACTGGTGTAAAAAACCCTAATATAGTAAAGGTAAAAAAGATACAGTGGTAAACTAACCTTTTGGCAAGATATTTGTCATGGTAAAAAATATTGTGTAATTGTATGTGTGGTGTTGTAGAGACACATCATCATTTTAGGTTGGTGGGGTAATCACCTCTAACAGAAAAAGCAGTGTGTTCTGTAACAAATATTTTAAAAACTTGGTAAAATATTACTGCAGCTTCAATATACAGATGGTATAGATTCCCATGTATGATAAAATTAAAGGTCTGGCATGCTACTATGGTTAATTTATATTTTTTTTTTCAACTGTCATGCCCTTTCTTTTTTGTTTCGTGGATACCTAAGTGTGAAGGTTTGAATATGGAACCTGAAATTATTATAATACTAGCCCATAGAACACAAAAGACTTAAGGCAAGGGTGTGGCCTTTGTTCGCAACCTGAAATCTTATGAACTTCACACTTTCTTTGGCATCTTATGAATCCATTCCCAATGTTACTGATTTAGCGGCTGAGAGTGAAATGGAGAGTGCTATGCTCTGCTCGGTATTACCCTGTGTGAGAAAATCAGAAATAAAAAAAAGAAAAGCCAATAGTACCAACGACATAGCCTGAAGCATTGCAAAGCTGAAATAAAAGTAGGGTGACCAGTTATCTCGACGAATGTATGGATAGCTGTTGGGCAGCAAAGAGTGAGACTATTCAAGTCGCTGAGAGAGTTAACATTGGGGCAGTCTGTAAAATAGGCTTATGTTCAGCAGTGGAAGTGGTCACACTGCTGGTTTTTAAACAAAACTTAATTCAACAGACAGGGGCCGATCGTGAATTTGTGAGGCACTGGGGTGAAACAATTTAAGGACCTACGAAATTACTCAACTAATAGCCATTTTGTCAAAAACTGTTAGTGATATAGATAGGAAGTTATATAGAAAAAATAAGACGATAAAATATTTTTTTTTATTGAAAAAAAAAACTCACTGAGAATCGACGAGGAGTAGTTCCCCGTTCCGTAGGTACCTGTTGTTGCCAACCATATGGTAGGATTTATTATTTTTTTTTCTTTTAATTTTATACATATTTTTAATTCAAAATATTGTTTTTAGTGGGGGCTCAGGGCCCTTTGTATCCACGGGGCCCTGGGCTACAGCACAAAAAGCTCTTACGTAGATCCGCCCCTGTCAACAGAACATTTCACAATGAAACCTTTGTGTAAGCAAGAAATACGTGCTTCGGATTATGTACACTACTCAGTACCATAAATGGCCCACTGTTGAGTGGGGCCTCCTTCTACTGCCTACTATGTCATGTTGACCAGTCGGGTTGGCTCGGTTTTCGGCCTTGTCATTTCCTTTTGACGGCACTAACTACACCCTCAGGATGAAATTGGTTTTAATTACGTCATACACCATATCTGGTTAAAATACCTATACATACTTCCCATTTTCCTTTAGTTAGGGAAATATGAATTGATATCTGATGAATCCTTAAACAATAGAATACGATCTATAGAAATGCGACATGATACAAAGGTACACAATCGTCAATTCAAGGCGCTACCCGATTTCTCTCGTATTAGGTTAACCTCGTTTCAGCCCTTATGTCGGGCCTCCTCCAAATTCATGGAGGGAATTAAAATAGGGTTGGCACAGGGTTTGTATCAAGTTTTCCTTCTCATACGGCTAGGTGCCTGCTTCTTACGACACCTTCAGGATAGTGTGTGTTGGTGACAATGTGTATTCCAAATCCGTTTCCACACGGACAAAGTTAACCTGTATACGGAAAATTGAGAATGGCTTGAATTATCACAGGACAGCTTCTGTCCTTTCTTACTGGTAATGCGTAGAATCCATAAAAAAATACGGATTCGTTTCCAGCATGTTAATAATATGGCTAAGAAAGAGTTTGTCCGTTTGAATGCGATAGGGACCTTAAAATCACTCCACAAATTAAATTGTACTTATCTAATCATTGAGCATGTTAATTTGCGAAGTCTGAATAGTCCGCGTGGTGGCGAATTTAGAATACATAGTGTCACCACCCCATTCCATCCTCAGGGTGTCGTAGGAGCCTACAAAGGGATATGACAAGGCTGTTAACCAAGCCGCACGAGAAGGAAAACTTGATACGAAACCCTGTACCAACCCGTCTGGCCAGCGTAGCACAGTAGGCTAAATACCCTCCATGTAATTGGAGGAGGCCCGATTCAGCAGTGGGTCATTTATGGGCTGAATATTAGTAGTAGTAGTATCGTGTTACTCCCAAAAAACTCTTCAGAATGGGCACATGTGCTCGGTCGTAATTGCGGTCATCACTATCACTACTCACTACATAGTAAAACAAAGTCGTTGTCGTCTGTCCGTCCCTATGTATGCTTAAATCTTTAAAACTACGAAACGGATTTTGAAGCGTTTTTTACTGGATAGAGAGATGCAAGAGGAAGGTTTATATGTATATTACATGCATAATTTAGTAGAGAAACACTGGTAAATTTAGATGTTAATCATTGCGAAGCGTGCGAAGCCGGGGCGGGTCGCTAGTAACGTGATATAGAATAAAAGTGTCCGCCTCCGTGTAATTCGAATTCATTTTGAATTTTTAATCCAATGAAATGTTACAATATAAGGACCTAATATTGCATTTGTTAGAGGGCGCAATTTTATTTTTGGGACTTTTGGGGGGGTGGGGCTTAATAGAAGCTTAACTTCAAGTTTTTGGGGTTGCCGCCCATGTCCCCCGGCCGCCATCTTAGAAAACATATTTTTCGCGATATCTCGGAAATTTCTTCTATTGACAGAGAAGAGAAGAAACATGTCCCAAAAATAAAATTGCGTCCTCTAACAAATGCAAAGCTCATGTAATATTTCAATGGGCTAATTGTACTTCATGAATTGATTTTGGTTGTCAAATCTAATGTCAAGAAACTATTACTTCTACTACTTGGCTCATAGATGATGCTCTGCTGACCTCGTGTTACGTGATGGGTAATTACTACTGTTCCATGCTGGCCACACAGGTTGGCACAGGGTTTTCGTATCAAGTTTTCCTTCTCTTGCGGCTAGGTTATCGGCCTTGTCATTTCCTTTTGTCGGCTTTTACTACACCCTCAGGTTGAAATAGGGTGGTAACACTCTGTATTCATAGTCTACACACGGAAAGCACCATCTAGTTATATGGTTTTAAGAGACAGTTATAAACATCTAATTACTAGCTGATCAGATCTTCGTAATATTAATAGTGGATTTGTGTTTCGTCTTTGACACAATGGTAGAACCAAACCATCAATATCTGTAAAGTGCGCCATCACTAAAGTATAACTAAAAGGTTCTTATCATCCGCGTACATTACTAATTCGTAAAAGTAATGTATTATGAGGCTGTTTATTAATGTGAAAAACGTTTACGTCGTTATCGAAACAACATTTGATTATTGTGAATTGAAACTCGAATTAAGATAAGTGACGGTGTGGTATCCTGTTGGAACGAGCTAAAAACGTAACACCATTTTTCGAATACAACTTATAGTGTGTTCCAAAAATATTCCATAAGTTTGCTGCGGCCGTGGTGAGTGTTTAAAAAAGAGTGAAAATACAAATTCTGAAACGCCAATGTTTTATTTAAACGGTCCAGGGGCCAGATGCAAGAACATCTTTGAAATGTATTCGATGACATATTTAAGTCACGTGACTTAGCGGTTTGAAATGTCATCCCATACATTTAGCGTCACGGAAACAGTTGGTTGTTCTTGCATCACGTCCCAGTGATGCATTTTATTCGGATTTCGAAATCAAATAATGTTACTTTTCTTTACAAAATTGTTTAAAAGTTGACTTACACAACGGTGCCACTTCACATGCCTATACGTATTGGCGTATTGCTATTTGCGATATTTGACCAAATATTTGATAAACATTTCAATGCTTGTATGATACATAACACAAATCCAGTGCTACGTCAGATGTTTGATCTAGCCACCACACTATTGTCAAATATAATGGTGGCACTTCGCTATTCGTGTATTTGCTATTATGTACATACAATGGTTGGATGGAACATTTGCAAACAAGAAATATAAAAACAGACATGTGTCGTGCCACTTTAAAAATATTGGTTACATTTCTCCAATTCGAATAGAAATTCGAACGTCAACTTCGGTTTAAAACTATATTTCTACGGCAAAGAGCGGCGACTCTTATTTTATATTTATTATTATAAAATATGTAATGCTGCTCGCATGTCTTGCAGGCGGAAAAGGAGTTTCAAGAGCATCTGAACAGTTTGAAGATCAAGCTCGAAGATGGGACCACCCGGTGCATGGTGGAGAGACGCGGTCGCGATATTTCGGGGAAGTGGATCTATCTATGCTATCCCTGCGCGGCGGTGTGTAGCGGAGAGAGTATATTGCAGGTAAGATGTCCTTTTAGTATTTTTGTTGCACCAGTACGTGTGGTATTTGGACCTATTTAGAATAGTGTAACCAGCATATTCCATCCTGTCTGTGTCATAACGAATTATTTGCCAAAAACCGCAAGAGGAAAGGAACACTTGAAATGAAACCCTTTTTTTTGTTCGCCCGGGGTAAAATCCTTTATGGACTATCCCCGAGCCACGGGGATGGCCGAGGGGGGGCGTGTGGGACTCTCCCCCAGAGTGGGGACCTACCCACTAAACATCCCCGAAGTGCTCCAACTCGCGTCCTGTTGCGGCATTGTGGGATCTGATGCAGAACCACGCCGCCGCAGATGAGGAGGCCCTCCTCCTCACCTCATGCTCCTACGAGCTCTCGACGTCCTGCTTGAAATGAAACCCTGTGCCAACTCGTCTAACCAGCGTGGCACAATCGGCTAATTACAGTTATTACATTATTAACAGATTGATATTAAAAAAAAAATACTATACTACTCAGCCCATAAATAACCCGCTGCTGAGCACCTCCTCCCATAATGGGGAGGGTAATGGTTAGCGCACTGTGCCACTGGCCAGGCGGGTTGGCAGGGTTTCGTATTAAGTTTTCCATCTCTTGCTGCAAGGTTTTGGCCTTATCATTTCCTTTTGTCGGCTCTTACGACACCCTCGGGACGGAATGGGGTGGTGACACTGTATTCTATACCCTGTACAAGATAGCATGATCGATTTGACAGATGTAAATTTTTCTGATCGACATAAAGGTATGATTCCGAACTACGTCGCGGTAATGGGGACCAATAGTGCCGCGGTAGCACTTCTGCGTGCAGCGTAGTTCGGAATCATACCTTTACTTTGCAATGACGAACAGTGATGGGAAACGGATAATATCTACTAGTCCAAAAAATAACGTTTTAAAATACTTGTAACTGTGACGAGATGGTGTGGGTGTATTATGTGTGAAATTCTTTATCACTTTTTCTTCACTTTATAAGACAATATTCGAATAAAACACATATTCATTTTGAAATAAAATTCGTTGGCTTTCGCACATTGAAATTTAACATTTTTACAATTATTATTTTCTTTTCTTTTTTGTTTACTTTCATGGTCTGAACCACATATTTAAATTTGGCGGGAGGTCCAAAAATAACCCTGTAATATTAAATAGGAACTTATTAAGCATATTGACCCACCATCGCTTATCTACCCAATGTTTTATATGTCTAGTGCAATAAAGAATTTCACACATAATACACCCACGCCAACTTGGACTGTTACAAGTATTTTAAAACGTAATTTTTTGGACTACTAGATATTTTCTGTTTCTCATCACTAGCCCATCTGTCAAATCGATCACGCTATCTTGAATGGGGTATAAACACCATTACTAAAATTAATTAGTGATAGGGTTTGGACATTGCCTGAAAAATTAAGTTGTTATTATGGTTGTTGATTGTGACTATTGTAAAACATAGGTTCTTATTTGTGACTTATTTTTTTAGACTCATATATCGGGGAAGAAACACAAAACCAAGATAATCTTAAAGAGTGTTTGGCCGACGAGTATTTTCGACGACCATCCTTTTGTTCAGAGTGCTGCTGCCAAACCTTCCAGTAAGTACCGGATCAGTTTTTCTTATACAAGATGTCGCAAAAAAATAGTGTCAAGCGGAAGTCCAGAGATAGAGCACCCCTTGGGGTATCCGAATCACCCCCATGTATGTTCTGCGATTTTTCATAGTTTTCGTGTTATGATTTTTTTTCTGAATTTTAAATGTTTGTCTGTACACCAATATTTTCATAATTTTGGTCGAAGTTACGAAGCTGATTAGCTTAAAAGTTCAATTCAAGATGATATAGTTAGAGAAAGAAAAAAATTAAAAAATCTTCTACTTTAAAAAAATGAAATTAAGGTTTTAGGTTGAAAATTCAGGAAAAAAATCATAACACGATTAAAATTAACAACAGGGGGGTTATTTTGGTACCGCAAGGGTTGCTCTATCTCTGGACTTCCGCTTGACACTATTTTTTGGGACACCCTGTATAGAGAGCTACATATATTTATTACGAGTATTCACCACCGCAGCCCAGCCGAGTCTCTGACAATTACAATCCGCGCCAATCTTTATGGCCACTCTGAATGTAGCCGCATTACGCTACGCACAACACAAAATCAGGTATCAGCGGGATGTACACAGGGCGGGGAGTCAGAGCACGCCCGCGCGCGCCGTTTTTCACTCGCAAGTGCCCTAACCACCCGCATGTTAGTGTGAGTGGGCTACGTTCGTATTAGTTATGAAATGTACGATGCGCATGTTCGTACCCACGGCTACATTCAGACCGGCCATAAAGATTGGCGCGGACTGTACTTTGCGAAAAATTAACTTACCCACCTGGTCAGCTTGGCACAGGGTTTCGAATCAAATTGTCCGGCTGGGTTGTCTGCCTTGTTATTTCCTTTAGTCGGCTCCTACACGCCCTTAGGTTGGAATGGCGTGGTGACGCAGTTCTATATCCATCACCACACACCTAAAATCTCTTTACTAGCATGGAATTCATTTCTGGCTTATGCAATAGTTTATTTTGCATAGGTCACTTACGAAGTGTCAACCAGTGGCGGATTTAGCGCAATAGCCTATGGGCGGCAAATCTGTAAATCCGCCACTGGTGTCAACCAATTAAATATGATTTAAGTAATAGACAGCTTACCACCAGTTCGGAAAGCGAGCTGAGAGGAACTAGCAAGAAACTCATAGAGCTCGCCATTTTTTGTCTTTAATTGTGGTCCTATTTAATATACCTAGTTACAATTTAATCTAATAAGGATTTAGAATACGCAGTGTCACCAACCCATACCATCCCGAGGGTGTCGTAAGAGGCGATTAAGGGATTCCCGTGTGGGGACGGGTCAGAATATAAACTTCCCCACCGCACGCTGGGAAATAACGCGTGTTGTAAAAGTCAACAAAACCCAGCACGCTTGGTGGTAGGATCGAACGGTCCGCCCGGCTGGCTACCACCCTCACATTTAAGTCCGACGCCAAGCAGTTTTACTGTGTTCCGTCGTGTGTATGTGAGAGCCGGTGCCCGACAGGGCAATTCCTTGAATTGCCTGCTCCATCTTAGACCCTGGCGTAGCTTTCCATCACGCAAGCCTAGGGTCAAAGGCAATCAAGTCACTGATAAAAAAAAAAAAAAAAAAAAAAAAAAAAAAAACGCAAGAGGCTAATCACCTAGCCGCAAGAGAAAGAAAACTTGATACAAACCCTGTGCCAACCCGTCTTGCCAGCGTGGCACAGTAAGCTAATTTCCCTCCATGAATTTGGAGGAGGCCCGACTCAGTAGTGGGTCATTAATGGGCGGAAACGAGAGTGAAAATAGCATAAAAAGAGTCAAGAGGCTAGCCTTTTAATGCCAATTGTAAGTCTTCAACAAAATTATGTGCTCTACGCTTGTCGTGTGACGGTCTACACTCAAGAACACGACTACGGCGACTTTAAGGCACCTTTATGGAATACAGGTACGGTGACAGCGACCGAGAAGGTACTACAAAAGATGGCGGAGGAGGTGGACTTGCACAACACGAGTTCCTCCGATTTGGAGTCCAAGTTCTTCCGGTACAGGGGTGTCACCTGTCACATCCAAGAATCTTTAGATGCCGTCAAGTAAGAATTATACTTTTCTAACTCCCTTTCCGTGTGGATTTAGAATACATGGCGTCACCACCCCATTTCAGTCTAAGGGTGTCGTAGGGCCGACGGAAGGAAGTGACAAGGCTGAAAACCTAACCGCAAGAGAAGGAAAACTTGAAACGAAACCCGTTTGTCCAGCGTGACATAGTAGGCTAATTCCTCCATGTAGTTGGAGGAAGCCTGACTCAGCAATGGGTCATTTATGGGCTGAGAAGAAGAAGAAGAACTCCCGTTACACCTATTCCGTCTGGTAACGGATTTAGAATACAAATGTATTCCCATTCCATACTGACTTTGACTGTGTTACGTCCGCCTGACGGCGGGTAACAAAGAATAGGAAAAAAAAACAATTACAAAATTTACAAGATTTATTTCTGGGTTTACAATGTATCACCAAAATTAATGTCTCTAAGCACGAAAAGATCTCGAAATCACAGGGATGAGTTCTCGGCACAGGGAAGCTTGTGGTCAGTAAAAAAAAACCTAAATGCGCTGGGGACTTATCTCATCCGACTATTTGGCATTAGCCGGTTGGGTCACTTCCGGGCGTAGGACGCGCAGCCGTAACGCGATTCGGACGGGGACGTGTGGCACGTAGACCTCAGCTCATAGGTGGTGTGCGGCTGTGTACATCTCAGCGCGGAGTGCGTTCAGCCTCGTGGCCGTCGGCAGCATGAAAAGCCTCCAAACGTACGGCGGTCTTCTACTCTTCCGGAGAATCCCAGCCCGTACAGAGGTCCCCCAGTTTCCTGGAACGCGTCGGAATGACCCCTTAGCGCGAAAGATCCGACACCCAGGCACTAGGTGAAACCCGGAGTGGGCGTCGGCGTCTTTCGCGAAACAACAAAATTATATAATATGAAATTGTGATGTCCAAGCCCGGTACAAGAAACAATCCAATGATAAAATAAACAATTAATAAAAGAACATCTCAAATATTAAATACCGGACGATCACAATTTCATAAGAATCAAAAGAATACAATCGACATATTAGCAAACGGGTAGTCGTCACAAATTAACTAGCGAAGCACTGACCTTGATTTTTAGCACGCCGGTACATAGAAATATGATGCTAAGCTAGCAAATAATTATTGCAAAGGAAATACGTTACAACAGTTTTACACAACTAGTAAACTTTTACAAACTACGCGAACTAGGAAATAGTTAGGAATCAAATATAATTATTTTTATGAAAAACTATTACGAAGTGACTATGACCATTATGTCCTACCTTGTATAAAATTATCTCGGTGGCCAATTTATTAAAAACACACAGCAAAATCGTTATCTTTACACTACATTTAATTATGAAAAACTACCAGTTTTTAAACAATGCATACAATGACATTAACACTTTTCAACGGCTGTATTAATAACGAAAATTAATAAATCACAATGCATACGTATGTATGGCCACCGACGTTGACTATTTGCGCGTGAACTACACAATGGCATTTAAATATATCCAACAATATTCCATTGGTTTCTCACGGCGGCAGAATAGATTCGTACTAATATGTATTATGCTAGTGACAAAAAATACCGCGGGTAGAACGTTGTTAAAGCTTATCGGAGCGACTAACTGGATGCAAATATAATTTGAATACACCCGCAATCACATTTCGTAACGTAGCTAAGCCACTATTATGAAATATATCTAGCCATAGCGAATTACCGTTGAGACAAATTAACACAGGCAAGAAAACAGACAATAGCAACCAGCAATATTGAATCAGACTTACCAAGGGGGATGATCAGAAGTATGACTAGTAGTTTTTTCAGAAATGGGGCTCCTAACTACCGCTCCCGCTATTTATTAACTGCCCTTGTTTTTTTTTTGAAGTGGCATGTGGAGGGGTTCCCTTGTTGGTGGGAGGACACGCCCCACACTATTGTCTGGTTCATCGTACGATTTTGTAGGAAGGAGAAGACGATATGCTAATGAACGAAATAGAATTATTTCCCTTTCCTTTGTTCTTTATTCTCGAACTTTCTATGCACCTATGCATTGTGGGCGTTACCAATCCGTTGTTCTAGAAGGATTTCGCCTTCGGTCGCGAAGATCACCATATATGGTTATGAACGACGCCAACACTAGTTAATGCGCGCGGATTCAGTTTGATAGTAATAAAACGTTGGTTTGTTTGTCTGTTGTAAAAATATTTGATATGAAAATTTTATATTATATTTTATCTTGTTACAACGTAACAATACCCCCTCTCCCAGAGAAAGGATTTTACGTAGTAAAATCCGCTGCGGTAAGCGCCTAATAAGTCTAGAACCGCCTAGTAACTGTCTTACATCCATTCATCCACTACCAAATACCTAACACGCGACCTAGCATACGACCTGTCACAGTTGTCTGAGGAAATTTCTAAATCAACAGACTACCACACAACTAGAGTACGAATCTATTAAAAGATTGGACTCAAGAACAGTACTGCCTGACAATGAGCTACTAAAAAGGGAGAATATTGCTACATGAGACATTCTAACGAATCGGCCCTAAGATATACGCTGGTCTTTGATGAATTTGTTGCAATCACGAAACGTTGCAACGAGAAAAATAAAATCGGTGTAGGCTTATTTAAAGAGTTACCAGCCGCTCTTTACGCGCATAACAAAACGCATGAGACCCATGCCAGGGTCAAACCCTATAATGAAGGATATGTATGACCAATATATATCTAAGATTGAATCTGACATACGGGATAATCCACGGGCCTTCTGGCGATATGTCAAATCAAAGAAACAATCCAGTTCATATCCAGCTGTACTTCAATTCGGGCAAAGGTCTTCTAGTGATGGTGACGTTATCTGCAACATGTTTGGTGAATACTTTGGATCGAATTTTCTTACTAACACTAGAACCAACTACCATTCACTGTGTACTCGGGAACATGTTGAAGAAATGGGAAATATTACTACAGATATTAGCCACATTGAAGTGCATGTGGACGAAGTATGTAAACTGCTTGGCCAAGTCGATGTGAACAAGTCTTCGGGACCTGATAATATCTCACCCCTGCTTATTAAGAACTGTTCTAAAAGCCTGGCTACACCACTCACAATCCTCTTCAAAAAATCACTGGACACGGGATTGGTGCCTATAATTTGGAAGTCCGCATTCATAACACCGGTTCATAAAAAAGGGACAAAGGCTTCAGTTGAGAACTACAGACCTATCTCTAAGCTGTGCGTGTTTGCAAAGATCTTTGAGAAAATTATCTATAGACAAGTTTATGCAGCGCTCAAACACAGTTTTTGCGAGCAGCAGCACGGTTTCTTGAGCGGTCGGTCAACAACGTCTAACCTTATAATATGTAGTGACTATATCTCGGAGGTCATGTCACAAAAGTCCCAAGTCGATATTGTGTATACCGACTTTAGCAAATGTTTCGACCGAATTGACCACCTTATCCTCATGCGTAAATTGCTGTCGATGGGTATCCGAGGCAATTTATATCGGTGGTTCATATCCTATGTTGAGGACAGATGTCAGACAGTGGTATTAAATGGGTATTCTTCTAGACGTATGCATGTCCCTTCTGGAGTTCCGCAAGGGTCCTTGCTAGGACCTCTCCTATTCAACATCTTTATTAATGATATCTCATCATGTTTTAAGCACGCAAAGCTACTTTTATATGCGGACGACATGAAAATAATGAAGCAGATTACCTCACTCGCAGATACGTTATCGCTTCAGGAAGATCTTTATAACTTTCAAGTATATTGCGGAATGAACAAATTAGACTTGAACGTATCAAAGTGCTTTGTATGTTCATTCACACGTAAACCTAAACCCCTAATTTGTGATTACAGGCTTTTGGATACGTCACTGGCAAGGGTGACTAATATAAACGATCTGGGAGTTGTCTTCGACTCCAAGCTCATGTTTGATACCCACATTGATGCCATTGTCAAAAAAGCATCCAGGGCACTTGGTTTTATCCTTAGATTATCGTCGGAATTTAAACACATCAAGACTATTAAGATACTGTACTGTTCTCTTGTTCGTAGTCATCTGGAGTATGCCTCACAAGTCTGGAATCCCAATTATAATACGTACATTTACCGAATTGAGAGTATTCAAAAAAGATTTTTAAGATACATTCAGTTTAGATCGGGAGCATATATATCTTCTTACACTTATAGATGCAAAAAATTTCATATACTTCCACTTTATGAACGGAGAAAAATATCGGACCTGACACTTCTATTAAAAATTGTGAGGGGAGCAAATAATATTCCTGAATTACTAAATAAAATTGGACTTCGAGTACCGTCTGCGTTCCTGCGTAGATCACATTTACTGCATATTTCTTCAACTGCAACCACATACAGGCAGAATTCATATATAGTAAGAGCTTGCCGTTTGTTTAATGAGGCCTGCCGGGGAGCTGATATCGATATTTTTAACACTAGTACTACTAATCTAAAGATCATTTTAGCTAAAATTTTCTTTGACTGTTAGTTTTGGTGACTAGTTATATTGTTCAATTATACCCTTTGTCTTGCTTGATGCTACAAGCTTTAGTTTAACTAGATACCGTCGGTTACTTTCTTTCTTTTTTTAATTATACGTTATCAGTAGTGAAAACTTGTAATTGGCCATATTCTAAATTATTTATATAGTGCACTGTACCTACCTAGCTGTAAGTTTTCCTTAAATAATAAAATAAAAATAAAATAAAAATGCGCAAAACGCCAACAAAACAAACAAACAAAAAAAAAAAATATATAACGAATTAGGCCTATACAAGGCACCTAACCCGCCACAAAGCGCAAACGCATAAACAATCTCCCAGCTAAACGACAATATCCGTGTAGGCTTACTTTAATTCATCAAAGACAACACAATCAAGGCCGAAGCGCGAAACTTTACATAAAAGAAAATTAATACAATAATTCAACACTACGTATAAAACAAAAATCGAAAACGAACATGTCGAATAAATTAACAATTTATTAAACAAATATACTAAGCCACATTGCGAGTATACCCGTCTCTAGCGAATCCGTTCCGGTCACGACCCGCCGAAACGAAAAGAAACAGCAGACGAGTAGACCTATACCAAGAAACTGTCATACTCCGCTAAAAATTTGCAAAACGCAAACAAACAAAACGTGTGCAGACCTATACCGAAGTCATACAACACTAAACAACTCCCAATCAAACATCAAAATTCGTGTAGGCTTATTTAATTCGCTAGAGACAAACGTAATCACTAATGAAACATAATAATGTTGAACTAGATAGAAAAAATCGTTATTAACAAAAATTAAAATTTGGGTCGAACCCACGAAACAAAACTATAGTTAAAAGGTATATAAACCACGTAAATATAAAACAACTACAAAAAGAAAAAAAATGAACGGTAATATATAACGTTGATTAACAATCAAAAAAATAAACGAAAACAGACGAAACAGAACCCTTGCGCATATGACAATGTACCACGAAAGAAAGAAATACTAATGTGAAAGAAAAGTTAAACGCGACCACAAGTTAAAATACTAATAATATTTGATAATCATGATTAGTATTATTAAAGCCATTTCATAAAAAAAATTAAATAAATAAATGGTATCACAGTCAAGATAAAGTTACTTTAATTCAATAAATTAAATTTTAATTTTCAATTTTTAATTTCTTTTTTAAATCCTAATGTCTAAAAAAGGCACTATCATGGTTATTGACTAGAACTTCTACATTAAAGTCTACAGTTTTCCTGCGTAAGTTGTAATGTCGCGAGCATTTGACATGGCTGTTATACGGAGATAGCTGGACTTTATCGAATATTTTCGCCAAACAGCCTAGGTTTTCCGCGTATTCATCGCGTGGCGAGAACACCAGATCACTTGGGTCTACATCTGTAGAATAATGCGACCCGCATGATACGGTTTCCCTACCGTACACTAGAAACGCCGGTTTGGTCAAACGAAAATATTTAATAGAACGGTCCATGTCTAGATAAAATAATTTTAAAGAAATTATTTGAAGTCAGAATGGCTCAACATATAATGATCCGAAGTAAAAAAATAGTGACTGCTATTACTACGCGGCGGAATGTGACGCGGTTGTGGGTAATTTAAAATTTTTGACGTAATATAACTATGTACGTAACTGCTATTTTCTATCAGGGCAACAAAATAAAATTGCAACACAATGGCTTGCAATAACGAAAAAATGAATAAAAGCAATAAATGCTGAAAAAATAAAAAAAAAACCTGAAAGAAAAGTCAGTTACGCCACAATTGAGAAAAAGATAAAATGCAAATGCACGCACAAAAACAGAAACCAATAATATAAAAATTTAAAAAATAAATAATTAAAAAAAAAAATATGTCCACTGTGCAGTACACGCGCAATTGGGTAATCTTTGGTGTAAATGACTACCCGGCGGAACCAGACGACAATAGTCGGCTACCCGCTCCCCTATAAGGAGAAACGGGTCGGTGGTACCTCCCCGTTCAGCCTCGTCCGCAAAGGCTTACCACCTGGATAGGAAAAACACCGACACCACAAGACTACCAAACTTCCCTGTGCTTGCCTTTAATACGGGGCGCCACTTGTTACGTCCGCCTGACGGCGGGTAACAAAGAATAGGAAAAAAAAACAATTACAAAATTTACAAGATTTATTTCTGGGTTTACAATGTATCACCAAAATTAATGTCTCTAAGCACGAAAAGATCTCGAAATCACAGGGATGAGTTCTCGGCACAGGGAAGCTTGTGGTCAGTAAAAAAAAACCTAAATGCGCTGGGGACTTATCTCATCCGACTATTTGGCATTAGCCGGTTGGGTCACTTCCGGGCGTAGGACGCGCAGCCGTAACGCGATTCGGACGGGGACGTGTGGCACGTAGACCTCAGCTCATAGGTGGTGTGCGGCTGTGTACATCTCAGCGCGGAGTGCGTTCAGCCTCGTGGCCGTCGGCAGCATGAAAAGCCTCCAAACGTACGGCGGTCTTCTACTCTTCCGGAGAATCCCAGCCCGTACAGAGGTCCCCCAGTTTCCTGGAACGCGTCGGAATGACCCCTTAGCGCGAAAGATCCGACACCCAGGCACTAGGTGAAACCCGGAGTGGGCGTCGGCGTCTTTCGCGAAACAACAAAATTATATAATATGAAATTGTGATGTCCAAGCCCGGTACAAGAAACAATCCAATGATAAAATAAACAATTAATAAAAGAACATCTCAAATATTAAATACCGGACGATCACAATTTCATAAGAATCAAAAGAATACAATCGACATATTAGCAAACGGGTAGTCGTCACAAATTAACTAGCGAAGCACTGACCTTGATTTTTAGCACGCCGGTACATAGAAATATGATGCTAAGCTAGCAAATAATTATTGCAAAGGAAATACGTTACAACAGTTTTACACAACTAGTAAACTTTTACAAACTACGCGAACTAGGAAATAGTTAGGAATCAAATATAATTATTTTTATGAAAAACTATTACGAAGTGACTATGACCATTATGTCCTACCTTGTATAAAATTATCTCGGTGGCCAATTTATTAAAAACACACAGCAAAATCGTTATCTTTACACTACATTTAATTATGAAAAACTACCAGTTTTTAAACAATGCATACAATGACATTAACACTTTTCAACGGCTGTATTAATAACGAAAATTAATAAATCACAATGCATACGTATGTATGGCCACCGACGTTGACTATTTGCGCGTGAACTACACAATGGCATTTAAATATATCCAACAATATTCCATTGGTTTCTCACGGCGGCAGAATAGATTCGTACTAATATGTATTATGCTAGTGACAAAAAATACCGCGGGTAGAACGTTGTTAAAGCTTATCGGAGCGACTAACTGGATGCAAATATAATTTGAATACACCCGCAATCACATTTCGTAACGTAGCTAAGCCACTATTATGAAATATATCTAGCCATAGCGAATTACCGTTGAGACAAATTAACACAGGCAAGAAAACAGACAATAGCAACCAGCAATATTGAATCAGACTTACCAAGGGGGATGATCAGAAGTATGACTAGTAGTTTTTTCAGAAATGGGGCTCCTAACTACCGCTCCCGCTATTTATTAACTGCCCTTGTTTTTTTTTTGAAGTGGCATGTGGAGGGGTTCCCTTGTTGGTGGGAGGACACGCCCCACACTATTGTCTGGTTCATCGTACGATTTTGTAGGAAGGAGAAGACGATATGCTAATGAACGAAATAGAATTATTTCCCTTGTTTTATCCTTTGTTCTTTATTCTCGAACTTTCTATGCACCTATGCATTGTGGGCGTTACCAATCCGTTGTTCTAGAAGGATTTCGCCTTCGGTCGCGAAGATCACCATATATGGTTATGAACGACGCCAACACTAGTTAATGCGCGCGGATTCAGTTTGATAGTAATAAAACGTTGGTTTGTTTGTCTGTTGTAAAAATATTTGATATGAAAATTTTATATTATATTTTATCTTGTTACAACGTAACAACTGCCTCGTTGGTCTAGTGGTTAGATGTGCCGCCTTTGGATCAACGGGTCCCGGGTTCGATTCCGGGGTCGGGCAAGTGTCTTTGTCTAAACCAGAGGCACTGGCTCGGAGTCTGGGTGTCATTTCTATCTATTATAAGTATGTATTTACAAAAAAAAATGTATCTAAGTAGTTTATCATCCATCTCGTTACCATAACACAAGCATTAAGTTGCTTAACTTGGGACGAGATGGCGTTGTGTGAAATGTCCAAGGATATTTGTTTATTTATTTATTATTATTATACTGAGGGTGTCCTAAGGGGCGGCTAAAGAAACGCAAGAGTCAGATCCCCTAGCTTTAATATGAGGAAAACTTAGTACAAATCCTATACCTATCCATCTGGCCAGTGTGGCACAGTAGGTTCATTTACCTTCATAAGATTGGAGGAGGCGAGACTGGCCAATGGACCCGAAAGTAGACTTTCAGGGTTGGCATAGCGTTTCGTGTCAAGGGGCGTCACAGTGGAATGCGTTTACCTGGGTAATCAGCTTACCTTAGCGCCTAAAGCGTGTCGTGTCAATGGTTGAGCGATCGACTGCCGCGCATCATGTCGCGGGTTCGATTCCCGCACGGAAGAAATATTTGTACGACCTACAAGTATTTGTTCCGGGTCTGGATGTTTCCTATCTATAATATGTATGTATTAACAAAAATAAAAAATGTATATAAGTAGTTTATCATCCATCTCGTTACCATAACACAAGCAATAAGTTGCTTAGCAGCTTAACAAAGTTATAATTTTGTATGTGTGTGTGTGTAGGGCGCCGATCCTGGGCGCCGAATACCTCGTGGAGCACCCGCCCGAAGAGCCACACCACGAGCCGACTTACGTTTGCACGCTGTGCAATAAGCAGGGGCACCCCCGGACGATCGTCAACCATATGACATGCTTCTGGCATCGCTCACATTACCTAGTGAGTACTGTTGCCGACAGGCAATGCAACCTTTTTTATATTATTCTTTTTCACTAACTGACCCGCCAAACTTCGTACCGCCTCAGAATCAATAAATAAAAAAAAGCATAATGACATTTCCAGAATGTTTCAACTTTATTAAAATATGTGCAAACCTTATAAACCTTCCCCGGACTTCCACGAATATTTCAAGACCAAAATTAGCCAAATCGGTCCAGCCGTTCTCGAGTTTTAGCGAGACTAAGCGAGCGTCGCCGAGTGAACGCCAATACCTAGTATAGAGTATATTTGCATTGTTCTGCCATCGCTCGGTGTCGCTCGCCTAGTTATACGAGTAAAGTCAAGCGCCAACTTGTGTAGAACACATTTACTTATATCTATTAGGGGTTGGATGCGCAGCGTTTGATTCCCGGGGTCCCGGGTTCAATTCCAGGGCCAGGCAAGTGTCTTTGTGTAACCCAGAGGCTCGGAGTCTGGGTGTCATTTGTGTTCGTGAATTTCATGTTTGTAAACTGCCCCCGCGATGCAGGTTATACCTAAAGCAGGATTACATTTTGTTTAAAAAAAAACAGTGTGTCAAATAAAAAAAAATTTTTTTTTCCAGACGCGATACTTCCCAAAGGCGTGCGCCTTACTCGCGCCCTATCGCAACCAATTTAAGTACCGTGAAGCCACCAACTTGATCCTGTTCCGGCTGGCGCAGCGTATCCAGAGCAAGTACGGCCGGCTGCGGCCTCTTCACATCGAGAAGGACGAATACGAGGCTAACAAGTGAGCCATAGCTATATTTTTGTTTTTAAAAAAACCTTTGCCTCGTTGGTCTAGCGGTTAAATGTGCCGCCTTTGGATCAACGTGTCCCGGGTTCGATTCCGGGGTCTAAACCAGAGGCACTTGCTCGGAGTCTGGGTGTTGTTTGTGCTCGTGAATTACATTTTTGTAAACTGCCCCCGCGATACCGGTTATACATAGAGCAGGGGTTTCGTTATAAAAAAAAGTTAAATTAAATAAATAAATATCCTTGGACATTCCATACAATGTTATGGTAACGAGATGGATGATAAAGTACTTGTATACTTTTTTTTTGTAAATAAATACATATTAAAGATAGAAAACACCCAGACCTGGAACAAATACTTGTAGGTCGTACAAATATTTCTTCCGTGCGGGAATCGAACCCGCGACATGCTGCGCAGCAGTCGATTGCTCAACCACTGCGCCAACCGTGTCCATCAAAGTTCACATATCACAGGGGCAGTTTACAAACCTGTAATTTCATGTACACAAATGGCACCAAGACTCGGAGCAAGTGCCTCAATTTAACCCGGGACCCGTTGATCCAAAGGTGGCACACATAACCACTACACCACGGAGGCAGGCAGTCTACTACTACTAATCAGCCCACAAACGACCCCACTGCTGGGTTGGGCCTTCTCCCACAAGGAAGTATATAGAATACATGATGTCACCACCCAATCCCGTTCTGAGGGTGTCGTAAAAGCCGACCAAAGGAAATGACAATTCTGAAAACTTAGCTACAAGAAAAGGAAACCTTGATGCCAAAACCTGTGCCAACCCGTCTGGCCAGCGTGGCACAGTAGGCTAGTTATTCTGCACACGTAATTGGAAGAGAACCTACTAAGCAATAGGCTGAGTAGTCATTTCAGCCCATAAATGACCCACTACTGAGTCAGGCCTCCACCAAATTCATGGAGGGAAATTTGCCTACTGTGCCACGCTGGCAAGACGGGTTTGCACAGGGTTTGTATCAAGTTTTCCTTCTCATACGGCTAAGTGATCTGCCTCTTACGCTCCTTTAGTCGCCTCAGGATAGTGTGGGTTGGTGACATTAGCAAGTAACTACGAACAAATACGTTTTCTATAATGTCGTTTTTATGATTACTGCAGAGAAGCCATACATCAATGGATAAACAGAATGCCCCATTTTTCGGAGAACGATGGCGCCACCTTTGAGGAAATAGTGGACTTTGGCGTCATAGACTCTTTGGACGGTGAGTTTTTTTCCAGTTGTATCTATGTCAAGCGAGGTAGCAGATGACCTATATTCAGATTGGACTGCCACCCTAGAGAATATCGCGGCCGAATAACAAAGAAGCCAGGTCTTAGGGGAAGCTTGGTGTTGGCAGCAGAACGAATCCGCCTTCCTTTTTGCTTTCTTGGTTTAGAATACTTATTGCCACCACCGCATGCCAGCCTGAGGGTGTCGTAAGAGCCGACAAAAGGAAATGACAAGGCCGAAGAGCTAGCCGCAAGAGAAGGAAGACTTGAAACGAAACCCTGTGCCAACCCGTCTGGCCAGCGTGGCTAATTACCCTCCATGTAATTGGAGGAGGCCCGACTCAGTAGCGGGTCATGTATGGGCTGAGTAGTAGTAGTAGTATTTACTTAGGTTTTTTTACAGGGTTGCCATGTGTGACTGACATTTTCAGTGTTAGCAACACTGAAAATGTCAGTCACGTCCATAGGCCATAGGATTATTTTTTAAATCTAATTCATGCATCAAGGTACATTGGCGTACTTATTGCCTAGAGCCATTCTCTAACATTTAGCTTTTCTAGAATGACGGAGGACTGGATGCACAGACCATTTGCGAAAGTTACAGTTCTCGCCAAACTTTATAGCCGCTCTGAATGTAGCCGCATTACGCTTCACACAACACAAAATCAGGTATCAGCGGGACGGACGCGGGGGATAGAGACAGAGCGCGCGCGCACTCGCCATTTTCCACTCGCCAGCGTACTTGCTTTAGTGTGAGTGTGATGTGCTACGTTCGTATTGGTTATGAAATGTACGATGCGAAAGTTCGCACCGAACTGCTACATTCAGGGCGGCTATAAAGTTTGGCGAGGACTGTATCATTACACATAGTAAAAACAATGTCGCTGTCGTCTGTCCGTCCCTATGTATGCTTCTATCTTTAAAACTACGCAACCGATTCTGAAGCGTTTTTTTTAATAGATAGAATGATTCAAGAGGAAAGTTTATTTGTATAAAACATGCATAAATTTAGATGTTCATCATTGCACCCGTGCGAAGCCGGGGTGGGTCGCTAGTTTATGATAAACTAGCAGACCCGGCCAAGCGTTGCTGTGGCTAAGGTTTTTGTTAGATTACATTTAACACTAACATACATTAATTTAACTTTTAACATAGCACCATCAATTAGAATCAGTTAGGCAAATAATTTGCAATAATATTATATTGCTACTATATATTGAGATGTTAGCTATCCTATCTTTCAAGTTGGATCAAGCAGCACAAGGTATGCAAATTTGATTAAAATCGGTTGCATAGTTTTGGAGTTATTCCGGACAAACAACGTGACATGTAATTTATATACATATAATAAGATTATGATTTTAAGAGACTATTTTATTAGTATTAATTTTGTTTTTCTTTTGTTGCAGCTGAAAAACAAACATCTAGGTAATTAATGCCTTTTATACATATTTTATTGTTAACTATATTTAATTTGATCTGTTTTAGACGGATTTAGAGTACACAGTGTCACTACCCCATTCCATCCCATGCTGAGGGTGTCGTGCCGGCACAAGGAAATGACAAAGCCGATAACCTAGCCGCAAGAGAAGGAAAACCCTTCTGACCAAAGTGACACAGTAGGCTAATTACCCCCTTGTAGTTGGAGGAGGCCCGACTCAGCAGTGGGTCATTTATGTACTGACTAGTATGTTTAAATTGAGTGTTTTGGATACTGGGGCGTGAGTGTCTCGGGGACTTGTCATCTAATATTAACAATTTTTTTAACAAGGCCTACATCGAAACGGGACCCATCTCCACCAATAGTCGCGGCGCCTAAACCCCATTTTAATAACTTCTCGGTAAGTAAAATCATTAAATCAATCTTAATGCAATACCCAATTTTACCAACCCGGAAGGCGCGCGTAGCAATGTAAGCTTATTTCCGTACAATATTCAAGGGTCAAAATCGACAATCGAAGTTTGATGGTCGATTTTGGTGGTTTAGTGTAGTGGTCGGCAATGTTTTTCTAGCAACCCTTCAGTTTGCGGCCCTAGATGCATATTATCAAATTGTAATACAAGTGCGGCCCACGGACATTTTATCGTGTTATCGGGTGGGTGTTGCATGCAAAAAGGTTGATGACCACTTTTTTTTGTTTCGTCGTTGAAATGCTTAGTGCATACCGTCGCCCCTAGGGGTGGGGCCGGTGGTTATGTGTGTCACCGGAAACTACCCGTCTACCCACAAAAACCCCAGTGGCATACCCTCACACGACACGCTTGGGGCGCCACAGCTTCGCGTAAATGCATTCCATTATGACCAGGTTGCTGACCACTGGTTTATGGGATGGCAGTGCCAGTTCTGGGGTCAGAAAAGTCAGAGATACTTGATCTGGGTCTTGGTGTTATTTGTCGTGAATTATGTTTGTAAACAGCCCTTGAAGCAGGAATAGTATATTTCATTACAAGTGCGGAAAGCCTGTCATTGCAAAGAGTTCCGACAAATGTCTATTGACAGTATTTGACAGTCGGAACAAGTTGCAATGACGGTTCCGCACGTGTACTGAACGACTATTTTTAATACAGTTGCGAAAAAATGAAGCAATTTAACAAAATAAACTCAACTAACTAATCATTTATGACTTATAAGCAAAAATGGCGCCAACCGTAGAATATAAGCAGAGATTTTTTTTTCTTCACCCATTCTAGTAGGCAAAAGCAACTACAAAAGCCCATACAGCCAAGTTTTTATTTTTATCAATTTTTTTTATTGATATGAAACGAAAATGAAATTTAATGAGATGAAATGAAATGAAACCTAACCTAACTCATTCAATCAAACCATTAAATCTGATATTGAAACAAATTAGTAAGTAGTTTCTTTTTAGAAATATACGTATTTGCATGCATCATGAAAACTTCTATGATTTTTTTAGTAAAAACTTCATGGTTGATTTCCTTATATTAGAAATTATTTTGACAGTTGGGAAAGAGAACGCACTAGTGCGGGAATGGCAAAAAAAAAGCACGAGTGTGTAATAGCCCACTTCCCGAACGCTATACGTCCATGCAATACGACACTTTTTGTAACTGTATTAAAAAGATGTATTAAAAACAGTCTACGACACAAATAGGGGTATAATATCATGGTTCCTTATTAACAGCGGCCAACGGGTCGGCAGGAGAGACGCGCTGGGTCCAGAGCGTCACTGTCAGATGTCAGTGACGAGGAACCGCGCCGTCGCGACGCCCCTAAGGATGACATGCCCCCTAGGTATTTTACAAAAAGTATTGATTTAGTGTTACATAGAACTATTTTTTATTAAACGTGATATATATTGACGCAAATTTGAATGAAACCTCTTTATATGCGTGTATAGTCCTTGCGCGAGCTCCGAAGAAGCGGGTGGGTGGGTATATACGCGACATTGACGGTTGAATCATTTATCGAAACCTGGCCTTCTAAAGTACTGATCACATTTTCTATAGTACTGATTGCTTTCATGGCGACAGTGATTGGCAGGATTTTATGTTATTTTTATGATTCATATTGCTCACGTTTTGGTCAATAATTACGCATTTTTTGTATAAATTGGCATTATTTATTCCGTCACAACTTAGCTAACAGAATAAATAAATGATAAACTTAATAATGCATTTATCGACGAAATCAAGATTCTAGCTTATTACTTAAAATTTCTTGGAGCACACGCGGGGGCTATAGCTGCTGCACTGAAATTGTTTCAGATAATTAGATGCTCCCTTGAAATATGTATCGCAACATTCTAACTTTATAGTTATATTATGGCTTACAACATGTAACACTAACCATATTGCCATATTTCTTTATGTAAACTTTATTATAGCCAAGTCAATTTTACTTTAAGTCGCACCTCTTGTTGGGTTATAGTTTGTCGCGCTTCTTGGGTGCATAATAAAGTTATGTGTCGAATAAATAAACCCGTGGCCAAAAATCTAAAGTACATTCTTCTTCCTCTTCTTATCGCTTCTATCGAATAAAACTAGATGTAAGCATTTCAAATTTCGGGATACCGTGTATACTATTTGCGCTCTAGCATGGTGCGGGTGACAGTTGCCTGTGCGACGTTACTAGGGATGTGACGTTATGCTATTCATTTTTATCGCTAACGATACTCGCAGCATTAATCTAGTTATCTTTAATATTGTTATGAAAATGTGTGTGTTATTCAGCAGTCTAGTGTAACTACGTGTATAAACTTGTCAATATAAAATGTTCTATGATGTTTGTACTTATATAAAATAATCAAAATCGGGTTAACGTTTTTTTTTTTAGTAGGGCTTTTAAGCAGCGTTAGCCTATAAATGTTCTGTTGTATAAATATAGACAAATTTTAACAATTAAAATTGACCTACGCACAATATAGGTTTCTTATTATGAAAAATATCGACTATCCATCGTACCAGTATTTACCATCACTCTAGACGTCTATGGCGTTACGATATACGCATTTTTTTCGCATCACTTTGCTTAATTTTTCATCCAATTTGATTGTATTTGCAAACAAGAATATTCTAGTTGGTTTAATTTAATTTACTACAGTTATTAATGATTTAATATATTACGAATGTGGTACAGCTGAAATACTTAGTCATAATTTGTAAAACGCGGCAACTTTCAAGAGTGAAACGAAATGTACTACCACTCCATATCTTCCCGTGGGTGTCGTAGAAAACGACTAAGGGACAGCAGACGTTGGGCAGCAGCGACGTTCTGCCAAGCATCAGCCATCCGATACTGCGATCGCCAACCCGCCTGCCAAGCGTGGCGATTATGGCAAATCCCCCTATGATAGAATCCTTAGGGGAGGCCTATGTCCAGCAGTGGACGTCTTTTGCCTGAAATGATGATGAGTAGCATTGTTGCTTTTCCATGTTTTTCGGAGCACCAGTATGATCTTATTTGTTTACCGGGATTTACACAGAACGATGGTCTGAAAGTAAAACGGCCGGTAATCACTCGTGTTAAATACATATTTATTTGATTGCAGCCGAGACAAGCTTCGACCTCTCTACGAACCGTACCCACAGCGCCGCGGCGACACGCCGCCACGTATACACCGGTACACGAAGAAGACGACTCGATTCAATGTCGAGCCACTAGATGGAGAAAAGGTATTTGAAATAAATAAGATTTAATTTACTAACGTGACGTTGGTAAGTGGCCCGACGGAATGACTTGTTCTATGGAACGGGGAGGTCTCTGATATAGGATGCAACATGCATCCATCTTGGCGTGGACTTATTTATTTATTTACACTTCAGCTGAACAAATGTACAAAGGCGGACTTAATGCCTTTTCTGCCAGTCTACCTGCGGCGGTGCCGAGAAAGAGTGGTAGGAGTAAAATTAAAAAAAAACCTATACATATGTACAGATATATATACTAAATATTATCTATACTAATATTACAAAGAGGAAAGAATTTTATGTGTGTTTGTAACGAATTGGCTCAAAAAGTACTGGACCGATTATAAAAATTATTTCACTATTTTAATGCTAAATTATCACTGATTAATATAGGCTATAATTACAAAAAAAAATAAAACTATCACTGATTAATAGGAATAGGAAATTAAATTGACAAAAAAAAATGTGTCCACCGTGCGTGCGAAGTCCGTAGTTTTTAATATATGTGTTGTGTAAATATTATATAACTACATAAAATAACTACTAAGACAAGAAAAACAGTACGATTTTAGAAAATACACTAAACGAATGCCTATGATTCAACAGATACTAAACAGGGTGATTTTTTCAAGTTTTTGAAATATTTGATGTACATACACTAAACGAATGCCTATGATTCAACAGATACTAAACAGGGTGACTTTTCAAGCTTTTGAAATATTTGATGTACATCTGGTGACACTCATTTGATCGACCGTTTTAAAAATGGCCCTGAAAAATTAATCGTTGATGTCAATTTGTTTGTATAGTAGCTTAGAATTGGCTTGAACCAAAAGGGACTGTTCGCGCATGTCGTCAACCAATCTCGTGGTTTATACCTTCCATTGAAAAATCGACTCTTGCTCAAATCAAGATGTCTGTTAACTGTACACATAAATCAATACAAAATTCAAATTCCGTTAATTGCAATAATGTCTTTTTAGCAACGACCTAGGAACTACGAATACAAGGTGAAACTGACGGACGAGAAGCGGCAAAGCATCGAGGAAAGCTTGAAGAAGACGCTCGCCTACCATGAGAAGAATCCAGAGAAACACCCACTCTACCCCGAGGAGTGGAAGAAGTTCTGGAACAGGCGCTACAAGGAGATTCAAGCAGGTCACTTTCATCGTGGTTTCTATGCCCTAAACCTGATTGCCAAATATGTGCATGTACGGCTTTTGCGGGTCCCTTCCGAAGGGATGTCTCGAAACTTCTGGACAATGTTGAGACGTTTGAGTTGCAGGTAGAATAGGTGGAGTTAGCGCTGATCTAACGAAATGATTATCGGTTCTCCCAATAGGTGGGAGCCGTGCAAAGCTGGTGCACTAGTCTGAGGGTGTCGTCAGGCGCGACTAAAGCAACGTATTAGGCAGAGGACTGCCTCGTTGGTCTAAGGGTTAGATGTGCCGCCTTTGGTTCAACGTGTCCCGGGTTCGATTCCGGGGTCGGGCAAGTGTCTTTTGTAGCATAGCTGTACGTAGTTTATAAATGATAATCATGATAAGTAATATAGCTTTAATGCAAAACCAGATCGTTTACAATAAGTCGCACTGTAACTATCAACAACCGTTGTTATGCATAGAGATGTGACACCAACCGTAGTGATGTGATACTACATCTTTGACTAGACCAGAGGCACTTGCTCTGAGTCTGGGTGTCATTTGTGTATGTGAATTTCATGTTTGTAAACTGCACCCGCGATGCAGGTTGTACCTAGTGCAGGGGTTTCGTTTAAAAAAAACAATAATCATCATCTTATTCTTAACAGCCCGTAAATGACCCACTGATGAGGGGGGCGTCCTCCAACTACGTGTAGGGTAATTAGCCTACTATGCGACGCTGGCCGATACCGAGACGGGTTGGCATAGAGTTTCGTATAAATTTTTCCTTTTCTTGCGGCTTGGTTTTCAGTCATGTCATTTCTTTGTGTTGGTTCTTACGACACCCTCGGGATGAAATGGGGTGGTGACACTGTGTTTTCTAAATCCGCCATCACACGGAATGCGGCAGATCATCTAGCCGCAACATTTAATAGAAATACATTTTGTCAGCGTGGCTAATTTCCTTCCATCAATTTGGAAGAGGCCCAATTCAGTAGTGGGTCATTTATGGGCTAAAATCATGATGATGAATTGCCGGTGGTTAGCCAAGACTGGTTTCGACCTCGGTTAAATAGGGGTAAGGCGTGAAAGAAGAATCTTAGTTTAAATTTACTTTGCAGAAGGAAAAGACCCGTCCAAGCACGATTTTAAGCCCGAGTGGATTCAATTTTGGACTAAGCGTATGAAGGAAATGTACGAAGAAGAATTACGGGTGCAGGTCGAGGAACTCTACCGCAGGATGCGGTTATCACCACCCTCTGATAAACCTGTTGAACACCGGTGAGTTTATAACCTTAAATATACATATTTTATCATAGAAGATAAATAATAAATATATCCTTGGACATTTCACACAACGCCATCTCGTCCCAAGCTAAGCAACTTAATGCTTGTGTTATGGTAACGAGATGGATGATACACTACTTATATACATTTTTTTTTGTAAATACATACATATTATAGATAGAAATGACACCCAGACTCCGAGCCAGTGCCTCTGGTTTAGACAAAGACACTCGCCCGACCCCGGAATCGAACCCGGGACCCGTTGATCCAAAGGCGGCACATCTAACCACTAGATGTACAGTACATATTTAAATGTGGTTCATCATTCTTACAATCCATCCATCTCTTAATCTCCCACCGTCCTAGCGTCCGTCCACGCACATTCATGCAGATACCCTCCCTGTGTGAGAGTGTGAGACGAGGCCCGACTCAGCAGTAGGTCATTTATGGCATGCGTAGTAGTAGGCAAATTTATTAGAAAAAAATAAAACCTGATTGAGGTAGCTGTATTTGAGAGAACTTAAGAAAAAAGAAGTCACACGCCTAGATCAATGTCGCTGGCAATTGATGGGTGCGATCTGGGTCACAAGCCTGCTATTTTCTATTGAAGTGACACCTGATATTTTTCTTTCTTTCTTCTTTCTTTCTGATACGGAATTAGGAAAAGTTTTAGTCGGGCCTCCTTCAGTTACATGTAAAATTAGCTTACTGCTGGTTGTATCAAGTTTTCCTTCTTGCAGCTAGGTTTTTGGTGTTTTTCACTTTTGTCGACTGTTACGACACCCTCAGGAAGCAGTGGCGGATTTACCAGTGGCTGGAGCCTAGGGCGGCGGCATGTTTCAAGGGGCGGCAGATGTGGACGTCTAAAAAAATGGTAGCCAAAAAGAGAGCGGATGTGTAAAAAAAAGAGGTCGTCAAAAGAGTGGACGTCTAAAAAAGTTTGCAACATAAAAGCGCGTCTAAAAAAGCACGTCTCAAGAACTGTAGAGGCGGTATAAAAAGCCTAGGGTCGGCAAATCTGTAAATCCGCCACTGTCAGGAAGCATGGCGTGGTGACGCAATGTATATTAAATTCGTCACCAGGGCATATGCTATGTATTATTTGCATTAGTAGATCACTAAAAAGAACCACCGTGCCTTTGATCGTTATCTGAAATAATTACCCTCCATGTAATTGGTGGAGGCCCGACTCAGTGGTGCGTCATAATATACGGGATCAGTAGTAGTAGACTTACAGCTAACGTTTTTATGTGGTGTGATATTTGAACAGGCACCAGTCACCGGAGCGTCGGCCAGAGCCTAGGCGGAGGTCACCGCCGCCTCGCAGGAGGTCGCCAGAACACAGGAGGTCACCAGAACACAGGAGGTCACCAGAACACAGGAGGTCACCTGAACACAGGAGGTCTACGGAACACAGGCGGAGGTCACCACCGCGCAAAAGGTCTCCTGATTTGCGGCGACAGGATTCGCGGAGGTCAGTCCTGTAGCTTGTTAACCCACCAACAATAAGAGGCGTGTTGTCATTGTCAACGTGTCTGTGTATCCAGAATAGTGAATTGCTGCACAGCAACATAAACTCGAATTCAAAATGAACTTAAATCATGTACATTTTATTTGAACTGGGTTAAAACTACCATCATTATCTTTCGGCTCTTGTTCCACGCTGGCTGGTAGTCTCTAGATAGATAGATTGATAAACTCTTTATTGTACACGAGAGAAATAGACAGAACACAGTATTATACACTCCTATTGCAGTCATATCTACATTCATGCATGCTCTCCTTCACACAATCTCCCACAACCCTTACTTCCATCCACATTCATACAGAAACTACCCCCGGTTCGGATCGCTGCTCTACTGAGAAGAGACGGCAATACATCAGTGGTTGCTTTTTTAAATCTCTTATGCGTTGCAATTAAGCGCTCGGCTCGTTTTGGTGTTAGAATATCTTCACACGTGGAAAAAAGTCATTCAACTGCAGCGCTTTGGGGGTATAACAGTATTGTATTTAATGAATATATTATAATGCATTTGCAGTTAAGTAATAAACTATTAGGCATTGGATTAACGATTAACGGACTTCTGAATATTAACGGAAGTTAACACTTTTAGAAGTTAACTTAAAAGTTAACCCGTTAATTAACGATTAACGGATTAATATATAGGATAGTTAATGCCCAGCTATGCTGGTGACACTATAAGCCATTATTTAAGTTTGCGTCACTGTTTTCTTTACAGGCCTTACCCGCGGCGTTCGCCAGGGCGTGAACATGGTTCCGGCCAACGAAATCGCTCCCCGCGGCACTTGCGCACTCGGTCGCGTAGCCCGATACCACGCAGGTATGCACTTTTAGGCTGAGTTAGGAGTCGAACTACTGTTTTTTATGAGTTATAGTTAATGTACGACGCCCCTCTGCTAGATGGAGCGACGATCTGCGAAAGGTAGCAGCTGGATGTGTCAAGCTGCAGATAGGGTGCCGTGGCTGTCTCTAACTAAGACTAAAAATAGGGTTTGGACGAAAGCGACATGTTGCAAAATTCATCAGTTCATTGACATGGGGCCTAATAGTTACTAATTCTCAGTATTATTTTGTCTAGAATAGAAAAATATTTTAGTGTTTAAACCAATTATGGCAATCACTATCGTCAACGGATAAATATTTTATTAAAACTATGGCCAGATTGTACGTAGTATCTGAGTGGACTTGTCTTTTTTTTTAAACACCCAACACATATTAGAATACCCTTGATTAGCTCAATTCAAATATAAATGTGCTACTTCTCAGCCCATAAATTGCTATTGCTGAGTCGGGCCTCCTCCAACTACATGGAGGGTAGTTAGCCTATTGTGCCACGCTGGCCAGACGGGTTGGCACAGGGTTTAGTATCAAGTGTTTCTTCTCTTGCGGCTAGGTTTTCGGTCTTGTCATTTCCTATTGTCGCCACTTACGACACCATTAGGATGGAATGGGGTGGTGACACAATGTATTCTAAATGCGTCACCACACGGAGAGCCACACCATGAATTTTCATAATAATAAAATAAGAGAAGCAGAAATGGGTGAGCCGCCCAACACCATACAACGGCACCTGTTCGCAATCATAACGCAGATGTGGTAGCCATCAATCTCAACCACATCATAGAAATGGTTATAGATATTAACAAGTGGTGTTATGTCAGACGCAGTCCGGCCCGCACGCACATCTCGCTGGAGGTCCCTCGCGGCCACAGCCGCAGTCCGCTGTCGCAGCGATCGCGCAGCGACGCGATGACCACCCGCAACCGCAGCCCCGAACAGGAGCGGGCCGTCGCACCTTCGCTCCAGACCGTGCTCGTCTCGGACGATGAACTTAAAACGTGAGTACCCACTTTCCGATATCTTAGCACCCTTTTTATCTCCCTACACTGCTGCTCACAGTCCGCCTGAAGGTGTCCGGTACTCGCCTTCGTGACGTTAGCCGATAGACCTGTTCACCACACGTATTGCTCTTCTACTACTTTTCCTTCGTTAGGTTTCTGGTTGCTAGTAGAGGATGGGGTGCATCGAATAATAAGGGTGCCTTTCCACCAGTGTGCTATGCTGCGAAGATGTGAAATCTACGCTACGAAAATATGTTACCGTCTCCAACAATACTAAGCTATGTACAGTCCTCGCCAATCTTTATGGCCGGTCTGAATGTAGCCGCATCACGCTGCGCACAACACAAAATGAGGTATCAGCGGGACATAGGTGGGGTGGGAGGCACGGCACGCCCGCGTACGCCGTTTTTCACCCGCAAGCATCCTCGCCACCCGCGTGTTAGTGTGAGTGAGCTATGTTCATATTGGTTATGAAATGTACGATGCGCAAGATGATACCCACGGCTACATTCAGAGCCGCCATAAAGATTGGACTGTAGCTCTTGAGCAAATCACACTGGCCAGACGGGTCGGCACAGAGTGTCGTATCAAGTTTTCGTTCTCTTGCCACTTGGTTATCGGCGTTTATTATTGTCGGCTTTTCACCCTCAGGATGGAATGGGGTGGTGACACAATGTATTCTAAATCTGTCTCATCAATACCAGGTCAATGTTAATTTGCGTAATTGTACACACAGGGATGACTTGTCGCCGTGGAACTCCGACAACGAGATAGTCTCCGTGGGTTCAGTACACGAGACCCGATCTCATGCAGGCTCCCTCCGCTCCGCCAGCGTAGTCTCGTCTCGGGGGTCCCGGGTGAGACGGTCCTCGCGAGATATGCGGGACGCGAGGCCCCCTCCGCCGCAAGAGTATGGACCGCCCGAGAACATTGTGGCCACGCTGCGCTTGTTGGTCGCTCTCGAAGACTATCTCGGCAGTATTGGACCTAAAATTGTAGATCTGCTCACAGAGGCGCTCAAAATGGAAAAAGTGAGTGTTTGATTCTTAAATCTTACAAAATGTTTACAACACACTCCATTCTGAGAGTGTCATTAAAAATGACTTCAAGGCAGCAAATGACAAGCAATCTAGACGCAAAAGCCTCATTTACTTCATTTGAAGTCGTGGCACAATAGGGGAATACCCTCCATAAAATTGTCATTATCAACATTACGTCACTATTGATGTAACAAGGCTATCCTAAGAATTAATAAAAGTCAAATCTAGATTTCGAGATTCAACGAAATGATTTTGATAATAATATACTAAAGAACCTATAGTAGGGATGTGACATGTGTACATAAAAAATAGATATTTAAATAATTGATTTTTTTGGTTCAATGAAAAATCGATTAATAAATAATTGATATTTCTTAAGAAAATAATCGATTTTTGATATTAATCGATATATTCCTAATTTCACAATTATTTTCAAAATAAACGCCATAAATAGATTCATTAATTCTTTATAAACAACACAAATAGTAAGTTCTTATATTATCAACACAAATTAAAGTTTGAGAACAATCAAATTATAAAAGGTTCAAATTAAAATGTTTTTCGCATACCTAAATGAACAAAATTAAATAAAACAAATACATAAAATAAAAAAAAATAAAAAAAACTATAAATCCGTATTTTACCAACGAATAGTTATTGACTTATCAACCAAATATCAGTAAAATTTAAGATAGTGCAGTTTGTTGACTACATCTGCTAATGTTTGATTAAATTATGGAGATAGTATTTTTATGCAGTTCGCGTTCCGGGCTCCGGGCCAAAAAACCAACTTTAATTGCAGATGAAAAATCAGAAATAACCGATTGCATGATTATAAAAAAAATCGATTATTCATAAAAATAAAACCACAAATAAAAATCGATTATTACTAAAAAAAAATCGATTATTTCCATAATCCAATTCATAATCCCTAACCTATAGCCATCCAAAGTGAGTGCCTACCGAAAGGAGCATTTCTGTTTCTGTGTATAAATTACTTTTCTATTTGGAAGTATGTCGGAGAAATTTTGGTGATCCAATTTTTATCTTAAATGTATATTTTTATATGAGGTTTTGCACACACTATCTATGTATTTGTTACATCATGTATTTAATTTAACAGGAGAACGCAAACTCATCGGAGGAGCTGCTGGTACGCGAGAATGCAGTGGTATTGATAGAGACGGCCAAGGAGAAGCTGAAGGGCGCAGCTCAAGCAGGATTAGTTCCCCCGGCCGCCGCTAGCGCTGTACGCGCTGCCATCGTCCGGGCAGCGGCGACACTGCACGAGGCCGACAATCGCTCCAAGAGCAGGAAACAAACCGTGGTATGTCTTTTTATTGTTTCTTCTTACTATCTGTTATTGTCTATTTATAAGAATACTAGCGACCCGCCCTGGCTTCGCTCCGGTGCAATTATGATGTATTATACATATATAAACACTACTAGACACTAACACTAGACGAACGACTGTCTCGTTGGTCTAGTGGTTAGATGTGCCGCCTTTGGATCAACGGGTGCCGGGTTCGATTCCGGGGTCGGGCAAGTGTCTTTGTCTAAACCAGAGGCACTGGCTCGGAGTCTGGGTGTCATTTCTATCTATAATATGTATGTATTTACAAAAAAAAATGTATATAAGTAGCTTATCATCCATCTCGTTACCATAACACAAGCATTAAGTTGCTAAGCTTGGGACGAGATGGCGTTGTGTGAAATGTCCAAGGATATTTATATAAACCTTCCTCTTGAATCACTCTATCTATTAAAACAAACCGCGTCAAAAACCGTTGCGTAGTTTTAAAGATTTAAGCATACATAGGACGGACAGACGACAGCGACTTTGTTTTATACTATGTAGTGATTTATCTCTAGTAATACATTTATTGTACTTCTATTACATATTTACTATGCACACTATTGTAAATTAAAAATCGCCCGTGTGTTATCCTGCTGCAATCCTGACCGCAAGGTTGCGCAGAAGAGATTGCACACATCAATAAAGCCGCCCATTGTATTAAAATGAGTTTTTAGTCAAATAAAAATTATATTCAAACTTGTATGAGTAACATCCAACATGCAGCACATTCAGACGTTGCATGACCTGTAGATATATTGGCTTACTCAGTACAAACGACAATTATTCGCACAGTAGGTTCATGGCTCTTACTTATCAGGTGCCCAGCAAGCCGGCCGGCGTACCCGTAGCGGGGGTAGGTGAAGTGGACCGTGCCGAGATCGCCCAGCAGATGGCAGCAGCGCTCATCGCGCAAGGCAAGACCGACGTCTCGTCAGAAGAGTTGGCGCAACTGGTGGATGCCGTTGTCGGCATGGCTGAGGCCAAGAAGCGCGAGGCCGACAGACAGCGGGAAGCTGCTAGTTCCATTAAGCCCTCCATTCAGGATCGGCCAGTCAAAATGGCTGGGAGCTCTGCCCTCAGTGGTACTGCATCCGCGCTTCAGATGCTACAGTCTGCGTATGATGAGAATGATAAAAGGTAAGCCTTTTATCTAATACTAGCTGTCCCGGCAAACATTGTCTTGCAATATTATAAATATCGCTATATAAAAAATAGGGGTTGATCGTAGAGGGTTGTATCTTTGCATGCTGTGTATCATAAGAAAATAAAAACAAACAATATTGTCTAAATAAAAAAACAAATATTTAGATTTGGACCCTTAACATTTATTGCGATGAAAAATAGATGTTGTCCAATTCGCAGACCTACTAAATGTGAATATAAAATTCGTTTGAGTCTATTCGGAGGAGTTTAATAACAAACACCGTGACACGAGAATTTTATATATTAGATATACATCAATGACATATCGCAAACATTAGGTCAAACAAGTTAGCTTTGGTAGTCATATCAAAAATATTCTTTCGGCGGTTAAATTTGTAGTCTACATGGTTCATTGGTAGCTTGTTAGTGCAATCAGGGGGCAGTTTAGAAACATGAAATTCACGAGCACAAATGACACCCAGACTTGGAGCAAGTGCCTCTGGTTTACACAAAGACACTTGGCCAACTCCAGAATTGAACCCGTGATCCAAGGCGGCTTATCTAACCCCTAGGCCAACGAATAGAAATAATAAAATGTAATTAAAATTTTAAAAATGTAATTAAAATTTTACTCCCACTTATTTATTACCTGACCCCTGGTCCCCCAACGCGAAGTATTTATTTTTATTTTATACTTTTTATAGGTACATACTTATTATAATGTAGATTTTGTTAAATTGCACGTGATGCGCTTTCATTTGAGACCCCACTCGATTATATTTGCAGACATTCGGTTATTCTTCCCCACTTTCACCCCTCATAACTTTTAAACGGCTCACCCGATTTTCATCAAACATGTCTAAGAACACTTGCCCGTAACTCACCTTTCATACAAAAAAAACTTTATTGAAATCGCTTCATCCGTTCGCGAGCTACGGTGCCACAGACAGACAGACAGACACGTTAAACTTATAACACCCCTCTTTTTGCGTCGGGGGTTAAAAATAGTTACATATTTATTTATCACTTTCGATTTTTTTGTTTAAAAGCTTTGTTATTTGAGTCTTTCAGCTGTACTTAGATACTCCGCTGAGTCTTTTGGAAAATAAAGCGTTTTTTGTTTTTTAATCGCAGAATAGACAAAGAGGATGTTCCAGACGCGATGGACGGCCTCTCGGACTCTGACCTTGAGACTTTACTCAAAAATTTCAACGAGCTATCGGCTGAAGAGCAGCACTCTCTAATAGCATACCTTAAGAAGCTAGAGGCGAAAGAACCGACGAGAGTTGAACGTCTACGCAAGTACGTGAGCGATGCAGCCGCGGGCGCACCCAAGGCGGATCCCAAACCCGACGTCCAGCCAGTGACGGTCGATAGTGACGATGATGATGATTATACTGTTGAGGAGGTCAGTAAACATATACAATATAACTGGGGTATTTATCACCGTAGTGAGCAATTAAAGTGTTGAATAAGCCAAGCCAACATATTTTTCAAAAAGCATCTACTTGCCATTCCGAATTGAATGTCACAGGTATTTTTGGAAACTGCTATAAAAATACTAAGAAGGCTAGACTATAAATGGCTTTACTATTTTCAAATCCAGTCAATTAACACTTTATAATTTATTGCCCCATAGGTGTTCCAGTCAGCTACGCAGAAAGTGAAGGAAAACCAAATACGACAGGAACTCGAAATCGTGAAGAAATCATTGGAGGAGCACCAACCACCGCCTGCTGCCAAACCGGCAGCATCGGACTCTCCGACCGCGGTACTTCCTCAGAACTTTTCTTCCGCATCAGATCTGTTTGCCTTGGTACAGGCTTCATTGAAATCCACACCAGGGTCCACTATACCCAGTGTTGTAGTAAGCAACACTCAACCCAGGTCTTTTGGTGACAAACCCGAAGTTGCGGCTAATGCGTCCGCATTAAAGATTCCCTTATCGACCATCAATTCGGTACCGAATGTCATCACAGAGGCACCTTCAATGAACTTGGACAACACACATAATAATCCGTACGATGGAGGCGTAGGCAATGACAACTATAATCAGGGCAATGACAATTACAATCAAGACACCGATTACAATCAGGCTGGTGATTACAGCCAAAGTATGGATAATTATAATCAACAAAATGTTAACCTTAACCAAGATCCCGACAATTATTACCAAGACGGTGACAATTACAATGGCGGGCCTGATAATTACAATAAAGGGAACGACAATTTCAACCCTGGCAACGACAACTTCAACACAGGCAATGACAACTTCAACACGGGCAACAACTTCAACCCAGGGAGCAACAACTTCAACCCAGGCAACGACAATTTTAACCCGGTTAACAACAAATTCAACCCGGGCAACGACAACTTCAACCCCGTGCACGACAACTTTAACCCCGTACACGACAACTTTAACCCGGCCAATGACAACTTCAACCCAGGCAACGATTATAACCAACAAAATGATTTTTATAATCAGGGTAATAATTTTAATCCGATGAAGAACTTCAACCAAGCCGCATGGAATCCTCGACCACCTATTGATGTCAGGAGACCGCCGATGCGGGGTTCCAACTTCGCTAAAAATCCATTCAATCAAGCCAGTCGCGGTAACGTGAGGGGTCAGAATATCAGGCCACAGAATCAGAATAACTTCAGAGGTAGAGGCAGGGGCAACCGAGGCAATGGTCGAGGTCGCGGCAGAGGTAATTTCTAAAGTGTGACCCAATTTGTAGAAATGATATGGGACAATATTAGTCTGCCCAGAAGTGACAACATGACCTATGGCTGTATTCATATTTAGTTTTTGTTGGGGTGTTGTTTTGTGATCTGGGACTAACTTACTGCTCCATGTATACAAAAAGTTGAAGTCATAAGGTTGTTTATGTCGATTCACAAACCAATTTGGTTACGACTAGTGAAGTGACACCCAACACACTATATATACAGAGTTGATATGACAGAGGGGCATTAAATTACACTACGTATACTATATGTGATTAGTATGAATTCGAAACGGTACAAAAAAAAATACACGTGATTTTTCATGGGGGGTGGAGGGGTAGTCTTAAACCTCACCAGGTATCACCAAGGGGGAGGGAGGGGTTAAAAAATGTTAAAAAAACAACACGTGATTAATGGAGAGCCCCTAAGGTTAATAAACGATGCGTTAGGCATAAACATCTGTTAGGAAAGATACATGATGTTCAAATGAGTCAAAAATTTTAAAAATCATTTGCAGCTATACTATTGCTCCAATTTAATTGATTTTTGGTACAGCCTGGAAATGATACCTAGTATAGCAGTTAAAAAAATGCCCCTATGTCGTATCAACCCTGTAGATGCGCGTGCACTCACTTAAATATAGGTGTGTATGTGTGTGACCCTACAGTTTTGTAATGCCCAAGAAGTATCATTGGTTTCGATGTTGTTTTAGAATAATTGTTATGGAATATATGTACATATGCAATTTCCTATTTGATTTGGTACGAGGTTTTTTGATTTGTATTATTGTTTATGCGATACTAGTACCAACAGTAACAGTATTAACTAAAATACGACAATGTTTGTGGCGACATTTAGTTTCTCCATTTCTAATCTTTGTACTGTAAAGAAGAAAAAAGAAAATATTGACTATGCTTAATTACAAACTGATAATGACTATGACTGAAATATTAAATCGACGGGGTTTCCAATATCACTGGGCTCAGTTAACAGTCTATTCTGAATTGGCTATTGCAAGTTATTTTACACTGAGTGAATGCCGTCTGCCCTCCAGCAGGATCTAAATTTTATAATAACGGCCAACACTGACGTCATTTTGTGCAAAATTTAAAATATACAGCAATTTCTACTACTATTACTACCCAGCCCAGACATAACCCACTGCGGAGTCTGGTCTTCTCCAACTACATGGAGGGTAATAAGCCTACTGTGCCACGCTGGCCAGGCGGGTTGGCACAGGGTTACGTACCTTGAGAGGAGGAGGGCCTCCTCGTCTGCGGCGGCGTGGTTCTGCACCAGATCCCACAATGCCGCAACAGGACGCGAGTTGGAGCACCCCGGGAAGGTTTAGTGGGTAGGCCCCCACTATGGGGGAGAGTCCCACACTCCCCTCGCTGGCCATCCCCGTGGTCGGCGGTGAAGTCCATAAAGGATTTTACCCAGGGCGAAAAAAAAAAGGGTTACGTACCTTCTCTTGGGGCTAGGTATTCGCCCATGTCATTTCCTATTGTCGACTCTTACGACACCCTTATGATGAAATGGGGTGGTGACACACTGTATTCTAAAATCGCCACCACACGGAGTAGCACACAGCAATTTCATGAAGGGAAAATGGGATGATTGAGACTTTTATGAATGAATAAATACGTGTTAATCTAGTTATGCGGCTCTTTAAGTGCTAATGAATATGATGCTGTCTTGAAAGTTTTTTTAAGGGATATGTTTTACGTAGTGTATGAGTCTGTATAGATACATTGTTTACATGCGCAATTCCGTGTTTTAACTAAATGATTATTTTATTTGAGTGCGTAGGTATTTGAGCAGTGTGTTAGGTACACACATTGTATAATGGTTTTAGGACAATAAAGTTTAAGAATAAACATTTTGTTTCATTATACATCGGCATTCATCATTCTAACGTATACGTATTGTACGTTGTTATACCACTGCTGTGTTAGCTCTTCATTTTTATCGAGGATAAAGTATGATTTCATCTGCAGATAGATTTTTTGGCTGTACAGCGTGTAACAAAATGATATATTTTAAAATAGATCAAAATTAAGTTTTAAGCATAAATTATATTTTCTTAATGAAAAACAGATTTAAATTAAACGTATTTCCTTGATAGCAAGTAAAGGTGTCTCAGTAAGATAAACTATTTAAAATTGGATTTTTTTTATGCAGTTGCCTCTAACATTTGAAAGCTGTCATCTGTTTATTTCCGATTATTAAAAATGGAGCGCTTTTTTATAGAACAACGCGTTATAATTGTGAAAACTCATTACAAAAATGGGGAAAGTTTTTCATTACTAAAACGGCATTCGTTATAGGAATATGATAACGGACTTCTTGTGGCCTCAACTGGACGGCATGAATCTGGACAACGTGTGGTTTCAGCAGGACGGCGCAACCTGCCACACTGCGCATGAAACAATCGACTTATTGCAGCAACGATTTCCAGAACACATTACCGGTATCTCACGAAATTCTGATGTCAACTGGCCACCAAGATCGTGTGATTTAACGCCGTGCGATTTTTTTCTTTGGGGCTTTGTGAAATCCCGGTGTACGCAAATAAACCCGAAACAATTCCTGAGCTCAAATCGGAAATCCAACGTGTCATCGGTGAGATACAGGCACATCTCTGTGCAAAAGTCATGGAAAATTTCTTATAAAGAGTAATGGCCTGTCATCGGAGCCGTGGGTCATTTTCCGGATATTTTATTCTATACTTAATCGGAACATGTCTTCTTTACAATACAATAAAAATATCACAAATATGTCATAAAATACTTGTTTTTATTTTAAAACTAGCGGCCCGCCCAGGCTTCGCACGGATGCAATTATACATGTAAACCTTCCTCTTGAATCACAGAATCTTGAGACACCCTATACCTATTCTACTACGCTCAATGTGCTATTTGTATCTAATACCACAGAGTATACAGAGGGAAACCTTCTAAAGAGTGAGCAAAATTGTTACCTATTCTTATAGGGTTGGCACAGGAGGATGAAAATAAATACACAAAAGATTGTTTACATCTATTAGTCATTTAATAATTTGAGACATACTTTTAGTCATAAACTTATCACATAATTTCAAAAAGTCTTCTTTGGTCTTAAAAAACTCGTACAAAAGATATGTTTTTATTTTTTCGATTGCTGTTCATGCACACGGTACAATAAACCATATTTACACTCTTTCTAATTTATACAAATTTCTATTTTAAACAAACACGCACGACGCGACACCCACTGCGAGTGGTGAGGTAGCCCTTTGTCAAAGCACTGGCCGAACCAGTATAAACCAGTTTCGTTCCGTACGTGACGAGCCGCCCGCCAGTGCCCCCGCACACATGCGCATCATACTTGTAGTGGTGTACCTACCGTGGCGCTGTTCTTGGAAGGTTTCTCTCTGCCCTTTATCTACTCCTGTGCTAATACTACGAGTGGTCTGGTCGCCCAATGGTCGAAATTTACCTTAGTTATTTAAATTATAGTTCTATTCTTGATTTGATCGCGTACTTTAACAATAAATAAAAGAGTATGTGTGTGTGTGTCAAATAAATGGTAGTTTTATAATGCTCTATAATATTTTATGCATGATTTAAAAAAAATACATTCCTCCTATAAAACTACACTTCTGGACACATCTATTGGCCCACCTTGTATTTTCAGTTTCGTTTGGTCCTAGCTAAAATTTTATATTAGGTCGAGCAAAAAGTTTTTATGCAGTTTTGAACCTGGCACATTCACAATTTCATTCAATAGTCTTTTTTTGAATTTCGATCACAGAATTTAAAGAAACAAAAGACAATTTGGAGCCTGTTTGTTGATATCAGACAATCGAATACTAAGAAAACTTGGTTTTATTGGTTTACTTGGATTTAATTCTTGAAAAACTGATTGATATCTTTGGTTTTGCAACAAACATTACTTATTCTTAACATTAAGGTTAATTTTTAAGTTAATTCTTAAGATTCTATCAATAATCTATGGATACTTCACCTGAAGTCGCTGCCCAAGCTGTGGCACTTATTCAGGCCGGACACAGCCAAAGAAACGTGAGTGCTCAACTTAATTTAAGTCGATCTGCGGTCCGAAATGTTTATCGGAGGTACCTAGAGACTGGCGGCTTTGTTCGTCGCCAAGGAAGGCCACGATCTCGGGTCACAACTGAAAGGCAGGATCGATTCATCGTGACGACCAGCTTGAGAAATCGTCACCTTACCTCCATTGAGATACAAAATCAAATATAAATACAAATATGGTACCACACAAGCCAGCTAATGGGCCCAAACTCACGCGAGCCCACCGAACAGCGCGCCTTCATTTCGCACGCAGTCATTTAAATTGGACACAGCAAGATTGGAGCAGTGTACTCTTTTCTGATGAGTCTAAAATTGTGTTACATGGCAATGATGGAAGGAAGAAGGTCTACCGACGTAAGGGAGAGCGTTTCGCACAATGCTGCTTTCAAGAGAGGGTTGCTTATGACGGTGGCTCATGGCTCATGGACTGTCTGGGGTGGTATATCCGCGAGTGGCAAAACTCAACTTGAGGTTGTTACAGGACCACGGCTGCCAACATTAAATGCTGAAAGGTACATTCGTGAGTGCTTAGAACCTCACGTGATACCATACGCGGACTATGTGGGCCCAAATTTCCTTTTTATGCATGATAATGCAAGAGCCCATGCGGCCATCATCGTCAGGGAATATCTTCGGGATGTAAACATCACAGTTATGGACTGGCCAGCCAGAAGCCCAGACATGAACCCCATTGAGCACATGTGGGACGAGCTAAAATACGTGTTAGGGCTCGTCAGCCAGTTGCCCAGACGATGCAGGAGTTGAAAACTGCCATAGAAGAGGAATGGGAGATGATCCCTCAAAATTTCATAGAGCGGTTGATAAACTCTATGCCTGATCGTATGAGAGCTGTGGTAGATGCCCATGGAGGCAACACGCGTTATTATTAAACCTTTATTTAATAAAACATGTTTTTTATTCAAAAATCAATTGCCTTTAACAAGGCGCATATCCGACTTGATAGGCGTAGCTCCATGTCGTATGGTATTCTGAATTCAAATTTAAAACAATACGATCGAAAAAGATGTTAAAATGTATCAGGTTTAAAACTGCATCAGTTTTTGTTCTATCTAGCAATCATATTTCGGTAGGGGCCATCGAAACCTAAACTCTAAGGTAGGCGAATAGATGTGTCCAGAAGTGTATAAATTTGGGAAATTTCATACTCGTCCGTCTGCGCAAACTTGTTTTGGTTTTACGTATTAATAATAAAGATGATTACTTTTTGTAAAATTTCATGTAGGTGGGTCGTCGTCTCAGCCCATAGATGACCCAATAATGGGTCGGGCCTCCTCCAAATTCATGGAGGGATATTAGCCTATTGCGCCACGCTGGCATGACGGGTTCCCACAGGGTTTGTATCAAGTTTTCCTTCTCTTGCGGCTAGGTGATGTGCCTTTTGCGTTCCTTTAGTCGCCTCTTGCGACAGCCTCAGGATGGTAAGGGTGGGTGACACTGTGTATTCTAAATCCGTCACCACACGGAATGGTGGTACTTATTATTTATTTAACGCAAAGAAAACTCCCTACTCATAAACGTCTTGAACCGGTAAGATGACTTCATCTTAACTTCCGGTACTAAAAAAAGTATAACACCCTCGGTCATTCATCAGGTATCTTTAAACAATGAAAACGGTCAAAAATCTTCTAACACACGAATAATTCAACAAGATATTTCGCATAAATTCGCCGAGGGCATTCACCGGGATGTTCGGGGTCTTAATGCTAATTAGGCACGAAGATTAGCCTAAAGCTACTCATGAAGCCGTGGTTAGCGAAGCGAGTTCAGAAACGCGAACACCATGCGAGCGGCCGGTCGTTACTTGTATCCCTTGGGCCTTAAAGCGCGCGCGATTTGTCTATTTTCGTGTATAGTACTAACATCGTCATCCGAATATGGGGTTCCTATTGAGATAAAGCTCTGGGACACGGGAAGAACTCCCCTCTCACGTATGGTGGACGTTACGAACGGTTTCGGATTAAAAGTGTTGGCTGAACATAATTTTTTGAACGACAACAATATCGCTTTTTCTCCATACGGCCTAATGGGTATTATGGTAGCGTTATACGAAGGCATCGAAGGGGAATCCTCGTATCAGGTGCAGAGGGCGATGCAGTTGCCTTGGAATAGAAATGTGATGAGGATTGGCTTCAGAGATATACATAGGACACTGAAAGTAAGTAATCTTATGGCTTATGAATATTTTTGTACTCACTTTGTTTGGTGGCCCAATTGTACGTACTTACCTGATATTGTTTGTTATTATAACTCCTGCTTAGTAAAAATGTATTTACAATGACTGATAGTTTTTTCAAAAGTCAAAATATAAGCCTTATCTAATAGGTAAAAGTTATTTCTTGCCCGGCAACCATAATGATGTGTACTCCATTAATATGCCTAGAATACTCAATGTATGTAACCAACCCACACCACCATTAGGGTCTAAAGGAACGCAAGGTGTAGACCCCTAGCCGAACGAGAAGGAAAACTTCATAGAAACCCAGTATCAATCCGTCTTGTTAACCAGTTAAATTCGCCTCATGCATTTGGCAGATGTCCAACTCAGTAGTAAGTCATTTAAGGGCTGCAATTATGATGTTAATGAAGCCTTGTCTGTTACTTATTTACTTGTCTGTAAACTTTACAGGGAATCAGCAATGAGATATACCATTTTTAAAATCTTACCCATGTAGTAGACCTACCTATCATGCTTTTTTATAATAGAAAACTATAAATCTAATATATAAATTTGACAAATTACATACATTATTACGCGCATCACTAAGTATCACTACATAGTTTAAAACAAAGTCGCTGCAGTCTGTCCGTCCCTATGTATGCTTAAATCTTTAAAACTACGCAACGGATTTTGAAGCGGTTTTTTAATAGATACTCTGATTCAAGAGGAAGGTTTTTAAGTATAATACTTGCATATTATTGTATAGAAACACTGATAAATTGATGTTCATCATTGCACCCATGCAAAGCTGGGGCGGGTCGTTAGTGTCTGATAATACTTGATACGGTAACTAAAATATACCTAAATTTAAACAGATCTCGCGTCTTAATAAATCTCTGAATTATGTTTTTATGTTGCGTACAGCTTTTTTTTCATTTTTGTTTTGATATGCAAAATAGACGAATTGTTGATACCGTGTACGTCACGGTGTGACAATAACTCTCACTTTTCATGTAATGGGCGGGAAAAGCGTGGCCTATTGTTTCAACTGATCTATGACTAAAAAGTGATAGTGGAATGGAAATAAGTCAGGAAGCTTAAGTTTAGGAGGTCAACGTGGCGAATTTATCATTAGCCTAAGGGGACAATTTTGGAATATGATTGTAAACTTGGCTATAAATTGCAGACGTCAGTAGAGGCGGTAAGCTTAAATAGGCGGCAAATATGTAAATCTGACACTGAAGCTACCATTATAATACAAGCTTATGTTAGTACAAGCGAAAAAAACGTAATAGTCTCATTATGTATATAGATCAAGTCCATGTGCTGTCCGTTGCTGTTGATAAGACTGATTATTCTAAATAAGAGATGTTTCGCGTCGAGTTTGCTAGCTCTTAATGTCTTTGTATTTGATCTTATTTTTGAGTCTCTAAATTATGATCTAAACTTAAATCGTAGTGATTGACAGCAATAAATGAAAGTATCAGTCGTTTGTCCCAGATAGGATACGAGAAACCAGAACCTATAAAATATTATACTCGTATGAATAACCTGTCATTACCGTGATGTAGAGCAGTTCAATGATTATTTGTAACTGTTTTACGATTGAAAACTCGTCCAATTATACAAAAATGATTTCATGCTTGTACATATATACTATGGAAATAAATGAAAAACTGACTGTCTCACGATAGTCATGGTTCCAGCTCATCATCATCCACATAAGCTACCCACTGTCGGGTCCCCTTTAATTTAATGGAAGGAAATTAGTTTGTTGTGCGCCACCACACCCAAAACTTAATTAAATCGATATTATTTTTCAGACATACTTTGTCCCTGAAGAAGGATTTCTAGCTGGTCTAGCATTGAATAATGAAAACGTTACATTCAACGATCAATACAAACAAGTCCTTCGCTTTTATGGTTTCGACTTGGAGAACGATCAACTACCTACTTTAGCACCAGAAACTAATAACACTTCCAATGGAACTACTGCAAGCCCGTCTTCGGAAAATAACACCACTGTTCCTATGTCGACCACGCCTTCGACTAAAGAAGAAACAACAAGCATTCCGACAACAAATCCAAATGCAGAAACAATAAGCACCGCGGCAGTTGGAACTTCAACTACTGGTAGTCCATCACTCGCACCGAACGCTGAAGATACTCAAATTTCATCAACAACTTTTTCAACAGAGACCTTCAACAGTGAATCTACAACACAGAGCCTCGTTCCAGAAACGGAACCAAGTATAACCATTAATACTTTGCTGACAACTACAGTAGCTGCTGGTACAACGGTACTTGAAACAACTACTGCTTCAAGTGCTTCGACTGACGCAGAAACGTTTTCACAAACCATCGCACAGGTTACCAGTGCATTATCTGAGGGGGCTACTGTAAACGCTGAAATTGCTAAAACTACAGCAGAAATTACCTCAACCATTGAAACATCTTCAATTTCCAGTATCGCCACAGAAAATAGTCAAACAGAGGGCACGATCATTACAACAGTTCAAGAAACACAGCAGACCGAACCAATGTCTACGTCTACTGTACCATTGAGTGATACTACGGTTTCTGTATCAGAAACAGAACAGACTACCACCACAATTACCTCGACTGTCACAGAAATGACGACGTTGGTCAATACTGGGACTCCGGCGAACGAATCATCGCTAGAAACTTTACAGCGAAGGAAGAAGTCTATCGTTGATTTTATTTTCACAAATCCACCGTACGTCGAAGATTATGTATATTACCGATCCTTCGACGTGGGCTCAGAAGCACCGAACCCCAATGATAGCCAAATGTTTTTAGCGAATGGTTTAAAAAATGTCCAGGTTAGTAACAGATTAATTGCTTTAACTCAATCATGCAAGTCCACATTTTTATGGATTTATATATCGAGTACCTAATCTTTGACCTGTTCTAGTAGAAATTCTTGTTATCGTAAGTACGTACCGTTATAGAATATTTGACATTAATAATGGAGATTAACTACACCTTTATTGCTTAAAATTTATATTAGATATTCATAAAATTCGACATTTCGAATGCCACGAATCAATCTTGTCCAAAACCGTTATTAGCCTAATTTAAATACCAATATTTTTGTTGTGTTAATTTTTGCTAATGTTGACTCATGTTGCATTTTTATACATATTAGTATAATTTGTATACCTACTACAAAGAACACCGTAAACTTTACAAGTTATCCTCACCTAATAGAATTAAACTAATCGTCAACAGCAACGCATATTTGTGTTACAAATTCGTCACAGTCACAGCCAGAGCTCTACAATAGGCATGTCGTTATGCAGAAGAATGAAAGTGCCGTTGTTCCGAACAGGTGACATACATGCATTACGACACCGTTCTGGAGCATGCGTACCTTCCCCATTTGGAGGCTTCGGCGCTTCGTCTGCCGCTGGACAGCGACCGCTACTATTTCCTAGTCGTAATACCCAATAGAAGAGGTGTGCCGGAGTTAGGGCGGCTCTTAGCGCGGATGGCGCGGGAGTCTGATCTCTCCGACGTGTATGCAGTGCTACGGCCGAGACGGGTCAGGGGCATCGTTCCGAGCTTCGTGGTGAAAGGCCACGTTACCTTAACGACTGACCTGCAGAAGGTGAGCGATTTGTACCGTTTACTTTTAGATGCTAGGCCAAGATCCTTGGCTTAGAAAAGTTCACGCGAGTTTGCGGGTAGCCATCCAAACCATACCTACAACATCAAAACAAGATATTTAACTTCATGATTACGTCTGAGTGATGATGGATATTTATAAATAGACTCTTCCAAATTGATGGAGGAAAATCAGAACGAAGGCTATACTGATTTATTACTACTAGTGCTACTGCCCATACATGACCCACTCTTGAGTCGAACCTGCTCCCATCGCTGCATCGCATAGCCTACTGTGCCAAATGAGTTGGCACAAGGTTTAGTTTCAAGTTTTCCTTCTTAGCGGCTAGGTTTTCAGCCTTATCATTTCTGTTTATCGGCTCTTACCATCCTCAGTATGGAATGGGGGTGGTGACACTATGTATTCTAAATCCGTCACCACACAACCTCATACTATCCGAACCAAATATCGTTGCACCTGATCCTATCAGCTAAGAGGTAAGTCTTTACCTAAACAGGACAAAGTGGGAATGATGTTGTTACCAAACCAAATTTATCACGAAATATGGTTTTAACTACATAAAACAGAACCCGTAGTTAACATGGCACAAATACCTTTAACATAAATGCTAATTAGATGGACGTCAATACAATGAAAACTGGATCATGAGTAACCTTGCGCAAAATGGTCATATTGTACCACAAACGCAACAGCTAATATGTTAATACATTGAAGCCATGAGATTTTCTTACAAGACGCGAGATAAATAACTCACGTTACGTTTCAGATCCGCCAACTGTCTCTTTTTCGTGGTTTGACCACCGACGAAAGAGAGGGGGTTATAACATAAGTTCAAAGTTCTAGCTGTCTCTCTGTTGCATTTTAGCTCATGGAATGGATTTTCATTTGTAACAAGACGACGAAGGAGACCTATTTTCTTATTTTTTTCAATGCGACGGATAAGAGAATATGCTTTCACATCTACCTATACTTTACAAGTGTTTGTAACCAAATGTCATATGTTGAAAAAGAGCGAGAGAGAAAGAGTTTCTTCTTTCGTTCTTTCCTGATCTACAGAGAAGAGCCGGTAAGAATACTGGCTCTTCTCTGTAGATCAGCATTCTGAACCGATGGTAGCTTCACATCCGACAATTCAAAAGTATATGATAAATAATAATAATAAATATCCTTGGACATTTCACACAACGCCATCTCGTCCCAAGTTAAGCAACTTAATGCTTGTGTTATGGCAACGAGATGGATGATAAACTACTTATATACATATTTTTTTTGTAAATACATACATATTATAGATAGAAATGACACCCAGACTCCGAGCCAGTGCCTCTGGTGTAGACAACGACACTAGCCCGACCCCGGAATCGAACCCGGGACCCGTTGATCCAAAGGCGGCACATACAACCACTAGACCAACGAGGCAGTCAAAAGTATTTATAGTATTAAAATCCCGTTTAAAAAGTTAATGTCGATTGTGTTGTTTTTTTGTATTTTCCATTTAAGGTGTTTTCATCGATCGTTCATAGAGCAAAAAGAAAATCTGATAGGTCGTTTGGAAATTGTAAAGCCTCGGGTGTATCGGGTTTTAGTTGGGGATACGAGATGTCTTCGAGCCGCGGCAGCGAGACTTCATACCGATGACGAACCAAGCTGGAGTGTACGTTCGGAGTATCGAGCAGGCAGTCTCCGTGGCTATACGCAAGTACCGGCCAGATGACCATAAGAAAAACAGTAAGTTTGTAATAATATAATATCGCTAATTAATTTATCTTCGACATCTCATAACTGTAGTCTGTACTAGCAGGAGAGATAATAATAACAATAAATATCCTTGGACATTTCATTACCTGAACATGGAAATGTAGACGTCTAAAACGATCCACAGGCACTTCAAGTTGCATTTTTTACTTTCTGATTCACTGCATAAAGGTACACGATTACATAAAGCGGTTAAGCATTAAAATAAAACAATTTTTAAAGATTTATTGCCGGTTATTTTAATTCCGTACGTTCCGAATGCTTTAAAAAAACGTGATAATCGGGATTGTTTAAACTAGGAAAAAACCCTGTATGTATAAAAAAAGGATTTCCTTGCTAGTGTTAACTTTTAATTAGGTACGTTGGTAATTAAAATATTGAATACTAACCTATGAGGTTAATACCTAAAATATAACTTATTATTCAGGGATATTACAACAAACTAATGGTGAAAAATTTGAATATATTCGTCACAAACATATAAATATTTTTACCATGAAGTGTAGATACGGGCGTTAGGTGTTACATTCGCGCTTGACTTAGCTAGCCGTTAATGACCTCTATATAATAAATTACTTACTCACTACGGAGGATTTGTGAGACCTCCCATAACTGCGTTCCGCCATGGTCGACTTAATTACCTATGGTTGTAATGAGGGCTACCTATGGGGTCAGCTAGCTCGAGACAGGTCAGTCAACGCCGTCACGGAAGACTGCGAACGACGCGCGCTGCCCGCCGGAAAATCCTTGAGCGACATTGATGCGCTCCGAAAATTCACAAAATTGATTTTCCACTATTAATTGAATTGGCAACCGTAAAGGTCATGGTGTAGTTATCTTTATTAGCGTAGTGTAAGTGGTGGGCTGTTCATTCTTTTTTTGTTTAAGTTCAGCTGTGCATCAGGAGCGAAATAGTAGAGGTTTAATTCCATTATTAGAATTTATACATATATTTAGGAATACTATACTAGCACATATCGTTGTTACCGATACAACGGAATCAAGAGTGCAAGAAGGATGCAGGAAAACCTTCATTATTGTTTCCGCAATAAATAAACATTGCAATTTTACAAATTAAAATATTAATATTGCACTTTTTCATTTATTACTACCTGATCCCGCAAACGTTGTTTTGCCAAATAATTAGGCGCAATCATCCAGCCAGACGCCTATCCCTCGATAGTTGTAGTCGGGGTAATCTAAACTGTGCGAATTGCTCTTGAAATTTCGCTTCATCCGTTCGCGAGCTACGGAGCCACAGACAGACAGACAGACCCCTCTTTTTGCGTCGGGGGTTAAAAATAGCAACCATGGAGTTTCTTGCCCCCTCTTCTCTGTGGCAAGACATTCCGAACCGGTGGTAAAAACTAAATGATTAATTAATTTAATTTTTGTGTTATTTTTTTGACTATTCGAAAGCATTCGCAGGATTTTATTCTAATAAAAATCATTTTGATTTTGATGTGGCACCTTTGGATCACCTGTCCCGGCCCGGGTCGTTTCCGAGATCAGGGAAGTGTCTTTGTGTAATCCGAGGGCACTTGCTCAGTCTGGGTGTGGTTTTTATTCGTGAATTACACGATTGTAAACTGCCCCGCGATAAATAATAGTAAAGGAGAAATATACACAGCCAATGTTTTTAATCTACATAATCAATCACATTCATTTGTCCAACATGGCCATAGAAATAGCCATACGCGAAGTACCTGCACACTGACAGTGATAAGCTGAGACACTTACGCAAAGGTTTCGTTGCCCAATTTTCCGGCACGTGGACCGAGATAATTGTTGCCAAAAGTGCTAACAGAGGTGGCAAGTGTCGAGAGCGCATCCATTGTGACGACGCAGTGGCGCAAGCTTGCGGCGAAACGCGCATTATGGGCATTTCACTGCATTTTAAAATAGCTACACCAATGTCATCTTTCTTACCTTTTCTCAATTTCGGGATCTGCATTAGTCTAACGTTAAGCATACACAGGCCGTTTTAACTAAAGGACGTAGCAGACATATCAACTCTGAAAGGGATCGGCACCGTATCGCCTCGCCGTCAAACAGGCGTCAACCTAACGTACGTAAGCACGTAACCAAAGCAGATTAGCAGCTCCGATACGGCTACGGCAAATGTTACGAATATGTTAAGTCCCGCAAGCGCGGCGCCGCCGGAGAGGCGTAAGCGCGTGTACGGCGAGGCGTAAGCGCGGGGACCGCTGCCTGGTTGACCACGCGCCGTAGTACGGCGTTCGTGAGCTTGTTGATACGGTGCCGATACCCTGCCGAGTTGATAAGTGTGCTTTGTTCATAAAACCTTGACTAGCACAGTAGATTAAACAGAGGATGCCCAACAACTCAGCAGTGTAATTTATAGGTATCCACCTAATAACTTAAGGGTCAGCGCCCACCAGTGGAGTGGCGGCGAAGAGTCTATTTCAGTAACAATTTTAATTTCAACCTAAAACGCTTCAGAATACTACTGTATTTGGTACAACGAAATACAATGACGGCGAGCGACGCGCGGCGTGCGTATTCTAAATACAGATGTATTCTGAATCGTTTTAGGTTGAATTTAAATTGTTACTGATTTAGTCTCTTTGCCGCCACTCCGTTGGTCGGCGCTAACCCTTACTATGAATAAATAGTGGTGCCGGATCTAGAACTGTCACCACTCCATTCCATCTTGAGGGTGTCGTAAGTCTATTTATCTATAGCCTTCCGGGTGGTACTTTATTATCATAGTTTAAAAACTAAACAAAAAAGCTATTATTAGTACCAGTCATATGTTTAATATTATATTTATATTGAATGAAACTAAAATGATGCGACGTCCACCATTAGTGTGACATGACGTTGCAGTACAAGTATACGCATAATTACTAAATTCGCTGCAACATTACGCGACCTCAATGCCTAATCGCGAGATTAAAATGATGATTTGCTGATAGCTCCCACATTTCAATTATTTAAATGAGTTTAACTGAAAAAATTACTTCATGATTATTTCCTGTCGCTAAGGTTGGCTAGGTACTTGCGCAAGGATAGACTGTGGAACACAAAAAAATATTTTAAACAAAATTCTGATTCTGGATAACTTCACTTATGCTGAATAACGTATTTATGCCATGTATATAAAAACACCTTGGCAAGAAATTCATTATATTAGAACAAATTTAGATAAAGTTCAGGAAATATAAATTGGTCACTTCTTACCTACTTTGCGTTCTATTCAAACCTTCAGTTCATATTTCCTGAACTATACCATAGAGGTATTTTCTGTCTCGGACTTTTTAAGGGGAATAAGTTCGTCATACATAATATTTGCGTGACTAACAATTAATGTTGGGTGTAATTCCCGATTTAGTTGCGGTAGTGGTAGTTACGCCACCGCCAATATCCTTTTTTAACCAAAATAAAAATCATGTTGCTTTGTATCGGTCATTATTACCGAAATATACTTGCGGTGATACAATATACCTATATTAATATCACTATAGTGCTCGAACGTACTGTCGCTTATGGACGTTTCTAACCCTGGTTACCTACCAAAGGTCGGTAGCCAAGTGGCTTTCGTAGAATAAAACAAAAAATCTTTGACGATCTGTCAATGACAATCTCATTTATCTGTCTTTTCTGGAATAAACTCAAACTCAAAATGAACTTTATTTACGTAGGTTTTATCACAAAACTCTTATAAATAGTCATGTTTACAGTTACCATTATCATCATCTTACGACCCCTGTTCCACGCTAGGTGGTAGTCTCCATACACACCAATCAGTCGTCATATCTACAGTCACACCTTTCATATACAATTCCTCATTCTTACAATCCATCCATCTCCCTTGATCTCCCACAACCCTTACGTCCACCCACATTAATGCTGAAACTACCACCGGTTCGGAATGCTGCTCTACAGAGAAGAGCCGGCAAGAAACTATGTAGTTGCTTTTTTTCATACAATGGGTTTGTTTACAATAGTATTACATCTGTGGTCTTTTCCATTCTACCAAAGCGTACGCGGTACGTTTCCAAGGAACACACTTGACTAGGTCCACAGAGCGGTCATGCATCACGGATTTAAGAAAAAGCGGGTTATTTGGCTGCGGATTATCAGTTATGGATCCTTTCCCAATTGGGCAGCTCTGCTGTTCCTGATCATATCACGATCACGGCATCTAAACATGTTTCATTTGCAGGATACGTGACGAACCACGAGCCCGTAGTGTTCTCAGCAACATACCCGTTCCTCTACTTCGTGATGGACGCCAACATACATGTGGCCCTAATGGCGGGGAAAATGGTGGACCCGCTTAACTCGAGGATATTATAACTGTGACGAACATTTAACAGACTTTGAATTCTATAACCCCCATCGGACTTACTACACCAGATTTTAGTAGTTGACACGATCTTATTTGCAAATTCCAAAAGAAAAGTTACGATATGCACCCGTGCAATGATGTTACAATTAAAAGGTGTAGATACGTTACCTGTACAACATTCGATCTATAAAAATGGCAAGCCAACGCACACATATTTAACTTAATATGCAATATGCACACTGCATTAGATGAGTCGTGAAAGTAGGATGGTATGATTTAATAATCACGTACTAAATAGAGACAAATATAGTTTGTTGTCATGCGTCGTCACATGCACTAGAAACAATATAGATTAATTAAATCAGACATAACATTTTGCCCACAAAGTTTTATGCCTATAAATATTTTGTATGAACATTTTGTCTCGTTAAGTAAACAAATATGTTAGAAACAGCTGTGTTTTTTTCGCAATTTCTGGGTTGTTCCCATGATGAAAGTGGTTTATAATCATGAGAACTCCACCTTCTGAGATGTATGTTAATTAAAAATTGCCCTGTATTAATAGTTTATTTATTACTCAAGTAACACAGCTAAAAAAATAAAACAATTTAATTTAAATAACGCATTACAAAAAATAACATCACCTAATAACCTTACCTTTGTACCTACTCCGTTAGCCAGCTCACATGTCTGTTTCTCTATAGTCTGTGATGCGTAATGACATCTCTCTTTTGCACTTGGTAATGAGGATACTTTTGTTCCACTCATTGATTTTTACCGTCATATTTTACGAATAACATTTTTAATTTGTAAAAAATATAATTTATATTACGGAAATAGTGATAGTTACGAATGATAAGTGATTCCTTGACTTGTGCAATATCTCATAACACACGACGGCATTTTCAATTGTTTTATAGCACTTTTTACACACGGCTCTTGACGTGCATTTGTTGACGCCAGCGACGCAACACTGAGGTCAGGTTTGCTAATTAGCCTACTTTTAACGTGCCGCTTGCTGACCGCTTATAACCCATCTACACCTTTTTACTTCTAACATCATTGCACCCGTGGATTTAACATGGCATTATCTACACATTTTACTGCACATCAACTTCGCATCAACATTAACCCAGTAAACTATAAAATTGTATCGCAAAATGCCTAAGCAACCTAGCATATTCAGCCTCAACATCAGAATTGGTAGGTTTCCCAAAAGCAATGTCTAACAATCAAGAAATAATTTTAGTACTAATATCTTTCTTATTGAGATATGGCTGGTGAATTATTTGATATTTGTACTTAAAATATTCACCTATGTGGGAATTACCCACACAAGTACTTCCCAGTAACTGTTGTGCTTCATGGTTACAGAGCTTTGAATGACTAATAAAGAGGGTGAAAGAATACAAGGAATTACAATTTTTTTAGTTTATTTATACATTACACATCTTACTTCGCCCTCTTGGATTTGATCTTTCTTAAGTAGAACTCGAGCTCCTTGCCCTCGAGAATGTAGCCGTCAGCACGACCGCACTGCCCCGGCCGACTCGCCACACACGCTGCAAATAATCAACATCTCACCACTTGTTCACACAACATACTTTGAACCATTTAATTATTGTATTTCTCAGAGTAACTATGACAAGTAGATCATACAACTACTAGAATGTTCCCAAAACGGTTCCACTCCGTAAGCGCAGTCTCAAAACTTCTCGATTTCATCATTGAAAATAAATTTGCTGCAAGACACATTAATAGATTTACAATTAATAATATTTAACCTCTATAATCATTGCTAGATCAGAATTTTGTATCAATACAGGATCTGACATAATGTCCAATATCATTCCTTTTTTGTTTTACTTTGTACATTCAAATCTGTGCATTTAATTAAAATAAAATTGTTGACTACCAGTAAATAGTACTGCTCACCTAACAAACGTCCAGTATGGAACTGTTCTTCAATAGGACCATCTACTTTGGAGATGCGTTGCCTTGCTACATACTTCTTAGCTGTTTTCTTGCTTCGCTTCTTGTTGATAATGGCATCTTCTGCCTCAGTCTGTAAAGAAACATTTTCAACATGTTTGTAAGAACACAAAGACTACAAGTAACTATTTGCTCTTGATTTAACAATTCCACTTCAGGACTATGCAAAAATCACTCTGTGTTTATCATTTGACACGCAAAATAATCATCACAAAATATTCACATACAGACTGTAGCCCATTTGATAAAACAAAAAAATATTTAGATTTATCACAAAAAATAATTGTAAGCTTGTAAATTTTGCAGTTATAGAATTGTCTTATTTAATTTATTTTAATCAATATCTTTGCATGTCATCATAACACAGCATCTTGACAACTTAACAAACTTACAGCTAAGTAAGTATGGATAAAATATCATTATTATGCATTATTAGCATGATCTGCTGATTTTTTCTAAAGTATTATTTAAATACCTTTTTAAAATAAAAGATGGGCTAGGCAGAACACTTATTATGGAGATTATTTATACTATAGATTATAAATTTTAATTCCATTCCTATTAGGTACTATATTTTAAGCAATTCTATATTTAACTTGGTGTTACACAGGCACAAAAGGTTTTACAATGCCAACTGTAGACTAAAATACTGACTAATGACTGCCAATTTGTACAAGCTACTATGTATATGAATTTAAATTAGTCAAACCTAGCAACATATCAGAAAACAAGTATGGCACAAAATATTTTATAATGCCACTTCACAACTGTTGACTAAAATGCTGACTATTGCCTTACCCAGTTTATGCAATGATTCTATATTAATGTTAAATGGTCAAACCCAGCAACATATCAGAAAACAAAAATATTTAAACACTAGTCAATTTGTGCAGTTACTATCACAGTTTGGAATTCTATGAATCAAAATATGACTGATGTGTGTATGCAGTTTTGTACAGGTATTATTCTGTAAAATAAAGCAACAGAAGAAAATGTCAGCAAAAACCAAATACTTACCAACTTGGCACCCTTCTTTCGACCAAGGGGCAGCAGGTAGTGGGACTCATACCACTGCCTGAATGGGGTGGCATCTACAACCACAATAGCATTCTTCACCAGAGTCTTGGTGCGCACCAATTCATTGTTGGAGGCATTGTACACAACATCAATGATACGGGTCTTGCGGGTTGAGCCTGTAAATTAATTATATAAAAATAAATATATAGGTGCTAACATTTATTAAAATAGGTTAAGTTGCCCATTCTCAGTATAATCTTAGTGGGTAACAATGTCTAAATACCAGATTATGTGGACAATTATATTTCCTAGAAAGACTTAAGGGACATGGAAAGCAGCTGATTACTTTTCAGAACTAGTTATGGGTAATGTTTTAAATTCCAGAAGCAATAGAGTACCGAAATTGGGACTTACATTCTGATCCCCATGAGAAATTCCCTGTATCCAAACGCAAAGCACGGTACTTGGTATTTCCACCACGAGAACGCACCGAGTGAATACGCTGGGGACCGAGCTGAAAACCAAATAGTTATTAGCACAGCAATAAATAGTTAAAAATTTGCTAACAGCAGTAAGGTTGAACAAATGTATAGGTTATGTTTCTTAGGTTATAATTATTGTTACCTTTGTATTGGCGGCTGGGCGACCTAACTCGTACTTCCTCTTCTTACGGATGGGCGCGCGCTTACCGCCCGTCGCCCTTCGCTTATGCCAATGGTCACGACTGATACCTGCATCACACCGGGACAATCAATTTTTCATACAACACTTCACCAAGTATCCCCACGATAGATCATAACATTGTCAGATTCCCTGATGAATTACACAAAATATGATCTTAACCCATTTTCTGTATTAATCACAAATAAACCAAGATTAAGATTGATTACATCTAAGAACCGTACGGTGGATAAACTTCGATTTAATTTAGAAACACTGTGCACTACTCACCCATCTTGGCTGGGTCAGAAAAAGAAAGGTTTGTTTGACAGACGGATCAACTACACTTTACCCCTCTGTAGTCTATGGTTAGTCTATGCTGTTCAAGCGCCCGGTCTTCAAACAGGCTTTTTTGTATACTCTATTATATTAATGTTATAAAGATGAAAGAAATTTAATTTTCTACGATTATTCTTATAGTATGTTGATACCAAGAAAATAAATTTCGAAGACATTAAACTTTCTTATTCTTCAGAAGACGAAGGACCGCGTCGACAAGGCGCCCTTTTTATTTAAAGCACTATTGAATGAATTTCACTTAATAGAACAGTTTTATCTTAATAAACATAACACATAATTACGACATTAAATCTAAACCTTTTACTTATTCTAATCAAAAAATGTTAGCACGTTAGCTACGACGGAATGGTAAAACATTTGAATAATGACAGGACAAAACAAAATATGCCATAAATGTTTTATTCAAATTAAGAATAACCGTTATAGACAGAATGCCAATGAAAACACCAATAAGGAATTTATTCAATAATTATATAAATTTCTACGCGTGGTACCTTTGTATTTTTTTTTCCAGGAATATTACCTCTACTATCTTATCGCTTACCCTTGGGCCATTCCTACACCCCTGTTTACCTAGCAAAGATTAAGGATACGGAAGGATCATTCTTTTGTGAGTGCGGGTTGGATTAAAGACTCCTGATAACATTTTTTACAACTGTCCTTTACTCATAATTTCCGTAAATAACCTTCCATCACCTCTAATCCCTCACCCCACTAACTTTCAGTGTATTTTAAATTAAGTTGATGGTCGTTTTGTTTTTTAAAATTAAGTAAAATCAATAATAAGTCAAATTCCCAAACCTATACTAGGTTTGATCATCATTAAATTAATATTTGTTTTTTTTTTACGTTGGAGCACCTCATGGATTCCGTACCGCTAAACTCCAGCCAGGTTGTGTGGGACTCCGGGGCGTGAAAAGATGGTACTTGCGCCTCAACCTACCCACTAAAACCAACGGTGTCCCTCAACACAACAAGGTGCCCGCCTCTCCTTGCATTTACCTGTACAACGTGATATTGGCGGAGTCATGTTGTTATAACATGGCAAGCCACTAAACAAAAAGTGAAGTGAAGGTAAGGAATATATTTATAACTCACTTGAAAGTAAATAAATATTTATAATTTTTACTATCTAATTGCCGCAATTAAGTTCAAAATAAACTACAAAATCATTTTTTATTAGCCGTTCTACTGAAGACCTGGTGTTAAAGATATCATTCTCACACACTTTTATTGTGGCACCGATTCGAAAACAATTCATAAAAATATAACTAATTATATATAATTTTTAGATTTACTACTACTGCTATATTCGTATCAAGTTTTCCTTCTCTTGCAGCAATTTTTTCAGGTTTGTCATTTCCTTTTGTCGGCTCCTATGACACGTAATGGAATGGGGTGGTGTGACACTATGTATTCTAAATCCGTCACCACACGGATTACCTTTAATTGGCTGTATTTTGTATCCTTTTGCATGTCTCCCGGATGAAGTAATAAATGGATATACCAGAGGACTTATTAGCGGCTCTATTAATCAGGATTCCCAAAACGTAGAGGGATAAAGGCGTTCCATTGTTATCATTTTGCACTTAAATACTAAAACCTATTCTACACGGTTGGGTCCAACTACCAACAGAGGTCACATTGGTTGAGTTGGAGCAAAAATCAACCGTGTAGAAGTTGGTTGATGTCAATATTTGGTTGACCAACCGAGTGACCTTTCAACCACCTTGGTAGTGAGCGTATCCCTCACTACCAAGGACAGATAGAGGACATTGGGTTGAAGAGCGACCGTGTGGATGCTTGTTGGCCTGCAACCGTGTGTCGCGGTCGAAAACGCCTCGAAAGTCGAGCACGTATGTTGTTTGGTGTGCATTTCTGAATTAAGATGGCGGTGGCACGACAAGAAAGGGAAGTTCTAAGCGAGTTCTTGAAACTGTATAGAAATTTTCCCACTCACTGGGACATTGGCTTTGAACTTTATAAGGATCGAAACCAAAAAAGTGAAGTCTGGGTAACCTAAAGCCAGCAATACACGTTGGCCCAGCGTTGCCGAGTGAACGCCAACACCAAAGTATAGACGATATATTTGCATTGTCTAGCCATCGCTCGGTGTCGCTTGACTAGTTGGCCGAGTAAAGGCAAGCGCCAACGTGTATAAAACTCATTTGGCGTAGCTGGTCACAACTTGCGCTCGCTCGTGACCACTTGCCGCACTTCGGAGCGCTGTCGGGTTTTCTGCACAGATCAAAGGCGCTCGCGCGCACTCGGCCAATAGTGTCCACACGTTTGCCAGCGCGCCATTACGCGGTTGGTTGGCGTCGGACGAGTTCGGTCGTGTGTACGCGTACAAAATGTCACTCTCATCTCAACAAATCAACCAAAAAATATTATGAAACTTTTGGAATTTTACCAGAATAAAGAGGTTGTCTAGAACCCTATACTAAGCTCAGATAGTTGATTTTTCATACTATTACTGTAAAAAGAAAAAAAATTCAATAAAAAAAATTGCAAGCTACATCCACCTCCATCTTTTTTGCCTTTACTTTTTCACAACTTTCATGCGGTATACACTGACATAATAATTATAAGCGCTCATTAAATAAATAGCAGCAGCTGCAATAACTTCTACGTCGTCATCCATCTTGTTTCAAGTCACAATAGAAACTGACTCAGCCCAACCAGTTTTCCCAACCTGAAGCCGAAATGATCGTACGACCTTTTTTTTAGACGTCCTCTCTTTTAGACAAGCTTTTTTTTTTAGACCTCCACTCTTGACTACCACGTTTTAGACGACCTTTTTTTTAGACGTACACTCTTTTAGACGAGCTTTTTTTTTAGACGTTTGGGCTAAATAATATCATGCTAGACTATCAGCGTAGTCGAATATTGAAAATTCTACATCATGATGGAAATTATCGTACAATCTGCGAAAATCATCGTACAAGCTGCGTACGATGTACGATAATAATATGTTATCGTACATCGTACGTAGGTCCAAATTATCGTACATCTACGATAATTATCGTACGGTTGGGAACACTGAGCCCAACGTGTGGGCATCTCTTTAAAATTCGTTTACATTGGCCATTTCCATTGGTTTTCGATACACTTGCCGAACGAGTAGGCAGTAGAACGCGATCGTAGGCAATATAATATATTGCCTACGATCGCGTTGGCCTAAGCTCGGCCAACGTATATTGCTGCCATAAGATCTTTACATTCTCTCCCTGTAGCTAAAAATCTCTAAGTTGCTATTTAACGTTCTTCCACACAAATATCTTTTCTCGTCACTATGGTTTGTTTAGTTATTAATGGTCGCACCATTTCTAATAAGTAATAACTCAGTAAAAGAGTTTCCGACCATTCTGAGATATTTACAAAAGTCATCGCAGGCCAATATTTTTAAAATATTCATAAGGCTCAAAGCTTTTCTTTTCTTTAGCAATTGCTTCATCCAGTCGTTTTTTTTTTCATCAAATAATGCTATGCAAGCTTGAGCTATCCCAACCTTTTGAGGTTTCGAAAGGGGTTAAAAACAATAATCTAATTCAAAATATCTAATACTATTAATCAAGGTGACCTCTGTTGGTAATTGGCCCCAACCGTGTAGGTCTAATACGAGGGGAGTTCAATGTATTCTCGTTATCGGGGTAATATACCAATGATGAGGGTCATTAAATTATTAAATAGGTAATTAAATTATCTCATTAGGACACTCATTGAGGGTGTAAATACAAAATTTTATTTGATTGTGGCCATTAGTATTCAAAATATCATTTCTGAAAGGCAACTACGATGACTGATACGACAATGTCGAAAAACATCGAGGATCACACTGTGATAAAATTCCTCAAAAACTAAGGAAATACTCAAAAAGTAATTCACGAAGAAATGATGGCTGCTTACCAAGAATCTGCCCCTTCATTATCTGGAATTTAGAAGTGGTCAAGTGAATTTAAACGGGGTAGAGAGAGTATTGAAGACGACCCTCGTGCCGATGGGCCGGTTAGTGCCGCTAATGAAGAAAACGATAAATTGTTGAGAAACTTGTACTCGAAGATGCCCGAGTGAGAGTGAAAATATTAGCAGAAAAAACCAAGCTATCCGTGGGTACTATTCACACTATCCTTCATGACCATCCGAATTTATCAAAGGTCAGTGCAAGGTGGGTGCCGCGAATGCTCACAGAGTTTCAGAAACGAGTGCGAGTTTATTGTTGCAAAGAGTTTTTGGAGCTCTCTGGTGAAAATCCGCAAAGTATTTATGATCGGATAATCGGATTGTTACTGGTGATGAAACGTGTGTTCACCACTATGATCCTGAGAGCAAGCAGGAGTCTATGCAATGGCATAAAAAAGGAACAGCCCCACCGAAGAAGTTCAAAGTCGGCCCATCCGCCGGAAATCTCATGGCCACAGTGTTTTGGGGTTGCAAGGGAATCTTATTAATTGAGTACACAAAAAAAAGGTGAGAGTATTACTGGCGCAACTTACGCTAACACCCTGCGCAATTTAAAGGAGGCAATAAAAGAAAAAGACGGGGAAAATTGACCGCAGGTGTATTGCGTCTGCACGACAGCGCACCTTGTGAATTTGTGCGCGCATTGCCAATGCTGCTGTGCGGGATTACGGATTTGAAGAAATGAATCATCCACCCTACAGCCCGGACCTAGCCTTTACCGCCTAGCCGGATTACTTTCTGTTCCCAAATCTCAAAAAAGAACTTCGAGGCAAGCTTTTCAGGAAAGTTTTTCAGACCTGGAAGAAAATATTTTTTTGGAGGGAATTGAAAAGTTATTTTCCAGGACAAATAAGTGTGTTGAGACCCTAGGGGACTACATTGAAAAATAAATTTTATTCAGAATTTTCTGCTTATTCTTTCATGCTTATACCGAGAATACTTTGAACGCCCCTCGTATGTATTTTATTTGGAAACGGGCCTTGTTTTACTTTATTTCTAAAATATCCGTTAACTTAATGGCAACCAATATAATACATACTTTTAAATATTTTATGTTAAAATAATCAAACTAAAAATCATATTTTCTACCTAGGATTTAGTGGCATCGAGTTAGTATAGTTAGTTTATGTTCTGTGGTTTGTACTTTTTAGGAAATCGTTTTGTCTATGAACGAGCGCTTGCTTTGCTGCTTGTCGGAGTTGTCGGCGTGGTATAAACTAAATTATATTCCATTAAAAAATAAGATTCTAATGACTGCAAGAAGTAACAAAGTGCTTTTCCTATAAAAATGTCGTCTGATTTCTATATTAGGTATTACGTTGGTCACAAAGGAAAGTTTGGCCACGAGTTTTTAGAGTTCGAATTCAGACCTGACGGTAAACTTAGGTATGCTAACAACTCTAATTACAAAAATGACACAATGATTCGTAAAGAAGCATATGTGCATCCTTGTGTAATGGAAGAACTGAAGAGAATAATCCTAGATTCTGAAATTATGCACGAAGATGATCGCCTGTGGCCACAACCAGACAGAGTCGGTAGACAGGTATGGAGTAATTTTGACACCTAGAAAGTTAAACAGTCTGGTTGGAATAGAATTTTCGTTTTTCTATGAATTATTGTATTTACGCTTATTAAAGAATGTTGTGTATATGTTATGTTATGGTAGGAAACCTTTAGTATTGTAAACAAAAAATAACTAAAACTTGAATCATATTTAGTCGAATAGTTCTAGCTTAAATTGAAATAATATACTAATTTCATCATTTATTTTCAGGAATTGGAGATTGTCATCGGAGAGGAACACATTTCATTCACTACATCCAAGACTGGCTCACTAGTTGATGTCAACCAATCACGTGATCCTGAAGGCCTCCGGGGCTTCTATTACTTAGTGCAAGATCTCAAGTGTTTGGTCTTTTCTCTCATAGGTCTTCATTTTAAGATTAAACCAATATAAGTTGTCCCTATAATAAAATATTGTATGTAACATTCAGTATTTTATTCCCTTCCTGCAAAATATTCTGATAGTCTATGAGTGAGAAACATGAGGCTAGGTTCTTTTTTGTGCAGAAATCAGCCTGGAAATGCAGCCTTGTGGTGTGGGACAGTTTTATGGATTTGTATATACCTACATAATTTGTGGTTTGTTATAATTGAATAAAAAAATTAGGCTGCATGGCCAGACATTTGTTTCCCATGTAGGCAGCCGGTTGCCGCAAAACGTGGCCGTACCAACGGAGCCGACACTCCTGCAATTTATCCGCAATGTCACGGACATGAAGACTGCCGCGAATGCGGGAGTTCCTAACGCGATCTTTCCGCGTCACTCCACACATCCACCGCAGCATATTCATCTCCGTGACACGCAGCTCTTGCTTGTGTCGCTCTAACACCGGCCACGCTTCACAGCCGTATAAAAGGACCGGCCTAATGATGCTCTTATAGACCTGTCCCTTCAACTTTACGGCATCTTGGGGTCACAAATGACACCAGTTACCTCACGCCATTTGGCCCACGCGGCAGCAATGCGTGCCTTGACGTCGCAACCACCAGTTTGGAATGCTGCTTTACAACGAATAGACGACAGAAAACTCAGTAGTTTCTTTTTCAAATTAGTACAACTTTCAAAAATAGTTGATTTATTTTTTGAATACCAATAATATATGGTATAGGGTACTATTAAATATTAGAAACTAGCTGACCTGGCAAACTTCGTACCGCCTCAGCATCAATAAATAAAAAACCTGAATATTTTTTCATATTTTCTCACCTTTTAAATCTGTCCTGGACTTGCACGAATATTTCAAACCCAAATAAGTCCAACCGTTCTCGAGTTTTAGCGAAACTAACAAACAGCAATTATTTTTTTTAAATAAGATGTGAAAGTTTTTATTTTATATGAATTTGAGGGTTTTGATAAAATAAAATATTAAAAATAAGATTTATTTATTTATCGTATATTAAAAACAAAGATATAAAGAATTTTATTGGATACATAGTTAGATCACATAAGTTTTCTTAAGTATCTTCAAAGCAAGCAAATATATACCAATAACTAGTATTGCAACTAAACTAACTAACGTCAATAGATAGAGGGCTAAAGCATGAAACTGTAAACTAAACGCAAATTAAGTATGATGCAGAGAAAAATACAATAGGTGGCGCTGTCAATAATTTCAGTTTTTAAAATCTCGTTTCAACTCATAAATGACCCACTACTAGTCCGGCCTCCTCCAAATTCATGAAGGGAATTAGCCTACTGTGCCACGCTGGCAAGACGGGTTGGCACAGGGTTTGTATCAAATTTTCCTTCTCTTTCGGCATGTATCTTGCGTTCTTTTATTCGCCTCTTATGACACCCTCAAGACGGTATGGGTTGGTGTCATTGTGTATTCTAAATCTGTCACCACACTCACGTCTCTTCGGTAGTATAGTGGTCAGTATCCCCGCCTGTCTAAAATCTGATCAAGATCAATTCAAATAATAGATTAGTTCTATCTATACTCTATTTTGGCATTCACCGATATATACTCTGTTCAAGATAGCATGATCGATTTGACAGACGAACAGCTAGTGATGGGAAACAGAAAATATCTAGTAGTCCAAAAAATAACGTTTTACCATACTTGTAACAGTGACAAGTTGGCGTGGGTGTATTATGTGTGAAATTCTTTATTGCACTAGACATATAAAACATTGGGTAGATAAGCGATGGTGGGTCAATATTCATAATAAGTTCCTATTTAATAGAACAGGGTTATTTTTTGACCATGAAAGTAAACAAAAAAGACAAGAAAATAATAGTTCTAAAAGTGTTAAATTTCAATGCGCTAAAGGCAACGAATTGTATTTCAAAATGAAAATGTTTTTTATTCGAATATTGTCTTAAAAAGTTAAGAAAAAGTGATAAAGAATTTCACACATAATACACCCATACCATCTCGTCACAGTCACAAGTATTTTAAACCGTTATTTTTTGGACTACTAGATATTATCTGTTTCCTATCAATATTAGTCATTGCAAATTAAAGGTATGATACCAAAGTACGCTGCACGCAGAAGTGCTACCACGGCACTATTGATCCCCATTACCGCGACGTAGTACGGATTCATACCTTTTTGTCGATCAGAAAAATTTACATCTGTCAAATCGATCACGCTATCTTGAACAGGGTATGGTAACGACTTCAAAAGGAGGATGTTTTCAATATGTCTGTATGCATTTTAATACATTTAACAAATTATGGTATTCGCAAATTCCGATCCAAGTTCGAAATTTGTACTCAATCTAAATTAATTTTTGAGAAAGGTCTTAATAATTACCTGGAAAGTTCGCGCAGTGCGGAGTGTTTTATTTACTTTAAATTAAGCTTATTATATTATACATGGATTATTGTAAGTGGTAACACCGAATGTATTTATGTATGTTTATTGTATAGCTTTGCGCGTTGCGCGCGCATCGCTTCTGCCCGACCGACCGATTATGGCGGACAGGCAGTGAAGAGAATGATTGTCGTCTTTTCTAAATCAGAAAGTATCGACAGCAGCCAATGGCTTAAACCGGGTTTTTTGTAAAAATTGTACATTGTAAATAGTTCTGTGTACATATAGTAATTATATTTGTGGTCGTTTTGTTTAGAAATTGTGTGAATAGTGTAATATTTTGAGTGTTTATTCGGTTCAGTTTTCGACGCCGACAAATCGCTAAAGTTAGTAGGTACATAACTAATCGCAGTAAACCTTTGGAATTTTAAAATTGTACAATTAATTTCCTCTAAATCAATTTCTCTTGTCGTCTTTGTTTCGATCCGTCAAGGAGACCGTTGCAGTAGTTGCAATATTTTGGTTTCTCAGCGGCTGTCATCGTGCTTCGATAAACTGTTGTCATTCATTACAAAGACAAAAAGATTATCATTAATGTCGATGAATGCCTCCAAAGCTGAGATCTATTTACTCTAAAGTAGAATTCAATGATGTAAAACTGTTTCATTAGTCATCCGTTTGTATCGTAGTTCGAAGTAGATCTGTAACAATACAACGGGAAATCGTGAGACATTTTGTTTACGGTTGCGAAGGAACGGAGTGTAGTGAAACTGAATGCTTGAGCCTCACGGTAGTCCAATGAAGTGGCCGGGCACGGGTGCTGAGGAGGAGGCGGGTGAAGCCGGGCTGGCCAGCGCGCGCGGCCCTCAGCCCCGCAGCCAAGACGACGCTGCCGTGCACTACGTGTTCCAGCGGGAGCCGCAGGAAGCTGAACTGCCTTCGCTAGCGCCCAAGCAGCGCTGGGCGGTCGGCGACGACTCTATTGCTGAGGTATGTTTACTATTACAAGCTTATTGTATTGCAAATTGTTTAATTATAACCTAAAACTTCGAATGTCATGTCAAATGTTGTTAAACTGTTGTCATACTTGTTTACTATTTTATTATCAGTTGAATATTTGCATGTTTGTATTTATTTTGTTGAGTGGTGTCTTTGAACTGCAATAGTTGTAGTTTATTAAATCTTAATTATTCTTTTATTGTTTCCAATATTACTATAATTACTTTTTATTTAACATGTTTGTGTAAATTGTATTCTTCTGAAGATGTCAGTCTGATTTAGTGCTAATGTAAAGGTTTCCTAACTTTTAAGCTACTTAAGTGGATTTAAACTAGATTGAACACACACATCCAAATTTAATTTGTTTTATGTAAACTGCCAACTGTTGGTTGGTTACTATTATTACTATGGTACTAATAACTTATTTACAACATGAAATATTTAATTTAGAAGTGTTCCATTATGTATTAAGCTATTTGTTTTTAGAACTATTGCTTACATTTTGCAATTGAGAGTAAACTGTGATCATTTTGTTATTTCAGAATCAAGATAAATGGAAAAATCCAACTCCAATCACAATGAACAATATGCATCAGACACAAGCTATTCACCTCAAAAGCTCTCAGACCCAGCAACAGTTCATAAATCAAGCTATAGCCTCATCAGTGGGCACCCTGGCTATGAACCCATCAGTGATTGGAAGTCACCAAGCTCATCTGACTACTAATATGGTGCATACACAACTAGCTCCATTGCAAAATCCTACTCTCGGAAACAGTCTGACAATCCAGAACAGTGCAATGATGTTGCCTCCTCTTCAAGGTATTCAAAATGCCCCTCAATTGGGACAGCAAGGCCTGTATGATATTCATCAACACCATGGTAGTGCTATACAGGCTATGAATGGGATTGGCAAAAGTGCAGAACACTTGATGTATTTGAGCCAGGCTGGGATATTGGCACCGGGCACTAACCAGTTTCTTCAACAAGGACAGAACCAACTTGGCCTCACACCCGTTGCTGCCATCAGAAACCAGGTGAGTTTAATTTGTTCATGTTTGCTTTAGTCACTAAAATTGTTTTTTAGAACTCTTCTTAGAGCCAATTGTTTCCAATCTTTGTTAGTTTACAATGTGCCAGTGTCCTCATTAAAACTTTTATTAAAAAATGTAGAATACAAGGCATAATTTACAGTCTCTTCAATTATAAGATTATTTTATAAATTTGCTCATTCTTCATAATTCATCACTAAATAGTTTTGTCAGAGTGATAGATTTGAAGATGAGTGATAGTATACATATTTCAAATTGAATATTTTCTCCAATTACGTATATCCTCATAATACAGAATTATGTGATACCAATATCTATCAAATAAGCTTCTCATCTAACCATTTGCACAGGCCAAGAGGCCAAGTACACCTAGAGTGTCAGTATTTACTGTAGTTTAGGTTATGTAAACTGTTTTGTTTAAAGATTTTTCAAGGTGCCACTGTTGAATACTCTATTGGTATACAATAAAAGTGTTCCCTTATGTATCAGAAACGAGTTTTCATTGAAATATATATAGTGCCTAAGGTTTACATATTATGAAACTATGGCAACAAATTACCGGCATTGGGAATATTATTTCATAGGAGCAATAAGAAAAGTGAATGTAAAAAATGCAATAAACAGCCCTGTAGCTTTTGGCGGTAAATATCTTTCGACGAAAGTTCTATAATACTAAAAAAACCTTTACCTAAGCATCCTAAATATCAAATAGACTATATAAGTTTGAAAGTAATATGCTCGAAAATTTAAAATTTACCTGTAAAAGGCATTTTCTTGACACTAAAAGTATTAGCGGCAAATGGTTCAGCTTGACATAATATATTATTTTATTATATGTACTTAAACATAGTGTCTATGACAATTGTTTGGTATGTACACCAAGTGTCTCTAGTGCGTTAGTAATGTATTCCTTATATAAACGAATTATCAGTGAAACGTTATATTATAGGTCATAAAAACAACATATTAGTGCAGCAGACTAAACATAGTTTTACCCAGTTGCAGTTTGAAAAATGTAAGTCAAATCATTAACAAATTAAACATTTTCCTCTTCGCGTACAACCAACGGTAAACATTACACCACAGTAGCGCAATGTTTCGGTTTCTATCAGGATACATTTTAAATAGTACAGTGTGTAGTATGAGTACAAGTTAGTCCCTTACGAAAACTGTTCTATACACATTGATTTGATGGTTCGGCATCGCGACATATTAATGTAACTGGCATAATATTTTCCTTAAATAATTAATAAGTTAGCCTGAAGGTCGCTGATGGTGCAGCCTAGGTATATAGGCAATCTTGGTCTAAAGAGAGAACAAGGTTTTTTTATATTACAGTTAAAGGTCAGATTTCAGGTGAATAGATTTGTTAACTAACTTTATCTTTCGCGGTAATGTGGTAAGAACAGCTGTCAGCTTCGAGTTACGAATGCCATAGATTATAGAATGGTAACCCAACGTTATTATACCCTGTACACGATAGCATGATCGATTTGACAGACGGGCTAATGATGGGAAATGGAAAATTTCTAGTAGTACAAAAAATAACGTTTTAATATACGAGGGTGAATCAAAAAATTCTTGGAATCAATATTAAAAAATGCAAAGATTTAAATAATAATATTTTATTTTTCTACATAATCTCCCTCCAATGCAATGCATTTAGAATAACGCGTTTCTAACTTCCTTATTCCTTGTGAAAAAAAATTATTTTCTTGACTCTCGAAAAAGTCCTCTACGGCAGCTATAACCGCGTCATTATCGTGAAATTTTGTTCCACGAATTTCCTCTTTTAATTTTGGAAATAAGTGAAAATCACTTGGGGCTAAGTCCGGAGAATATGGTGGGTGGTCAAGGAGATTGAAGCCAGCACAGCGGATTGCGTTGAGCGCAACTTCCGATCGATGGGCAGGAGCGTTATCTTGAAGGAACAACACGCCCAACGACAGTTTTCCACGACGTTTTTCTTTAATCGCTTCACGCACTTTCGGGATTAAATTTGCATAATAGGGTCCAGTTATCGTCTGGCCTTTTGGCATGTAATCAATAAAAAGGATTCCTTCACTATCCCAGAACACAGAGGCCATAACTTTGCCAGCGGAAGGAGCAACTCGAAATTTCTTAATGGATGGAGAGGATGGTCGTTTCCAAGACATGCTTTGTCTTTTAGTTTCAGGATCAAAATGGTGGACCCACGTTTCATCCATGGTGACAAGACGACGGCAAAAATTATCCGAATCACGCTGGAACATTTCGAGATTACGCTTGGAAATTTCCAAACGTCGCTTTTTGTTTTCGTCGGTTAACATTCGTGGCACCCATCTTGCAGACACTTTTTTGAACCCCAGTGAATCAATTAAAATGCATTGAACGTTACCAAAAGATATCTTTAGGATCTCAGCTATATGTTTTATAGTCATTCTTCTGTCTTCCAAAACCAGATTCTCAACCTTTTTGACATTTTCTTCTGTAACGGAGGTTGAAGGCCGCCCAGAACGCGGGTCATCTTTACAGCTTGATCTACCTCTTTTAAATTCAGCCACCCAGTACGCAACCGTAGAATAGGGTACAGCATCACCCCCTAATGTCTGCTGAATGTCCAAAAAAATTTCCTTCGTAGACATTTTTTTCAAACTGAGATATTTTATCACCGCACGTAACTCACTTTTATCCATAATTTTGACTTTTTAGCAACTCGTTGCACAAAAAAATTTATTACATGCGAACGAACTGACAAAAACAAGTGACAGTCTGCATAAATATAGTGTGATAGACACTCTTTAATATGAATATCGAACTTGATCCAAAAAGGTTTCATATATATGCACTTCTAAGAACTTTTTGATTCACCCTCGTACTTGTAACTGTGACAAGTGGGCGTGGGTGTATGTATGTGAAATTCTATATTGCACTAGACATATAAAACATTGGGTAGATAAGCGATGGTGGGTCAATATTCATACTAAGAATTATCCTATTTAATATTACAGGGTTATTTTTGGACCTCCCGCCAAATTTAAATAGGTGGTCCAGACCATGAAAGTAAACAAAAAAGAAAAGAAAATAATCATTGTAAAAGTGTTAAATTTTTTGGACTAGTAGATATTTTCCGTTTCCCATCACTGTTCGTCATTGCAAAGTAAAGGTATGATTCCGAACTACGCTGCACGCAGCAGTGCTACCGCAGCAGTGCTGTCGTGGCAGCGCTGTCGTGGCACTGCTGGTCCACATACAATATTTTTAAAAGTTTATATGAGATAACATTCCGAGCTAGGCAGCAATGTACCGGTTGTATAGGAACCAGTTGTGCCGCAACAGCACTGCTGCGACAACACTGCTGCGGGCAGCGTAGTTCGGAATCATACTTTTATGTCGATCATATAAATTGACATATGTGTCAAATCGATCAAGCTATCGTGAACAGGGTATACGTGCCCTCCGAAGCATGAAGGCTGTCAGATGTTTCATTATGATCCAACACTCAGCAGAGACAAACGTTGCTTTACCTCAAGATGTGTTTCGCACAATCCGCTTGGCAGTGACGTCTTCAGACAATGTCAATTGGTATTGGAAACTAATTAGCCGACCTATAGAATAAGTTTACTGAAGGATATATTATGAAAAAATTGTGTGATGTATATGCTTACGAATATTTCGTAACCTTGTATACAGTACAGATACATATTTAAAAAAATATCGTCTATGAATAGAAGAAGTGAAATACATAGTAGTTTTTTATATACATACATGCTTCACAACTTCATATTTTTCATATGATAAAAATAGACTTGTGTTCGCTGTGACCTGTATGATATTAAGCAATGTCGCGGTTATATATATAGTTTGTGCGCTTGTCTGGAAATATGTGAAATTATTGCTCCCACTTTGAAAATTTGATGATTTTTGTTACCCCTGTCTGTCCAAAACGAATCTTTACCAGAATCTAAAGAGAATCTTTTCTGAGAAGAGAACCGCCTGGTTGTCACGATTTTTCTAAACGTATGTGTTTCTTCCGGAAGTTTCAGTAGTACTTGTTACCTAAGTTCAATGAAGTGGAATTATGCTGCAACCAAAAATATGAAGGAACAGACAGGGCTCATAGATAAAGGTCCAGCGACTTTGTATGTTCTTAACGCATCTCTTGCTTAGGCTCGACTGACTACTCGATTTCTTGTATGTATTAATACATTCATAGTGGAACATAGACTCCGTTTCCTTTTTCAACAACTAGCTAATGCTTGCGGCTATGTTCGTGTAGATCTAAAAATAGTTTTCCTAACCATACACCTACAACGGGTGGTCTATAATGCATACTATCTTCTTTGAGTATAGATGTCGCTCTTATCGCGCGAATAGTGCCTAAGTCTTATTCTGATGTGTAAGCTATGTTATTGTAAAGGAGGTTTAACGAGAAAGAGTAACAAACATACATTCATAAAAACTTTCGAGTTTATTAATATTAGTAGGACTAATTTTATTAGACTGTATCGGCGTGAAAAGAAGTCTGTTCATTATTTTTCAAACCTAGACGAAAGCAAGTGTTTTTCTCGGTTTGACGAGCGTGTCATTGTGCCTGTGGTATCATAGCTCCTGAACAGATAATTATTTGAATACTGAGATATCGCTGGGTTTTCAATTATGTTGAAGAACATTTTACCCGTGTGGGGACGGAACCAAATATTATACTTCCCCACCGCACGCTGGGAAAAAACGCTTCCGACGCCAAGCAGTTTTACTGTGTTTCGTCATGTGTATGCGAAAGCCGGTGCCCGACAGGGCATTTCCGTGAAATACCTGCTCCATCTTAGACCCTGGCGTTCATTTCCATCACGCAAGCCTAGAGTCAAAGGCATTCAAGTAACTGATAAAAAAAAAGGAAAACACTACGGATTGTCATATGACAAATAGTCGTGCTTCTCTGTCTATTTATCTTCTGTATCATAGAGAAAACGATGTTTTTTTTTTCGTTTCTGTTTTGTTCCATAATTATTATTATATTAGACTATTTTTTCCCAAATATTGTGTCCGCATTATTCTTCAATTCAAATAGAATCAAAAGATTTTAGTCGTGAAGTTGGCCATGTGTGATGCATACAAAGACAATCGATTAAACGACATAATATTTGATTACGCTTAGTAAGATCATGTCAAATTTTAGGATCAGCATTCAACGCAACGGAATTACATTGCATGCCTGTTTACAGTCAGCAATTTTAAATAAACGCCTACTAATTTTTGTTTCTCGAATCCAATTATATTGTTAAGTACGTGTTAATAATATCGACCGCAATTTAATATTAAGTCGGGTATTGTTTTTATAAAAATGCCTACTTTTAAAACCACCGAAATTAGGTGAATTTACCTTAATTTATAGGAACAGCGACAACATGTTACTTCACATATATTTGGCTTAACGTGTTTTTTTTTTATATTGTATGAAACCCAAAAATTTGAAAAAATAAAGAGTTGTGTAATGTTTTGCCCGCGAACATATCTTGTCTAAAGCGGATATAAATAACTACGATAAATAATGACTTGACACCGTCCCCAGGATCTGACGTCGGGCTATCCCCCCAAGGTGATATAGTAAAAATAGGTTTATAATAATCGGTAAACAAGTTGAACAATGACCACGGAGGCGAAACCCAAGTGATTAGTTGATGACAGGCGCGAGCTATGGAAGATAGTAGTAGACCGCGTCACTTTTTCCTCAAGATGTTTGGCGTTTATTATACCCTACGCTAGCCCAACTGGTTAATATAAGGTTTCTTCAGTGCAGGGTTTCTTTATTCTTTAAGTGCCGGCCATGCCACCCACTTCTTAATATATGGGCCTCCTCTGTTCAACATAGGGCCTACCACAATTACACACGGATCGATACAAATACGATCTTATGCCTTTTTATCGACTCCCAGCGATCTCCGTAACGTCGTTTGTACAGTCTATGTGAGATTATGGTTGTTCGTCACTGTACGGCCAGGCCTGTTGCACACAACACCCCGGGGCGAAGGGTGCCATGCCACGTGTACCGGGCATGGCGCCGGAGCAGTAATTGCTCCAGAGGAGGTTGCTCCTGATAGGAGCCCATATTGGATGGGAGTCGGGCGGTCGCAAGGCCACTCCCCTCAGCGCACGCTGTCCCCGTGGAGTACAGTCAGGGCCCACGGGGCAGCAAGCGCCGGACGGTACACCCCGGGGATGTTTAGTGGGTACGCCTCTTCGGAGGAGAGTCCCACACGCCCCCCGTTGGCCATCCCCAGGCCGGCGGGGATAGTCCATAAAGGATTTTACCCCGGGCATCAAAAAAAAAAAAAAAAAAGGCCTGTTGCACACAACGGCCCATTCGAGCAAGTCCCAGGATGCAATACTGAAATTTATCTGTTGTTTTTATTGTCGATTGTAGTAACTAATATAATGCCTAGACTGACATCGTATACCGACTTATATTATTATTGGTTTTCATACAATAATTGCAGTTCAGTTGCAAACATTCCCATAATACAGCTTTTTAATATCTTTTATTAGGCTGTTTCTATTATTATTTTTAACTTTCTTTCTCTGGGACCTATATCTTGCAGCTGCGAACAATTAAACTTAGTAAGGTTTTTTATCTTTCGGGGAGGCCTATGTCCAGCAGTGGACGTCTTTTGGCTGAAATGATGATGATGAAAGTTTTTGTTTCTTCAACAATCAATTTCCGTACTGGAATTTTTTACCACCGAAAGTAACTTCAAATCAATTTGTATACATAAATACTAAATAAGTTCGGTCATTTAAATAATATCTCCTACTGCTATAAAAATGTAGGTCTTAAAAAGTCTCAATTTCTTACGGTGGCGGCATTTGGCGCGTTTTGGTACGCACTATCGATCCTTACCCGCGAGTAAAATGTTACCGCGAACAGGGTCGTGTTTACGTACGATTCAACTTGGTAACAAAGCCTATGATCAGTCTATACACTGCTAATCTTACATAAAGCATTGTCACAGCTGATAAATAAGCTTTGAGAAATAAAACCTTTTATTTAAAACTAGTAATAACTAGTACTAGTAGTAACTATGCATGTATTATACAAATAATCCTTCCTCTTGAAACACTATCAATAAATAAAAGAACCCGGTTCAAAATTCGTTGCGTAGTTTTAAAGATTTATGCATACATTTATGGACGGACAGACGACAGTGACTTTGTTTTAAACTATGTAATGATAATGATTTAATGATAATGATATGTGCAATTCTAAAAAGCGTAGTGTTTTTCAAATAAATTGTGTTTGTCAATCAATACTCCTAAAAATACGCTTCATACTTTAATATAATATTATCGGAATCTACGTTATATGTAGATCTAAAAATGTATCCTTTTAAATTATTATAATTTTCCGAACAATAATGAATTCTACATGGTATGTATTAGAACTGTGTATTCCATTTGTTTACATTTTAATGAATCATAATGTTCGTGTGTCATTTTATACGTTAAACTTTAAATGAGAATAATTATCAAACTTGTAAGCAGTCTTTCAGTTAGGGTCACCATAATATATCATTCGCCATAAACAGGGTGAATTTTTTAAATGTCCGTGGATGACCACAATTTTATTGAAGCTATACGGAGAATCGAAAAATGCTCAAAGACAGACACGAGCAAGCTTTGATTATAATCAAAACTTTTCCATTGTGGTAGGACTCTGTACGAGGAATCATTAGGTAAGAGACCACTGGAATCGGCAGTTCCATGCTCGCGTGACGCGGGTGGCGTGGGGGACCCACTCACACGTTTCTTAGCCTGGTGATTTCACGATTCATATATGTTAGTAGTTAACAAATATCTTGAGCCAAAATCTATCCTGCGCAATAGTCAATATTTGAATCTATTATGCGGTCATAGTTTGTCAAGGCCACGCGTTTGGTTGATGACATGATGATGAACTTGCCCCTACCAGAGCGCTTTTCGTTCAAGATGTATTTAACATATCACTACATAGTATAAAACAAAGTCGCTGTCGGCTGTCCGTCCCTATGTATGCTTAAATCTTTAAAACTACGCAACGGATTTTGAAGCGGTTTTCTTTAATAGATAGAGTGATTCAAGAGGAAGGTTTATATGTGTAATACATACATAATATTGTAGAGAAACACTGATAAATTTGGATGATCATCATTGCCACCGTGCGAAGCTGGGGCGGGTCGCTAGTGTACTATAACGCGCAAATTGTGGCCCACTCGCCACAATTTGCGCGGACTAGTTTACCATCTTTAAGCACCCTAATGTCGCTATCCTCATTTTTAATGGTGGCACGTCATTTCGCTAATCTTATGTCCGTATCTGTCAATTTTGACATTAGATTCGGCGTGATTTGGGCGGTGTGGATGAAACATTTGTCAAAAAAGTCTTACACAACATCTGGCACACAGAAATACCGCATACGAATAGCAAAGACGAATCATCAAGTGAAGTGCCAGTATAAGAAAATATGTAAACTATGTAAATAGGTAAACTTTTATTTTTTGTTTCGCTGGGGATCGGGGGCCAGCTGCGGTATGCATACCGCCGCCGCTCGGGGGTGGGTTCGGTGATTATGTGGGGCTAAGGAAACTACTCGTCTACCCACTAAAACCCCAGCGGTATACCCTCACACGACACGCTTGGGGCGCCACACGTTCGCGTTAACGCATTCCATTGTGACGCTTCGAAGTGGTACGCGGGCAATCGATTGTCGGAGGGCGTCCCGAGCAACTGGGAACCACCGCCGGCCTCTAAGGTGAAGGCAGAAATGGGCCTAACCTAACTTCCATCCGCGATCAGCGCGGGTCAGCTGGAGCTCCCTCCTTTGCGAGCCGCCCCGCCGCTCCCTTCTGCGACATAACGGCCACGCAAAAGGAAGCCACGCCAGCCCTCGGCTTAATGACCAACCAGGTTGACCGCCAACCCGAGGAAATACCAGGGCAATTTGTATTATATACATACGACAAATGACGAATTTATTTGGATATGGATTAATATTACAATTCCGTCACACATATTTTAACCGCAAGCATCTTCAACAGGGTTATTCTTTCCTGTTTTTTGGTCATAGATTCTCTGCTCCTATCTTGCTCATTAGGTGGGCTATTCAACACAGTTTTGATTTCAATTCGAATCCTTTTTCTGAGATTAGAGCGTTCAACCAAATAAGCTCTTCATCTTTATAATATGTATTATTTTTAGCAGTATCATTGGATTTGTATTTCTGAATGCTTGTTAAAGTCAAGACCACTGCTGGACAGATTTTCAAAAAATATTTCACTTGTTATGTGCTTTAATCCCTGAGTAACTAACCTAAGACTGAGGAGAAGCATTGGCTTGACACCCACGCGGGGAAGGTGGGCCTGCGTAAGTGAAGTAAATAATAAAACAATATGTATGGGCTGAACATAGAACCGTCTTCACCTAAACTCATCTCAGAATTTATATTACCCACTGAGGATGGTTCTCCAATTTCTCCATAGTTCGTGAAGAGAAATTAGTCTACTGCGCCTCAACATGAAATGGACGGGAACATTGTGTAATCCGTTAGCGCGACGTACCTCACCTCAACTTTTTATTTCAGTAATTGTTTTTTCTAAAGTATTTGTTTCGTATTTATAATAAACTCTCGATTATTATAAATACGATATACTATTACTGTTTGTATATAATACTAGCTGATCCCGCAAACGTTGTTTTGCCAAATAATATACCACCCCGCCCCGCAACCTCCTACTAAATTTCAAGTCTCTAGGTCTTATGGTTCCAGAGATATCGTGATGACTCAATCTATCTATACAACAGCTCCTATCGCAAACGTTGTTTTGCCATGTAATTAAAGAGGGGTGAACATTTAGGGTTGTTTGTATTTTTGGATACAGCATCTTAAAAAAATAAAAGCAAAAAATGTTGTCTAAAAAATAAACAATTATTTTTGGTGGGGTCCCCTTTAAAATTTAGGGGGATGAAATATAGATTTTGTCCGATTCTCAGACCTACCCAATATCCACACAACATTTCATGAGAATCGGTCTAGCCGTTTCGGAGGAGTTTAACCACAAACATGAGAATTTCATATATTAGATTACCCGCACTTTACACACAATATCACCGGAAAAGCTTCCATAAAATTAGTCAGAGCTAGGGATAAAACGATACCACTAAGGTATCGATACTTACTCGGTATTTATTGAAAAGTATCGATACTTACTCGTATCGATAACTAATGCTTTGCGAAAAAACCAAACAACGTTATTTTGAAATGAGAATTATGCACTCCAAAAACAATGAATGAATCCTACTAATACATAATATTAAAAACGCGAAAGTTTGTAGGTATGGTTGGATGATGTTTGTTACTCTTTCACGTAAAAACTACTGAAGGGATTTTAGTGAAACTTTACAATAATAAAGCACAAATTTCAGAGAAACACACGCTATAATTTATAAAGATACTCATAGATTGTGAATATAACGATAAAGTGTCAAGTAAGCGCGGGTAAAACCGCGGGGCGCAGCTAGTGAATGAATTTACTTACATGTCAAATGTCAATCAATGATAGAGATCCCAACATAAGAATCTTTTTTTCATCCGGCATAGACAAACAAGTTAAACAATTACACAAAATAAGGAAAATGATGTGTTAAAAATTTAAGAAATGATAGCCAAAAGTATTTCGCATAGTTGAAACGTTTTATGTGTCAATTTTAATACTCGTTTATATGAAATATATTGGTTTACCGATACGAGTACTTACTTGATACTTAGTTAAAAAGTATCGATACCAAAAGTACTTGGTATCGGAAGGAATGTATCGAGTAAGTTGTTTGTTGTTGAGTAAACTCGTATCGTTTTATCCCTAGTCAGAGCTCGTTGAATTTACAATACATCTATGATACACTACTGCATCCCATTACCCATAGTTCATGATCGCTGAAATACTAAGATAACAAATCAATCAATATAATTTGGTTTACCTTGTCTATATATTTGTAATCGTGTACAATAATTCGCCCCTAATAATTCTAACTCTTGATATTTACCAAAGACTATCCAACTATGTAGTTGTTTGTGTTCTTGGGTCGACAAGTTTTATAAGTTTGCGCCATCTATGAACAACCTTACGAATCTTTTCCATTCGACGACGCTCCCTTGGGGAACTTCACGCAGGCGCTGTGGTCGGCGTACGTCCTTTGTTCGAAACAAGTCAACATTGTAGTTTTGGGCTTGGATCTTTCTAGCTCTAATTTTCCAGTTTCTAATTAGTGTAGCGAGGTAAATGTGGTAAAGTTAAGTGCCGGTTACCTGATAAATTAGTGACCTAAGTGATAAAGTGTTATTTTAAAAAGATAAACGCTGGTTGAAATACATGACCGAGCTTTGGCAGGATCATCGCACGCATGAAACCCTTGAGTGACTTTTTTTTCGAAACCGATGTTAAGAGTATGGGCCCCGACATGGTGAGTTTTTTGGTTTTAAAATGTGGATTACGATATAAAGTTTCAGTTTTATGTCATGAAAATCCCAAATTCACAGGATTTTTACGCAACAGGTCCGTTTTTGTTTTGTTTACTTGCCACCGGCGTCCGCCATTTCTGTTCGTAATGATATTCACCGGTGTATTGTATTGTAAACGGTAAATTGTACGTTATTTATAGCAAGGTCGTCAATATACTCTTGAATATTACTAAAAATAATATGTTTTCTAATAAATAATAAAATAATGTGATTTCCATAGCATAAAATATATGTTGGTTTTCATTGTCGCCATAGTATTGTGGAAGGAAAGAAAGTATGTATGTACTCAAAGTTGGTTCCGGAACTTGAACGATTGAAATTCCTATTGAAAATAAAAGTTCTTGGCATGAATTTTCTCAATCAGTACACGCTTTTACTTTTTAACTTTTCATTTATACAGAATAAATTGAAATTGAGTTTTACATTTATCTCTAAACAATTGAGTTCTAATGTTGCAAAGTGTGTAAGTACTTTATTAGTATTTTAAAAAGGATTGGTTAGTCATATCATATGCCAAACAAACCAATCATCATTTTCATGTATGTAATCATAGTCTATAGAGCACACTGTGTATTATATCTACCTCAAATTCTGGTTGGTTAAAAAATATAGCTGGATATCATAAAATCCAGTTCCATGTGCATCTATAACTTCAGCCCTGAATACATACTTGCACAATTTTAGTGGAGGGAAATAATTTTGTCAGTACAGATTATTTTAGTAGGTGTGTTTAGTTGGTAGTGGTTGTATTTGGTGTCAATTTATTCTGCTACAGCTCCATTGTAAACTTGTTGTCATCTTATTATAGAAAGGACAGCTTTAATTTGGTAGTTGGACATAATCTTAAAAAAAAAAATGTAAAATTGTATATCACTTCACTACATATTATAAAACAAAGTTGCTGTTGTCTGTCCATCCCTATGTATGCTTAAGTCTTTAAAACTACACAATGGATAGCAGTTTTTTTAATAGATAGACTGATTCAAGAGGAAGGTTTATATGTATAATACATGCATGCATAATTGCACGCAATGCGAAGCCGGCGTGGGTTGCTAGTTTAGTATAAAACATTGTGAACCAAAAGGGCCCAGCATTACAAAGCTCCTTTTGTGAGGAGAGTATGGTATTCTGTTAGGGTTGTAATGACATTCATGGACAACTTCATATATTAAATCATAGTTTGTATTATTTATTTATTTATTACTTACCCTTTATTGCATACCATACCTTGTCTGTGTGGTGATGGATTTAGAATACATGGTGCAAATTACAAGTTAAAAACTATAGCCACAAGATAAGGAAAACTTGTAGCAAAACCCCATGCCAACCCGCCTTGCCAGCCAGTAGGCCAATTACCCTCTATGTAACTGGAGGAGGCCAGACTCAGCAGTGGGTCCTCTATGGGCTGAGAAGTAGCAGGAAAGTGCATAGAAACAATTACAGAGTAATAGGCTTATGCTAATAATAATTTAAAAATACTATAATATATAATTTACAACCTTTAATCTACATTATAGATTGGCTGGAATTACATTATCTATATATTATACATTCTAATTATATTATCTACATTCATTTTAATTTCTTGAATTAATTGAGGCAACTAGCTGTCAGATTACAGTACAAGTTGTCTAGATTATCTGTAGATATGCATGAAAGATATTCCTTTTCTGTGACATCAGCAGATATTTCCAATGGGTTATTGAAGTACCTGTCCCCTGTATGCTGCCCTTTGTACTTGGACAACTATGATATAGTTGTTTTAGTGTTTTTTAACTGTTTTATTTCATTTTACTGTCTTGGATCAGCTTCGTTATATTTTCTTAGTCAATCCCATCATAACTTCTTCCTGAAAGGAGTTTATATGAAAAACTTCAGGCTGATAAACAAATTCCTAAAATATTTAAAAGGTTATACCAAAAACATATAAAAGTTTATATGAAACTCCTAGTAACCATAGTTAAGTAATTGGCTTTACAATTGATATGCTTAGACCCAGGATTCAAAGTGAAGTTGAAGTTGAACATTTCCATCTTAAAACCTCTGCAAAGAGAACTTGCAACCTTTTTATCTTTCAAATTGAAGAGCCATGTCAATTTGATTTAGAACATTACCTCATAGTTGTGGTACAAATTTTAAATAGAATCAATCTATGCACCTTAAAAACTGAGAAATGTGATCTTAGTATTGCAGATCAATGTGAAGGACAATAAAATAATTATTCTATTCTATATAGGAAATATAAGACATGATATTTTTAACAATCAGCTAAAACAAACACACTGTTAAAAACTAGACTAAAATTGAAACATCATTTATAAATACTAATTAGCAAACAGTTTCTAATTGTGTACCTATCACACTGTTAACATTAAATTGACATATTCATAATGAGAAAGTTTCTTGCACAATATTTTTATTGAATACTAGCTGACCCGGCAAACTTTGTACCACCCCAGAATCAATAAATAAAAAACCCGAATGATAATACCAGAATGTTTCAACTTTATTAAAATATGTGTAAACCTTAACTAGAACAAAATAATGTGTTTGAAAAAAAGGTTTTTTCACATTTTTAAACCTTCCCTGGATTTCCACGAATATTTCAAGGCCAAAATTAGTCAAATCTGTCCAGCCCTTCTCTAGTTTTAGCGAACAGCAATTCATTTTTATTTATATTTTTAAAATAAATACTAGCATTATAGGATTGTTCCATATGTCCATTAGGTTTGTCATCCGATGAACTTCATTGAAGTATGGTCATGCTGTTATTTTCGTGAAATATTCTTACATGGGTATCAGTAATATATGATAGTTTTTCATACTGTCTAATAATATGCATACAATTTATTTATTGACTATAAAACAAAGATTGTTTCCCAGAGTAAAGCTGTTTCTAATTAAAATTTAATGTTCTCAAATTGTTCAGTTAGTATCCCAAGTAAAATTAAGTCAGATGAGGGTTATACATTCAAACAAATTTTCCATTGCTTATGAAATTATATGTATTTCTAAAAACATTTACACTAACATTATTTATGTGTTGGTTAGGTTTTCAGCTTCAGCAGAATAACATTTGTATTATTGTTTTTATCGATGCAGATTGCACCTGCTGCAAAAAAACTGTGGGACAAGGGCCCCGGCGCTGGCGGCGACAGCAAGGGGCCTCCGCACCTGCCGCCGCTTCAACTCAACCATGAGCAGATGTGGCGTGACCCTACATGGTCTGCACAAGGTAATAATGCCTAGTAATGCTTAGTATACTTCAAATAGCCTAACTCTGAAACTGGATTAAAAAAAGGTTATGTTAATTATATAGACGTGGTGATGGTCTATGGGTTGAATGTGTTTCCTTTGGACTTCCGTTCGATTCCTGGGTCAGACTTTATCTTTGATGCAAGCCAGAGAAACTTGCTCTGGGTCTGGGTGTCTTTATTTTATGTGTCTGGCCCTCGCGATACAAGGATATAAATATGAGTTCCCTTTGTATTAAATAAAAAGTTATATTTTAATGAACACACTGCTTTGTAAACCAGTACCATTTTTTTAGCAATAAAACGTTTCTATAGCCGAAGTATATCTGCCATTGAACATAACTGTGAGCGTTGTAATTATGACAAGTTAGAAATCGCGAATCATTGGATTTGCATCATTTAGCCGCATGTCGTTATAGCCGTGGAACACAACATGGGCGTGCCCATGATGAGCACGAGGCGCGGCGGCGTGGCGTTCCCGGGTGGCGACGCGGGCAGCATCCTCTCTCCGAGGGACACAGCCGGCCTCGGCGTCAAGATGGTCGAGTATGTCCTTGGAGGATCTCCTACAGGTACGTCGTACTATGTCCAATTGTCATCATGAATTTATGCGCCCCTGCAAAGTGGGTACAACCGAAAGATGATAGAAAAATCCAACAATTTTTTTCATATAATGTAAGTGACCGAATTTTAAAAAAAATTAACGATGTAAGCACACATTATTAATGTATGTAAAATAGAATTATTCTTGTAAGGATCGTAAGACTTCTCGTATTTGCAACAGAAGCAGGTGGAGTGGCAACGGGTGGCGAGAAAGTCGCAGGTGTTGTGGCCGGACTGCGCGGAATGGTTCTAGAAGAGCGTGGTGAAGACAAGTCTGCGTCACCCTTTGAGAAAGATTTGCATGAATTGCACGAACATCATGGGTCCTTGCCCAATGGGCTGCATAATGGACAAGACGACGATAAAGCTTTCAAGTGAGTTTATTTAATGATATGTAAATTGTAGTAAGGGGTCTTTGAGATTAGATAAGGTATCACTACATGGCCGTAATGCTAGAATAATGGTACAATTGTGGTTTGGTTTAATTCATAATCTATATACTTTAATAACAAAAAAACCGCCTCTGCAATGAAAGGTACTATGTATACACATTATCAATATAGCAACAATGGCAGATATTAAATTAGAAGTGTCACCTTTTACACGGTTGTGACTAATATGGCCTCAAACGAATGAGCTGATCCGAGAGATGGTATGACACGAAGGTCATCTTGTCGATTGTTGAGCGAGAGACGTGTGGCGAGTGGCGGCTCTGGCGGGCAATAACCGCGCGCCGCGGATCATGGCCTCTGTCAATGCCACCCCTCCCTCCCCCGCCGCCGTCACACCGGCTTCTTATGCCTGCCGTCGATATCGCAGTGTTGCGGCCGCGCACGCTCAGACGAAGATTAGACGCAATCCTTTATCAAAGCCCCCCCCCCCCCATGATTCACACTGTAAACAGATTCTCGCAGATAACGTATCGCTAATGACGCGGCGCGATACTTTAATTGTAATAATCCGTCGTATTTTTATCGTTGCCAAGTCAATGTTGACAAAACAATCAACGTTCGACACGTTACTATCCGCAATGTGATAAATGTTGTCTACATTTATTCGTATTTTCGTAATAGTCGTAAAGTTAATGTCGCCACATTTAATGTATATGTTTAATATGTGTATTTAAACCATGATGGATGACTTTTAATATTACAGTAACATTTTGTTTATGGGAAAATGGCATCAGATTGTAAATTAACATAAAAATAAACCTGCCACAATAATTTGAGCTACATTTATATTATTGTAATGAAACTTGAAATGTTATGGCTACATTTTAATTTAAGTTAAAACACATCTTATTTCAAGAATTTGTGTAAGAAGAACCGTTTTTGGTATTAATATTTACATTTGTGTATAGGTAATGTGTAAACCTTAAAGCTTATGTAGTCGTCTCATTTAATGATTCACTATGCCACCCTCGCTTTCATACTCATGTAGATTTAGATCGAATAAATTTTGCCGAAATGTTTGTTTCAAAGTACAAACTAACCATACCGCCTGCAATCCGCAGACAAATCCCGATCTACCTTTTTTTTTTATTTAAATCGATATCGCTCCTGTCGAATTAAAATTCGCTACAAAATACATAAACTTATAAAAGGTATCTTCGTTTTTGTTATTAGTACCGTATACACTTGCTTATTTTGGCACCATAAAACGGGTATTGTTTTATAACGATCTTAGTACTGTCGCCCATGTCCAGGATACATGTATCTGAATACTTGCCCACATTGCCTTAATCCGATTGCGTGTATTACAAAGAATGTTGGTTTTGCAGTCGCACGCCTGGCTCGCGGCAGCCGTCTCCTGCGGAGGAGGAGGCTGGAGGCGCGGGGGCGGGCGGGGGAGGGGGCGGCCGGAACGGCGACGCGCCGTCCTTCCCGCTGCTGCCGCCGCACGCGCTGCAGCACCAGCCGCAGCTGCACCATTTGCCGCATCTGTCGCATCCGCAGGTACCGCCAGTACAATTGTGTATGTAGTGGATTTACTGCACATTGTAAAATTAGAGCTGCTCGTAAAAAGTGAAACGTACTGCCTATATTATCTAGGTCCCCTACGTTTCACCTGCATGAGCAGCTCTTATTTTACCATACTACACATGGTAAAATATTCACTTTAAAATTCTATAAAGTTCACTTTTCTTTTTAGTATTTACTTCATGTAGATAAAATAATGTATAAACTTAAATCTTACTGCATGGATATCAGATAATTCAGATATTCGTATTCCGTGTGGTGTCGGATTTTGAAAACATAGTGTTACCACCCCATACCATATAATGAAGGTGTCGTAAGAGTCGACAAAAGGAAATGACAAGGCCGATAACTTAGCGGTAAGAGAAACAACACTTGATACGAAACTCTGTGCCAACCCGTCTGGCCAGCGTGGCTTAATAGGCCATTTACCCTCCATGTAACTGGAGGAGGCCCTACTCATTTATGAGGCACTTTGAAAAGAAGACGTGTTTTTATAACTCACTATTGGGCCTGGGTATCGAATGAGGGAGATAGGGATGGGCAAATAATCTAACTTAATTTCTCCTCAATAACAATATAAAAGCCGCAAGTTACAAACACAAAGTTTTTTCTAGAATATGAACCATGATAGTATATAATAATATATGATACATAAGTATTCTGTACTTATCTTACTAATATTATAAACGTGAAAGTTTGTAAGTATGGATGGATGGATGGATGGATGGATGGATGGATGGATGGATGGATGGATGGATGGATGGATGTTTGTTACTCTTTCACGTAAAAACTACTGAATGGATTTTAATGAAACTTTACAATAATATAGCTTATACATCAGAATAACACATAGGCTACAAGTTATAAAGATATTATGTGAATTACAACAATAAAAACAAGTCGAATTCAATATTTTTAATTGTCAAATTTTTGGCCATATTAAACTATAGACAACATAACGTTTCGCTGTCAGTTGCGTTTTGTTAAAGTAGGTTTTATACGGACGGGATAAAAATCTCAGGTATCCTATGTCCAACTTTCTTTTTGTTTTAATAAATATTTATAATGCGGAACAAAGTCCGCCGGGTCAGCTAGTGTATCATATATTATATTATTTGTTTTATCTTTCACCTTTAAAATCAATTTGTGTCAAATCAACATAATTATGTATCAAATAATCTCTTTATACATGTCACAAATTGCGTCGCAACGCACCAGGATATTTCAGTATTTTTTTTTCTTTCAGCATCATCCAGGAATGCTTGGCGTAGCTCCGCTACAGGGCTTGCCGCATCCACAACATGCTCAAATACACCCTGGTTAGTATGTAACTAAATTTATACGCATGAAGAACGCGTAAGTAATAATTGAGACACCATAGTGTGTCAGATCAGAAAGTATATCATTTGGAGAGGACAATTTCTGGTCTGAGAAATGATCACCTTTTAATACGTATTAAATTGAACCAGCCATGATTTGAAATTATAACTAATCTTTAGATTTTTTATTTTAAAATCATGTGTTTTCGTTGTTTGCAGGCATGACATTGAATGACTCTATGAATCAACACATTGAACTTGTTTTACAAATGGAGCAACATCCACAATTTGATAATAACAGCTTTGCCAGTACACAACAGGTAAGGATACTACTTAATTATAGCCAATACTGTATTTAGCAACTACAAGGCGAAATATATTTATGAAATAATTGGAATGTGAGGTTCTAATTGAGGTGATTGGATATTGTTGCACAATTTTGTAGGGATATTTTTTCTCTAAAGAACATAATTATTAAGCTGTTATGTGAAATGCTTTTAGATAGGATGAAACAATTTAACCAATGCTCTTGTGCATCAGCTAAATCCGAATATGCTTAGGACAATGGAAGGCTGCCTAAATCTAGATGAGTCAATTTTATTAGCCTTGTTTTTAGTAATAAATTAGCTACACCATAGCCATTAGTTGTATTAAGTATCTCAATAAATGCCATAGGACTGCTTACGTGGGAAACTTTGATGTATTCAACAGTTTTCATAGAGGAGCAGGTTGTCAATTGGGTTGTGTGTTTTTTAGGTTCGTTACCGCATAGCGCGCGTTATTTATAAACTGATTGGGAAAATCTTTTATTTTTATATGATTTGTAATGTTCTATAGACATTTTAACAATATTGGTTCAGTAGCTAAGTAGAAAACTTGAAGTAGGTAAGAATCGATATTTGTATGTCGGGTAATATTGCGATAAATTCGACGATTTGTTGATATTTGACTACTATTCAAAGCATGCATTTATTTGCACTAAAAATCGAAATAAAAGCTTTTTAACCCCCGACGCAAAAAGAGGGGTGTTATATACCCCTCTTTTTGCCCCCAATATCTGCAAATATATGTGGTGGGGAGAAAATTAGAAAGCGACAAGAATCTATGTATTGACAACTTATAAATCTAAAAAAAAGCAAAGAATAAAAATTATAAAAAGAAAAGCAGAAAATAAAAATTAAATTAAAAATTTAAATAAACCCCCGACACTTTGACCTAAGTTCCCTTTAAAAAGTAGAAAATAAAATACATCGCGTTGGGGGACCAGGGGTCAGGTAATAAATAAGTAGGAGCGGTTGTTTTTAATTTATTACTCACTAGCGACCCACCCCGGCTTCGCACGGGTGCAAGGATGAACATCTAAATTTATCAGTGTTTCTCTACAATAATAAGCATGTATTATACACATAAACCTTACTCCTGAATCACTACCTATTACAAAAAACCGCTTCAAAATCCATTGTGTAGTTTTAAAGATTTAAGCATACATAGGGACGGACAGGCGACAGCGACTTTGTTTTAAACTATGTAATGATGTAGTTGTTACTCTTTATTAGTGCCTATTTTGAAGATGGTTTAAATTAAAAATCAGTGAAAGTATTGGCAGAATAGTATATTTCATTACAAGTGCGGAAAGGCTGTCATTGCAAAGAGTTCCGACAAATGTCTATCCTAGCCGAGGCGCAGCCGAAGGCGAGGGTTGACAGTCGGAACAAGTTGCAATGACGGTTCCGCACGTGTACTGAACGACTATTTTTAATACAGTTGCGAAAAAATGAAGCAATTTAATAAACTAATAAAAACAATAAACTCAACTAACTAATCATTTATGACTTAAAAACAAAAATGGCGCCGACCTTAGAATATAAGCAGAGATTTTTTTTTTCTTCACCTATTCTAGTAGGCAATAGCAACTATGCCCATACAGCCAAGTCTTCAGTAGATTTTTTTTATTGATATGAAATAAAAATGAAATTTAATGGGATGAATTGAAAAGAAACCTAACCAAACTCATTCAATCAAATAATTAAATCTGATATTGAAACAAATTAGTAAGTAGTTTCTTTTTAGAAATATACGTATTTGCATGAATCATAAAAAATTCTATTTATTAAATTCTATGATTTTTTTAGTAACAACTTCATGGTTGGTTTTTCCTTTTAATAGACATTATTTTGACAGTTGGGAAAGAGAACGCACTAGTGCGGAAAAGGCAAAAAAAAAACACGAGTGTGTAATAGCCCACTTCCGGAACGCTATACGTCCCTGCAATACGCCACTTTTTGAGCAACTGTATTAAAATAGTATATTTCATTAATATAATCAGAACAATCGTACCTTCGTCAATAGTGGAGTCTTTGTTTAGGAAAGCAGGTCTCGAAATTATCTTATTTTTGGCTTCCTGAAAAGCTTTCTGGTACAGGGGCTCTGCAAAATGTCATCACAAGTTCGGAAAGGCTATCATTGCAAAGAGTTCCGACAAATGTCTACCCGAGCCGAGGCGCAGCCGAAGGCGAGGGTTGACAGTCGGAACAAGTTGCAATGACGATTCCGCACGTGTACTGAACGACTATTTTTAATACAGTTGCGAAAAAATGAAGCAATTTAATAAACTAATAAAAACAATAAACTCAACTAACTAATCATTTATGACTTACTAGCGACCCGCCCTAGCTTCGCACGGGTGCAATTTTAATGTACCTATAAACCTTCCTCTTGAATTACTCTATCTATTAAAAAAACCGCATCAAAATCCGTTGCGTAGTTTTAAAGATTTATGCATACATAGGGACGGACAGAAAAATGCGACTTTGTTTTATACTATGTAGTGATAAAAAAAATGGCGCCAACCGTAGAATATAAGCAGAGATATTTTTTTCTTCACCTGTTTTAGTAGGTAAAAGCAACTATGCCCAGAGCCAAGTCTTCAGTAGAAATTTTTTATTGATATGAAATGAAAATGAAATTTAATGAAATGAAACCTAACCTAACTCATTCAATCAAATCAGTCAATCTGATATTGAAACAAATGCGTAAGTAGTTTCTTTTTAGAAATATACGTAATATATGAATTATAAAAACTTCTATGATTTTTTTTAGTAAAAACTTCATGGTTGGTTTTTCCTTATAATAGACATTATTTTGACAGTTGGGAAAGAAAACGCACTAGTGCGGGAATGGTAAAAAAAAAGCACGCGTGTGTAATAGCCCACTTCCCGAACGCTATACGTCCCTGCAATATGCCACTTTTTGAGCAACTGTATTAAAAAGTTTGTTTAACGAAACTGTTTCTCGTACAGTATGGAGGCGTCGGCGGTGTGGGAGGTGTTGGCGGCGTAGGATCGGTAGGTGGCAGCGCTGGCGTGGGCTCCGTGGGTGGAGTGGGCGGCGTGGGTGGTGCGGGGCTGGTCAATGGCGGTGCTGTGGTCACCCCTGCGCCTGACTCCCAGCAACATCATCAGCCCTTCGACGTACAGGTATGTAATGCTTGTTGTCTTTGCTCGCCAGGTGGGGTTCACAGCTGGCACTCGCCGTATAACCATGACAATATACTGAAGTCGCCCAGTTATAGAAATTTGACAAAAATTACCTGCATTCTATCAAATCCTTTGTAAATTGTCTGTTCTCTTCTAAGGCAGCCACTGTTGGCAGCTTTATAGTGATGTATTGTGTATGTACACTAAAATTAATATGGATTATGTATAAGATTAATGCACTATTAGGTTGATTGATGGTGGTGAACTGCACTTTAGCTATGTGTACTGCAAGTTTTGCCCTACTGGGATCTCAATGGAAATATGATTACTTATCCTTCCACATTCCTTACTACTACTAGCAGGTTTGAAATAACTTGCTAGGAAAAGTTGATTAGTGATATGAAAAGAAATCACGAATTACGTTATGTGTAAGATTCAGTAATGATATAAAGAATAACGGAATTAATTCTGCTACAAGAACAATCTCATCTCAAATATGAATAATTTGAAACCAGTAATGAGGATTTTCTATGTATAGGTTGATTCACAGATGGTTCCTTAAATTATTAATTGGTGAGTTTTTTAAAATCTTCCTTCTCATCTTTCCTGCCGCCTTCAACGTATGTCGTATCAAAAATTCGACAATATTCGTTCCACCAGCTTGCCGCCATTTATTTAATACTAGCGACCCGCTCCGGCTTCGCACGGGTGTAATGATGAACATCTACATTTATCAGTGTTTCTCTACAATATTATGCATGTATTATACTTAAGAACTTTCCTCTTGGATCACTCTATCTATTTTAAAAAACCGCTTCGTAATCCGTTGCGCAGTTTTAAAGATTTATACATACATAGGGACGGACAGACAACAGCGATTTTGTTTTATAATATGTAGTGATACGCGTATTTGCAGTTTGCTAATTAAAAATAACAGGCACTTGACTTTAGGAACTTTAAAGCGTCTGGCAAATGGGAAAATTGTCAATGGGAAGTGTCAGGCAGTGAATACTTACAAATGTTCAACCGATTTCATAAAGGAGGTTAAGTTTAAGGTTTAATATCAATTCAGTTGAATGATATTAAATGATATGACCGGATAATTCTGTTACTTGTAAGCCGATTCGAAAAATATCTTATTCGATTGGTATTGGTTATTAGCACTATATCTTTATAAATTACAGCATATGTGTAAGCTATATTACTGTAAAGTTTGATCAAAATCCATTCCATAACTTTTGCGTAAGTAGTAAGTTATGAAAGATTGCTACTAGAAAATGTGACTACATTCGATGACGACTTCCATGTTGTAGTAGACCGCAAAATTCGACTCGGGTCGATGAACAAGGTCCTTTAGGTAACTGTAAAATTAACGGACTCATCAGCGCGCGACTACTTTTCCTTCAAATGTGTAAGTTTGTTAATATACCTAAATACGTATGATATTACCCTGGACTTAAATATTAGAAATGTTTACATAGGTAACATGCGTCTTATATTCTCTGATGGGTTCTTATTTCTAAGGGCTAGTTGGCCTCTCCCACACGGTGGGCCGACGAACTGGTTAAGGTTCCGGAGACTCGAGCGGTTAAAGCCCGGTCCTTGTGGAAATCTTTGGAAGATGCTCATATCCAGCAGTGGACTTTTATTGGCTGCAGCAACTGTGCCTGTGCCGTTGACAACATGCCGTTCGTGTGTATGAGCGCTTTAATTCTACCATTATGAAGGATTATTTTCTTATATCAGCTAAAACACACATGCACATATTTCATGCCATATGGCATGAAATATGTGCTTAAAAATTAAACGTATTAATATACCATAGAATTAACGTTAATATACCATGCTTAAAAATTAAACGTACGTTGAATTCTAAATTAAACATCAAATATTTGTTAGTCAACATTTAATAGCTAAATAGAAGCCAGTTATCCTTGATTGTGACTGCTAAATTTCGATGGTCTCCTAAAAGAAATAAAATGCAGCTAAAGTGGAATTTTAAATTCTAGTTTAAAAACTGGTATTCCTTTATAAGACGTTACGTGTAACCTCTGCCAATGTAACACTTGCATTGGTTACTCATGTCTCGGATTAACCAACACTTATGTTTAAAGGTATTACGTTACGTTATGGTGTAACTAAAATGTATAAGGGTTGTTTTGTTTGAATACTACTCTCCTGAACTAATAATCCGTGCTGCACAATGGTTTTTTTTTGCATTGTATGTATAGCGCGTTCAGTGGGTATATGTTAATCTATCATACTTACTAGTGAAGAGAGATTCACAGTTATAATAAAAGCTAATAAATCGCGGATAAAAAGAAAGATTCATATAAATTATAATTATGAATGGTTTGGGTGGTGTGACCATATTCCCAACTTGTCTATTTACCTAATGCATAACTGCAGGTTCTTGATGTTTACCATAAGGCGGACTCGTCGTAATTTACATTTGACGTAATTGTTAACAGTGCATGTCAGTCTTTGTATTAGCATAACGGGAATTACCACTCGTGTTCGGCCTGTTGAATGTTTAGCGTAGTACATTTGCGCAGTTGCCCTGAGAAATCTAAGCTAACTTTCATGCTTTTGTTAAATGCAGTACTTAGTTATATATAAGTGTATAATCGGTCAAAGAATCAACATAAGAATAAATACAAAAGTTTAAAAAGCGTGGGCGCAGTATTTGAATAGATACCATGCATGGGTCAAGACCAATGAAATTGAACCGGTATTACCAGTTTGGAATTCGGCCTAGAGTTCGTTTGCTTATTTTCAAATACTTGCCAAGGCCTTTCGTATATTACCTCAAAAGTAACTGTTTAGAAAAAGGAAATATATACATATTTCTATAAAAAAATATGATATTCAATGTTTGGTCTAATGTTTAATACTAACAATAAAAACAATACTGCTTACGAACATCAGATCTAACACCGCCCTGAAAGTTTAGGATGCGCTCCTGAGACCTTTTGCCGCGGCGTTGTCGACTAAAGGCGTGATAATATTTTCTCGTCCGACTAGAGTAAACTCACGTCCGGCATCACTAGATCATAGTATAAAGACAGGGGAAGTAGGTTATCTTCATACAAACGCACCGCGCGCGGCTTGTATGTGTGCGCTATTGTATCTATGTGTCGACGCACGCACACTTTAACAAAATCTCGACCCGTTTCTCAGTGCGCCAGTCGGGGCTAACACTGCACAAGGTTCGCGCGCGCGTTACGGCTTTTCGGTACCGCTAAATGATTTATTCATCAATATCATCATCAAAATGTCTGATAATCGCAGAAGAACGTATTGCTGTATGTTTGGGTGTAATTGCAATATTGCAGTCAAATAGTGTATTGCGTGATATTAGTTGTTCAGACTATATAGAATTTGATATCCTCGAAAAAAATGCTTTTTTTTACGTATGCGGAGCCTTGTTGAAAAAGTGGATTGAACGTCACGAGGATTGCGAACAACTTAAATCGTATTTAAACGCGAATCAGCAAGTTTGCAATTTAAGTGCAGAATCTAGGTACCTTCACTACAAAAATTATTCTAGAGACCAAATTTTGTTAGTGATGCCACCCGACGACTTTGTTGAAAATATTAAGAGGATGGAGCAGATATTCCAAAAAGCATTTAAAAATGATCACATAAATTGCAAAATTGGCATGTCTAATTATGAACAAATAAAAGATTTACATTTTTCACTGCCCTGCCCATGTTTTCCGAAATTATATTTGCAAAAGTTTTTTATAAGGATGCGGATATATTACACATTAAAGTTTAATAACAAGGCGTTTCGTAATAGTCGAAACCGAAGAAAGTATTTTTCTGTAGCTAATTTGTAATTTTGTAATAAATGTGTGATTCAATAAATATGTTTGTATTAATTAAAAATAAATGTGATCCTTTATGTGTAAAAATACTACATTATGCATAATAAAAAAAATCAAAAAGCTGACTTGTATAAAGCTTAGTGCTTTAAACAAGTCAGCTTTTTGATTTTTTAGCAAATAAATTAAACACAAGCTATGTTGCCGCGTGTACCATCTAGCGGCGACATGGCGAGTCGGGACCGCGACTTGACGTTGCCGCTGTTCATGCGGTTGCTGCAAAGCGCGAACAGCCGCGCCTAATATTTAGCTAAAAGTGACAACCCTAAGACAGTAGGTAATTATATCGCGAATTGGGCCGGAGATAGCCTACTCTCTCTTCTTTATACTATGACTAGATTTTGCGTACAAACTGAGCAGAACAAATCATAGGTATGATTATTACTTCCTTTTTATTTTTAATTTTATAAACGTCATGGTAGTCAGTTTAGCCTAATAGTTTTGTTGAGATACCGCTGATTACTTGGGAGTCCTTGGATGATGCGGCACCTCCCGTTAATATTGTGTGACGCGTGCCCCTAACGAGCTACTATCTCCGACCCTGTTCCCACGTTGCGCGTCGCCTAGGAAGCAATAAAGCTACACCTTAACTGCTCACACCATTACCGATTGTAACGGCTCACATGTGATAGAATCTACACGATCCGCGGAGCCATCGACCGACAGCGCTTTGATGCGATGCACATGTTCGCGATCAGGGTGCTCGACGATTAAAGATTGTCACAATTCCTGTAGAAATAAATGGATAGGGGGAACTCTATATTGCACTTAAATATTAACATTTACGAAAGATAACCACGGAAACTGAAAAGTCACTGAAACTAAAAACAATACAACTAGTACCGTCAAAACGTCATTCGTTAATTATGGTTATTGCACCCAATGTACGATATTAGAGAAGATTCTTCATGCCTATAAACTTACATTAGTTTCATTATTTTCTATTATTTTTTGTGTTAACGTCAGCCCTACATTTTGATGTCGATCGTTGATTTTCAGTATCGAGATATTGTAGTGTAGTATGGCATGCGTCAATATCGTCTTATCGAATTGGCGCGTTGTCATGTCGCATCTCTAGGGACTCCTATCATAATAGCGTAGAGCTTGGGCTTGATCCAGTTGAGTATATCAGCAAAGTAAAAATAATTTAATAGTCCCTAAAACAGGAAGTCGAAAAGCGCATTCTGAATTCTCAAATGATTTAGAACGTGACATGCACTATACTGAAAGGGCTGCTGCTACCTCGCCGTTCGTGTTGATGAGATCATTGGATAGCATGTCCCCTGTAATCACAGCAACACTACGTTTTGTGATTACAGAAACTCTATCGAACACATCAAAGTGTACAAACCTTTGCTGTCATTGCCTATAAACAAAACGATTATGTTTACTTGTTACATGTTTTACTGCAATATTTGTCAGCAAAATTATGTAGAGTGAAATGTAACATGCATATACATATGTAACCCTCTAATTGATTAATCGAGCACCAGCTAGTCGAGAACGAGTTCTATATGGCATTTAAAGAATCTTATTGACGTATTTGAATTTAGTAAACGTTTTAATTAAACAGTTTCGAATCAATGCGTGAAAAAGTCTTAGCAAATATTACGAAGTGCTTGGAAATCGGCACCGTTAGTGCTCCGGTAAGACTACGGGGTCAATGAACCTGCAGCGACAATTCACCTGTATTGTTCCAAGCTGCAATCCGTGTGAAAACTGCAATCTGGGTTACAGAGCGAATGTATATCATAATATAATATGGCATTTTTCTTGTACGTACTACATAAATCCATTCCTTATGTGGTGCAATTTTAACGTTTACTAATGTGTTTGACACGGAATGTAAACAAAATCTTAGTTTAACAATAATAGTTGTGCCAAAATATTGCGAAATAATATGCAAATACATACTTTGAATATAATGTAGGTATGTTTGAGAGGTTCACGACGTTAAACAACACATATTTAGAAAATGTCAATGTCAATGTCTTTAAAGTTTTAGGTATAACTCTCGATAGTAAATTGCACCTTGACTTACACATCGACATTATAATCTGTAAAGCCTTTAAAATGTACGGATTTATCACCAGAACGGGCCATTACGCAACCGTACACGTTTAGGTATTTAAATAAAACCTTGGTAAGATCTCAACTAGATTATGTTGTAACAATTTGGAATAAAAATAAATGTTTACTTAACATAGTTTGTTTAACCAAATAAATAAAAAGAAATCTGCCAAATAACATTAAATTAGGTAAAAAAAAACCTTCAATAAAGATTAAAAAAAAACATGTTGGACATATTGACATAAATTTAATATTCTATCGAATCACATCACAAAATGCACCTGAACTTCTGATAAATTTATTAGTACGACGTGCAAGTGTGGAAAAGTCTAATTATAGGACGCCACGAGTGACCTGTAGTATTGCCGTGTCTGGTTCTATGAAGTTTTATGATCTTGTGATAATTTCTTTTTTCAATGATATGGTGTTACTGCGTTAGTTACAACCTTGAAAATCTTTAAATTACACGTTAACCATCTTTTGCTGTATGCATACCAAAGTATTGTTTTCCGTTGCGCTTTAAAAACGTTGATTGCATCTTAAAACTTTAGTATGGATGTACATAATGAACGGGCGGGCGTTCGCTTGACTATTCATTACTCGCAATTAATTCCCGCGGGTTGCGCTCCGCGGCGTTCAGATCGACCTCGTGGGAAATTAAACTGTGCGCGGCCGTCTTCTGCCGCCGCCCCGCCGCCCCGCCACACCGCCTCTACCACGTATGAGCACTTTCTCCAGCAGATTTCCCGATTTTTCTTCCCACGTTCTCGCCAACTAGGCTGAAAGCAGCCAATCGCCGTTGATTGCACCAGATGCATCTTGTTGCATCGTAATTCAACAACTGTGTACCTATCTATGTTTACCACACTAGATATCTGTCTGTAAATGTGTGGGTGCAACTAGTGAATAATAATATAACCTATTTAAAGATGTTAATCATACAGATGTCATTTCACTAGACACATATAACAGTAATTGTTAGTACATAATACAGTATAGTTAATACTACTAGTTCAATAGTGACGAATTCATATATAAGTTTCACCAATACCATCTGGAAAACTGCTGACACGAGCTGAATGTTCGCTCTGTTAATATGAATTGCCACATATCTGATATAATCTAATATTGACATTATCCATGTTACGGTGGTATTACTAACTGTATATCTAGTAGCGCTGCTTGCTTTTTCAATAAATGCACACATGGCGTAGGCAGTACGTAAACGGGTGCTGAAATTAGTTTGCGGTGTCGTTAGTAGTTGCGAGCCCGCGTGAGTGGCTCATTAAATATGAAACCGTAATCAGTGGTGTACGCAGAGTCCCTCCGTGGCTCGCTCTCCCGACGACCGCATACCCATTGTACAGATTTGATTCACGCGCTCCAATTCACCCTTGACACCTAGCACTGCACCATCTAGTCTAATCGCGATGGGATGCTGTATCCCATGATGCATTCAGAATCAGATGTAACCGTTATTTTTTTCTTGTATTTTTTTTATCTATCAATACTCTAACTGCAATAAAAATGGATTTTGTTTAATCGCCGCACCGATTTTAATCCGTAGTATTGAGTTTTATCGTGACGACGCTTTCGTTCACCTTGTGTTGTCGGAAGGGGCAACGTAGTCGAATGTTGCAATGAGCCGCTGCGAATCGGATCGGAATCGCTCAGCCGCGCCCGATTGCCGCCACGCATCACCGGTCGCGGAGAAATTGAAGTGTACGAACCGCTAGAATACTCGGTTGGCGACCACTTGCGAAACTTCGCACCGCTTAATTGTCCGCCTTCGCGGAGCCGAAATTGCGGAGAATTCATCGCAACGCTAACTTCGATCCGCACGAATACTCCCTAAGCTATATGCGCTCGAATAATTACATAATTTTAAAAGTTAATAAGAAGTAGATATACTTTGTTATACAAAGAGGCATTGTCGACCGGCGCCGCTGTGTTTGTTTTGTACAAAGAGCGATCTCTGTAAGCCTGAGGGCTCTCGACGTAGCTGGTCGCGTCGTCCCGCGAGGTTATGAGATTATTCTTGCTTTGACGGCCCACCTTGTCTAAACGCAGCTTTCATCGTGTTGCGCTTTTAGGTCCTACTCGCTTAGTTTCTATTTTAACTTCTAATTACCTTTGCGTTAACTTTAATTGTGATAATGTTATGTTTTTTTCTACAATAGAATAGTTGAGACACTTTATTGTTTACCGTGCTCGATTACGGTAGCGTAACAGCGAAGCTATAATCATTAAGGGCCTATACACAGTTATACATGTCTTTATTTTAGCCATTGAACTAACGTTACTAATTACGAGCACCTGCCATTAGCTTTGAAGATACAATACATTAGCATGGTTCATAATATAGCGGAGATGACTAATAAACGAGGAGTGAGCGATTAGTGACGTGCGCGATACGAGATGGAACAATAATTTGGTCCAAGACTACGTGTACCATGCTTACGGCGCTAAACTGGGACACTTTTTAAAACGTGACGATCAAAACGGCATGTGTTTCAATGGTTTATTGTTTGAAAATAGGTTTCTTACAATTTTTGGGGTTGGATATGTACAAGTCCGGCACGACAATTTCAAATAATTACATTTACTGCGGATTAGCCAATGACGATGTAGTTTACGTTTTCAATTAACCATACCACAAAATTGACGGTTTCTGAACATTTATCAATAGCAGCCAAAACCTGTCTCTGTGATTTTGCTATAAACGATAGGAAAATACCGTCTTAGCTTGTGCCATGGTACCTGTCTGCGGCGCACCGGAGATGGGTGGCCTTATTGGCGCACGGCGCGGCTGCGGGCGGGACCGCTAACTAACGCTTATTAAACTTCAACAACGCGCCGCTGATCACTTCGCCTTCTTGTTACTCTCTAAACTTAGATTAATCGTTTACCCGACCTCGCGCGCGATACTATTTATCTTCGCAAATAAAAATGTGGTTAAAAATACCTGGTTTAAAACTTGGTTCCACACGCGGAACTTTTTTTTTTAAATAACTACAAGTCAACCAGTAAATTGCATTAATATGACGACGAAAATTTTGTGCATTTGGTCATAAGTTTTATCAAATTTATCAACCTTATTTTTTTACGTCGGAGATTCTCATTATCCTCCTCGGATACCCGGCCAAAGGGGACTGGCCGAGTTATGTGGGACTCCGGGGCCCGTAGAGATGGTAAATTGCGCCCCGACCTACACACTGAAACCGACGGCGATCCTCGACTGCCCGAACTAGGGCCACGGGATTCACTCATATTGCGGGAGCATGCTGAATTTATCAACCATTAAAAGATCATTTTTATAAATATAAATTTGCCATTGAAATTAAACACTTTTTAACGGATTTATCGCGTGTATATTACATTATTTAATTCCCGACGTTTCGAATGCTTTGCAGCAGTCGTGGTCGTTAAAAAGTAGATAAATATAAATCCGTTAAAAAGTGTTTAATTTCAATGTGTAATAATCGCGAAAACCTAAGAAATCATTATAAATTTGCCAATTAGCAGGAACGCCAAGTTTAAAAAATAGGGGTAGATTTTTTTAAACTGCTACAAAAACATGTATCTACGCCACTGCTCTTCTAAGTGTCACACAACCCTTGGCGTAGTCGTGTTACCATGAGACGGACCTTAGATTGAGGTAATTGGACTAGGATGAAATTTTACAACCTAGAGATTAAAATCGTAGGTGGATTGTTATCCAAAGCAGTTTTATTATTAAAGTACTAGCTGTCCCGGCAAACGTTGTTTTGCCAAATAATTAACCATCCCCCGCGCAAACCCAACCACCCCACCCGCGAACCCCCCCTCCCCCCGCGCAACCCTCTAGGTCTTATGGTTCCAGAGGTATCGTGATGACTCAATCTATCTATACAACATTGTTTTGCCCTGTAATTAAATAGTGGTTGATCGTAGAGGGGTGAAAATTTAGGGTTGTTTGTATTTTTTGTATCATCATCATCATCAGCCCACATTAGTCCACTGCTGGACATAGGCCTCCCCTAAAGAGCGCCATAGCGCCCTGTCTTCAGCTTGACGCATCCAGCTGCTGCCCGCAACCTACCTACCTTCTCATACCTACCCAATATGCTCACAAAATTTCATCAAAATCGGTCAAGCCGTTTCGGAGGAGTTTGGCATCTAAAACTGTGACACGAGAATTTTATATATTAGATAAAGGCGGATTTGGCGATGAGCACCCAGCCTTATTTCCCGACAGCATATAGCAAATATCGTCATGTCAGTAAGTTAATTCACACAAATCTAGAGGTTAAAACAAACATCACTGTATTTCGTTTGAATCGTGTTTCTCCTGATATTGTTTCTATTCATAGTTTTAGAGCATCACGTGCTTGTAGCAATTGGTGAAATAGATTATCATATAAACGACCAACCCGCCCCGCTTCTACCGCATCAGCTTTTGTGTATATCAAATATAGATTCTATTTAGAATTATTGTCTATGCAATAGATTTTAGAATTATTGTCTATAATTTTAATTAGATAGACCTTGTGGTATACTCGTATTTCCTGTTTGTGTTATAATGGAGGCGAACAAGTCGTAAAATAGTAATTCTTATCAAAAACTGGATTGGTATTGACACAAAATAGCGTTTTGATAAACTCACTGTCCAATGCAAACATTATATCTTGTATCTAATTTTTGAATCTATTGTATTTTCTCTGAAAATCGTTTTGAACGTCTCGTAATGTCTGCATGTTCATATTATGTAATAGCGGCCCGTCCCGGCTTTACACGGATACGATGTTACCCGCGGATGTCGCCGCGGCGCGAAGCTAGTAAAAAAAGTATCAGTCGGTAACTCCCGACGTTGACCAACTAGCCTCGAGGAGTCGCTACATAATTGGTGACCCCTAGAAAGAAAAACGGCAACCCCGACAATACAATGACCACTCAACAGAAGAACGAACCTGAAGTAGCAAGAGAGCTTGCTATAGTAACAGTGTCATCGAGAATTCCAGAGTTTTGGAGTGATCAACCTCGCCTGTGGTTTGTGCAGAGCGAGGCTGTGTTAAGCCCACAAAAATTGAGCGACGAAGCGCGGTTTAACCTAGTAGTTACAAAACTAGGCAAAGAAGTTGTGCAGCAAGTGACCTTCTCTTAAACCCGCCCGAAACCAAAAAATTCGAGACCTTGAAGACGCGGCTGCTGACCATATACGAAGAATCGGAAACTCAGCAATTTCAGAAACCCCTAAGCGTACAACATCAAATAGGTTTAAAAAAATCGGACACAATACCTATTTGATGTGTGACGTTCTCCGAAGTAATGAAATTAAATATTCTTAAAAGTGTGCCTTTTCAGTTGCTACAGTATTTTTGTTAAATTATCGTCATTCTTTCAACTCCGAGGAGCAACCAGTCTTGAGTACTAAATGTTACCTTTATTCATTAACAGATTGAAAATATGCGTAATTAAAGAAAATGCTACTTATAAACTCAAAAATTAATTCTTGCTTTCTCCATACATAACGTTTGGTTGGTATAGTATAAGTGATATTGTTCGCGCCAGCTGAATTGCCACTTTACAAAAGTTGTGATTTATGTTCAGCTTTCAAAGTGTGCGATGCGAGCTATGTGAAGAAACAAAGGAAGTCATTTAAACCGCCCCCGCAAGACAGTCACGCGATCAACCTGCTCACTATGATAATGTTCCATATGTCTAAAACTTCACCACCACATTTAAAACCACGTATATAAATGTTTTTAAAAGTCTACCTTAACTCGTAAGCAGAAATACGAAAAGTTTGTCACAATGGCAGTCTTATGTATTCTAATATGCTTGTCTACATTTACTATTAATTACGTTATGGTACATAGGGGCTGTTGACTCAGGTTGGGTTCCTGAAACATAGCTCTCCGCTAGCTAGCAAGGCATGGCACGCACAATGGCCGGCCTGTTTGCTCGGCCGTTCCACGTTGTGCTGTTTTGCCGTAGCCATGAGCGATCGCCACACGATGTTGTTTACTTTGAACGTGATTAAAGTAACAATATTAATAAATTTAAGCGTGATATTCGCACGTTTATTTTGTCACATTGCTTACGCATTTGTCTGATTGTTTTTAAGATAATTGTTTAGACAGCACATTATAAATTCTATGGAAACGACCGCTGTAACTTTACATCTTGACCGAAATCTTGTAATCTTATCACGTAGTATTGTGAAAAATTGAAGAAGCTCTGGCCTCTGCCAAAGACTTATGTAGGCGGTGAGTGTCACAAACCTCTATGTCGTAGATTTAGCTAAAGGATTTGTCGGCGGCGACCCGCGGTCGCCGCGAGGATTCCCGTTGTCACCATCGGCATATCCCGGCTTAATGTTGAAACCCAGATTAATGAGACGAGCCCTGGTGTGCGTCGGTTTCTCCGCAGGTATATTGACTCTAAACTACTGGTTTACAAAATAAATTATTATATAAGGCTATTTTGCCAGTCATAATGGTGTAAAATATTTCTAAGGTCTCCAAATCTTACATATAGTATATAATGCCTTTGAAAACACTAAAGTTGTTTATGTTAATAGAATTGGGGTCAGAAGTTTTACAATAGGCACGTCGAAACTTAACACGTTCCGAGTTCACGTGCCTGGTTAAGTTTCGATTCGAGAATCGAATTATTTGGGGTGGGATTTCATTTCTATTATTCTCCTATCGGCAGCACGCATCGCCTATCAATGTTTCAATTTGCCCTTTTAAATCTGCAATCAGAATTTTCGCATAAAAGTTTGTTCGCGTTACCTCGTCGTTTTAGCCCATAAATGACCAACTACTGAGTCGGGCCTCCTCCAAATTCATGGAGGGAAATAAGTCTACTGTGCCACACTGGCAAGACGGTTGGCACAGGGTTTGTATCAAGTGTTTATCACTAAGAAAATAGATAATTATTTAGTTCCTTAGATTATGGAAACAATGTTTCCTTAAATTTTTCTTTCAATTACTTTACTTAAAATCTTTAAGTTTACCAGTATTATGTAGAGTAAAAGCTGAAGTAACAGTTATTTTAGCAGATACAATGGAGCTTTGTCAGTGACTTACTGCGGGTAGTTTTGTCTTGTTTAAAGACTGAAGAAAAAAAATGGAAACAACTTTCCTAGGAAACGACAAGGTACCATGAATGTCACGACAAATGGAGTTTTCTACTGAATTTAAACGAAAACCAACACTAGGTATAACCTGTATCACGGGGGCAAGTCCGACTCCCAGCAAGTCCCTCTGGGTCACAGAAAGACACTTGCTCGAACTTGGAACCGAACCAGGGGCCCGTGATTCAAAGGCGGGACATCCAACCGCTAGACCAACCATCTATTAGGATAATAATATAGTAGTTACAAATATCACGTGATAAACTTGCCCTATTCATGGCTTTACACCCCTAGCTAGACCTTATCCAGTGCCTTTGTTGCTGTTTGGTCTAATGCCGTCAGGAATCACTGGTTATGACATTTAAAGTTCACTGTGATATTTCGATGCCAGTAATTTACCCAAGAACACTTCATTTTCTTTTGCAGTGTTTTTATTTTATTGCTATTATGTGGTTAATACTGCTGCGCAGCATGTCGCGGGTTCGATTCCCGCACGGAAGAAATATTTGTATGTACGACCTACTAGTATTTGTTGCGGGTCTGGGTGTTCTTTATCTTTATTATGTATGTATTTACAAAAAAATATGTCTTTATGTAGTTTATCATCCATCTCGTTTCCATAACACAAGCATTAAGTTGCTTAGCTTGGGACGAGATGGCGTTGTGTGAAATGTCCAAGGATATTTATTTATTTATTTACTAGCGACCCGCCCCGGCTTCGCACGGGTGCAATGATGAACATCCAAATTTATCAGTGTTACTCTACAATATTATGGATCTACTATAGCCATAAACCTTCCTCTTGCATCACTCTATCTATTAAAAAAACACTCTTCAAAATCCGTTGCCCAGTTTTAAAGATTTAAGCATACATAGGGAGTTAGGGACGGACAGATGACAGCGACTTTGTTTATTAATATGTAGTGATAGTGATAGTGATTATTATTTACTGATATTAGCCAATATTAAAGTATTAACATGCAAATTTAATTTCCCTACAGATCATTAATGTTTAAACAACACGAATATATGTCTCTGCAACAATATTTTATACGCTATTACAAATAATATTTGGTCTGGCCTACATTGGCAACTTATTTTATAATTTACTAGTGGCCCGCCCCGGCTTCGCCCGTGCAAAGCGGTGGGTTATACATATAAACCTTCCTCTTGAATCACTCTATCTATTAAAAAAAACCGTATCAAAATCCGTTGCGTAGTTTTTAAGATTTAAGCATACATAGGGACGGACAGACGACAGCGACTTTGTTTTATACTATGTAGTGACATTCAATAGTTAAAAATTAATTTTTTTTTCATCAACGTAACGCGCTACATATTACGTGTATCGCGGGGGCAGTTTACACATGAAATTCACGAATACAAATGACACCCAGACTCAGAGCAAGAGTCTAAGGTTTACACAAATACACTTGCCGGCCCCTGGAATCGAACCCGGGACCCCGTGATCCAAAGGCGGCGCATCCAACCTTAGACCAACAAGGCAGTAATAGTGATTTGTAGTATAATAAACCGTGATGTGACAAATTCCATTCCTAAAACTAATATAATTCTCTTTAAATTAGAGAATTGATAAACGCGACACCGCGCCGCTATATTTGAGTTCAGTTTACAGTTTTAATCTCCATTTTTATGACGTTGACAATTATTAAAAACTGTAAAGCCTACAGTGTTAACTCGTAGTCAGTAAAGCCTCGGACCACAATCGCACTAATTCGGGTGCGGCTTCAGATCTGCTCTGCCTAATTAGCCAAGCGTTTGCGCGACTCCCATACCCGGTCAAAGGATTCCCCGCTCATTACGCGCGGCACAAGCCTCGGTCAACCCCCAAACTGTCTCCCGCGTTTTAACGAACTGCGCTTTACTCGGGGAAGGTGAACCGCACTAAAGTTTTGTAAAAGTTGGCTTTACTGATTTTAATTTACGACTGAAAGGAAACCTGGATAGGGCAAGACAGTCACGGAAAATGGCGCGGGCGGGCAGTGCGATGCGATGTTGGCGGAAGGCGTGATAACATCGCGTGAGAGGCGGGCACACGGCTTCGTTCCGACTTGTTCGTTTAACACAGGGCTGTGATGAAGTAAGTTTGGATATGTATAATTCGTAACAGCCAGTCCTACGTTTATAATTGAACAGATATGTATTGGCATAATTTATACTTATTCCCAATGTAGGCTAATCCTTTTTTATATAACGGCACGCAAACACCCTGTTCATGATAATATTACATTAATAGGACACCGGAGACTATACATACCAGTCTAGTGGGATAACCGGTAATCATTAGGTTGGACCAGCTTCACGCTTCTGACGACGCAACGTCTGCCAAATATGGCAGAATGGCAGCCAGACCCGACGGCTTTGCGTGCCCTCCGAAGCACGGAAGAGGGTAGGAATAATAAACAATTTTCAACCATCCAACATCCTGCAGAACCAGACGTTACTTAACCTGCAGACCGCACTGATAGATAATTATGATCAATATTAACTCCCTCGCCTTTATCTCAATGTCAATTTCGTCGGCTCTGGTCTAACCTGATTTGGCTAACGACCAGTATGTGCATCGTCGACCGTGAGAACCCTCTAATGGGACCACCGGTGATTATACCATTAATTAGACCAGCTGTCAGATTTATACTACGTGCATTATTGATGATAAAAAATGTTAATGGAGGTAAAGCGAATCATCGTGGTACCGTTTTTCTAAGTCCCACTATAGGGACTTAGAAAAACTCACCAACCCTGCAATCCGCAGTCAGCCGGACGATTCGTCACGCTGCGTTAATGGTCTCGCAGCACGCTACACTTGACTATCTGCTTGCACCGCTATTCGCGTTCTAGTTATCGATTAGTAACAGACAATGCATACTCGAAACTATTCCAATTTCGAGATTATTTCTAATCACGAATGTTGCACTAAAGTTTTCTTTTAAATTTAAATAAGTTGTGCAATTGAAATCAATGCTAATTTCTAATCCAGTGCAGTTCGTGTACACCGGTTATTGTCTATTTTTGCGTTTCAGGCAACTTTCAATCTACATGTGTAGATATTTATTTGCTAGATTGGTGTCAAACCTTTTAAATATTCATTAATAGTAATGATCAAGCATTTTAGTCCTTCTGTGCGGTAACAGTATAGGATATTGATTCCAAGCGAAGCCCCAATTGTAGTTACTCGTCGGAAGACAATTTATGAAAAATATCTGACCCCGACAGTTGCCAAATGCGACGCATCTGCAATACCCACTCACCGCGCTTTGACATGACAGTTGAGTTTTGTATTACGTTATACCCGGAATGTAACATTAAAATACAGTATTTGCCCGTATTCGCTTAGGTACTTAAACGATAAACGATGACTTAAATCATAAATGTTGTTTCGTTCGGTGTTCATATAAATAGTCCCTTAGATCGATATTCAATAAAACGATTTTAATAGGACCTGTTAAAATGTTAGTAACTGCGAAATAAAACAATCTAAAATAATTTACGTAAATACGTTTTCTTACGGGTATATAACGAAAACACCAAAAATTATAAACTATTAATCTTTATCCGCCTTTGTTCATTTTGTGCGAAAGTATAAATAAATAAATGTAGGAGTCTAATGGTTTTTAAATCGGTCCAGTAGTTCCATAGCATATTCAATCCAAACAAATTATCAAATCTTTCCCATTTATTATATAGTTGTGATAACTTCGAGTGGTTTGGTCGAATAATCAATCGGCAATGATTGAGTGAGACTAACCGATTTGATAATTTGTTCTATATATAATTAGCTTTAAATATGTTCGATAGTGACAACTAATATATTTGTCAATGCTTTTTCATTACTAACTATAATCTACATTTTTCAAATCTTAAATACGCCGTTATCCGTTTATTGTGGATATGTCGATTCTAAGCCTTGATTGAAATACGTACCATAATGACTGAATGAACAATTAATGTTTGACAGTTACGAAACCCATTTGAATTTTGAATAAATACTTTGATTCACTAGCGCTGTAAATCAGATAATGTGTCTGCAATATTATTTTGTAATTAGTTATTGGATTTACTATCCATATTATGTAGCCAGTCGTCAACCGGAATTAGCTTTAGAACAATAAACTCGTATCTGATTTCGGATTTTTACGGTTGTTTTAAAAGTCATGGCTTTGTTTGTTCTTGCATATTTAATAGCTAATAATCATTCATTTCTGTAGAACTACATAAATTTATATGTAATAATGCTTTTATTATTAGAATTTGGGTCGACGAAGCTCAATAATGTGATTTAGTTAGCTCTGTAATATTTCTGGACATTAGATATTGCATTTTTATTGATCACTTTTGGTCATAGCGGTCTGTTATTCTAAGGTTTCACTGATAAGTAACGTCATGTGTCTGTTTTGCTTTTGTAACACAATACGTGGGCGTTTGTTGTGTACCGAGCAGATGGGCGCCGCCGGCATAGAACTGGTAATGGTTCTGATTAAACTTAATTAAGTGAAGCCATTTACACGGTGCGGGAGGGCGCGACGCGTGGTCGCGTCGTCGCGCGTCGCGGCACGCGTGTCGTTACGATACCGCCACTGCGCGCCGAGTAAGGCATCGGTCAATGACACCCACTGTTAATACTGTTATGTTTATCCTCGACGTTTCCTACTCATATAATGCCTTTATCGGAGAACTTGTTTAGCACAGCTATAATACTGCTCACGTATGATATAGTAAACGTTTTCAATATCTCTACAGGTATTCGGTCGGTTTAACTGGCCTTTACTATGTTAATTTTGGGTTATTTGTGGTGTTACAACTCTACCTACCCTCATTATATTGTCCATCCAGTGATTTGATCATTAAATTATTCCAGATATCCGACATTTCCATAGAATTACACGTACAAATGACTCAATTCTCTATAATGGTGTATTCTACTACATATTACTACTGCTCAGCCATGAATATCTGCCGAGTCGGGCCTGCTCCAATTATATGGAGGGTAATAAATACTATGTGCCACGCTGGCCCAGATGGGTAGGTACAGGGTTTCATATCAGGTTATCCTTCACTAACTGGTTACGGTTATCAGCATTACCTTTTGTCGGCTCTCACGACACCCTCAGGATGGAATCGGGTAGTAACACTTTGCATTCAAAATCCGTCACCACACAGATATATTATAATATTGGTGTATGTAAGTATCTAAATGTAAGCTTTATACCATAATTTTTGTCACAGTAAGTAAATACTGAATATTACACTTTATATGGGATCGAAGCTTGTGAATATTTTAATTTTTTCGGTAAAAATGAATACGGATGAAGATTCTAAGCATTTACGGAGTTAAAACCTTAGTGAGGTGTGGTGTTGTGTTTCGACGCGATACTAGTTGGCCGCTCGGATCTGCTTGCACCGCCCGCCAGCGAGATTAATCGCACGGCCTCACGCAGCTGGCCCAACGCCCGCTGCCCTTCTCGCCCTTTTATCACTGAGTAAAACAAGCCCGTCGCGTTAATTTGTTTGTACTGACGCGGGCGAGCTAATGAATCGCCCCAGGCCAAACCCATGTCTGCGCTCTACTCGCCTCGAATTAAACGTTTACACCCTCTAAATTGGTACTGCCTGCAAATAAATCGTAAATCACGCAGTTTGACTCATTTGTTCTGTTCTGACTTTAGGTGTTATCGATAATACCTGGTTACATCACACTAAATTGCGTCCCGTCCCCGTCGCAAGACATAATCTGCTCACAGAGTTCATGTTGGCCAAAATGTGGCAATAAGAACTAGGTGATGTCTAATAAACACGTTGGACGTACTGATTTAGAGCCAGTGAATCAGACGTGCTCAGGTGAGGTCGCATTCCAATGCGCGCCGCCCTACCTGCGCGCCCGAAATACTCACGCGCCGCCCGCCACACTACCGCCGCCCTCCCCCGACCCGTAACACTGTTTATTTTCAGCACTCACTAGATATTTGCACTAACACTCCTGAAATGAATTGTCTGTATTATCACGATAGCAACACTATACACACACCACGCTAACACTGGTGAGGGGAGGTTGACTTTTCACCTAATTTTTACAAATCGTTAATATATATCATCCCAGAGTCATCTTTTTAGTTGCTTAATATTTTTTTATCTTTGTAGACTAGATACCCAGTTAAACTTAAACTTTGATTCGTATGATTGTAATTCAGTGATATTACAATTCTTAGTTATTCAAGCAAATAACATGCTGTGGATAAAATAGGTGTACTGTTTTGTGCAAGTAATAAAGAAAACGCCAAGCCAATTCATGTTTTCCGTAGCATTAGCATGGCAATTGATTTGTAGATATTGTGTAGCACCTACTTATTCAAGTGGCAAACGTTTTCTTGCTTGGTTCACCACTTAATTAGGTGGTGCTCGTAAAACTGTCTTCCTCATCTTATATTTACCGCGTTTGCCCTTTTTATTATCCGATTACATGGGCTGCGCCGTTTGTAAAGCGTTTTCCTTCGCGAGGGGAGCAGTTTCATTTGTTTCTTCAGAAATTACTTCAGACCATCTGGAAACTCGGCCCTCCTTTGCGAAAGAGCTCGCAGAACATACGTTACGTTATAATTAGCTAAGATAATTGTCGCCCTCGCGCGCACTGTCAAATCAGGTAATTAATGTTGGCGCCGATATGATTGCGGTTGGTCAGAGCTTATCAGCAGCTCCCATGGGACAAGCTCACTGCGCGCGTTACAGATATGGTAACTTATTCATTTATTCGCTAGCATCCAGTTCATAGCCCACAAAAAAAATACCTATGAGCTCTAAATTAATTAGATTTTTCCTCTAATCAATTAATATTAAAATCATAAAAAGACGACTTTTTATAGTATTAGTTGTAGGTCCACTCGTCACGAAACTTACCCTTTTTTCATTCTGAAAGCCCTATCAGTTTTAAAGTGTGAAGCATTATAATTATGTATATCGATGATGCAGCGAATCTCGCGGCCGGTGTCGACTGCGGACAGAGCGTGGCGTTGCAATTAGCAGGCCACTCGACGTGTCGCACCCGCAGACCATGGCTAGAACGCCACTTGTGTGACGTCGAGCAAATTAAAACGCGACACTCGACCCGATCGCGTCCTCAACCTATTCGTTTATCGAATGAATCGTTAGAGTATGAAGAAATATAAATCAATAGTTTAGCTTGTTTTTTTTTGTTGTTTTACAATAGAATATTTCACCAGCGCCACTAATTAATTACAAATTTTATTTGTTAGGACATCAGCTGTGTGTGTGAACACGCGAAGGCTAATGGCCGCTTTCTCTTAAAAAAGTGAATAATGTCAAACACGATAGCGATGTCTTTCTTTGTTAGGAAATCATTAGTAAGCATTATACGCTTCTGTGACTAATATTAAGATTTGTATTGCTACTTGTTGGGTTTGTTGGGAACAAGATAGAAAGGTTGAAAGATTTGTGGTTGGGCCGGGGTGTTCCCACGGGCGTGCCGCTTCGTAATTGAGAGCGCCCGTGGGCCGATAATTGTGCTCGCGCCCCGCCGCCGCGGTGCTGTGTAAATCATGCCCGTTATTCTCCATTACCTCATGATATCAAATTGACTGGCGAGAATTTCCGACTTACTACCGGCCTCTTTTATTCGCGGTGCAACGAAACATTTCATCTGGAATCAAGGAAGATCGTTTCGCGGACATTTGGCTTGTTCAATATCATTAGTCCGTTGTCCATTTACTATTTTCGTGGCTTCTGCTCCATGTAGTGTGTTATGTCGGACGTAAGTAATATAATTTCGATAGTCTAGGTGACATTATATTAACGAAAAATTAAAATATTTATATGATACATTTATGCTTAGAAGGTTTCCTAATAGTTGCCAAAATACGGATAAGGATGAACGACGAAATACTTGTTTTATTTTATTAGGATGTTGAGGGTTACGCCACTTGTCACGACAAGGACATCAATGTAGTTAAGACATGCAAGCTTTATAAACAAACTTTATCTGTATAAAACAGAAAGAAGGTGTGCGATAAAACGATCGCGTGACGTACCCTCGTGCCGTAGCGTCTGCGAAATGCCTTGATTAGACCAGACGGCAGAATAAAAACACCACTTAAAATGGATATCTTTTTTTGATAACCCCATACTGTAGAAGTGACATAGAGTATGCTAAAATACAACTTAAGAACTCAAATATTTATCCATACGCACGTTAGACCGAATGGTACCAAAACTTAGCTGGTACTTTATAGCTGACGATGTGACGTCTGAACACAGGGCGGTGCCGGCGGAGAGCCATGTAGATCGCGGAATTGATTGCATGTTATCTGATGGGGTTTAGGTTCTTCGCTAGCGTTTAATACGGGCATCCATGGTTAGCACGCGATCTTTTGACAGGAGATGGTCCGCGCCCCCGACTTTAGCGCGGTAATTACGGCCGAGCCGTGTGCAACGGCGATGTCGCCTACAGCGCTTCTCGCCTATCTACTAGCAAATACATAGTAATAATTACCATCGCTGAGCCGTGGGCACATTTAGGTCCACACAACATGACGAGCCTATACAGTTTTTTAACTTCTGAACTATCTGTTGCGCGCGTACATTTATTCAACTGACCATTGTTGGTTTCAAAACCACCCCCCAGTATATATTTAGCATTTCTACATATATTTTTTGTTCTTATCAAATTGTTTTCGTTACAAGGTAACGAAATAAATAAAAGCTCTTTTTTTCGATCATTAGTAGAAGTGTCGGCATTGGAAATGGCATCGGATATTTTGTCAAGTTTGAGGAGGGGCGACTGGTGGTTTCTCGTAATTTGATTGGCGAGAACGAGCACCGCGGCCCGGCCGAGTTGCACTAATTGCCGGCGCAATATAGCAACAATGACAAAACTTAGGTCCCCCTCGACCCTCCGTGTCTCGCGCTTTTATTTGAAATTCACTTACCTGCTTCGCAGATTGTTATTCTGTCAAGCTTTAGAGCGAAGTTATGAAATTAGGAATTAACCACATTACTATTTTAGACACGTTATAACAGCCAGATTCATTCAAGATTCTTACGTATAAGGCAGTCACACTCATACTACACGAGGCTGTAAATAGTGTCTTCAAAAATTTTGGCTATGGAAATGGTTTTTATTTGATTGAGCCGTATCAAAACACCCGTTGAAATGTACAAATAGAGATGTACTTAAGGTGGATGCTCCAGGGTAGCCCGCGAAATTCAATTTTTCTTACGTTTTTTGCAATTTGCAGGTCAGTGCTATATTGTATGTTGATTAAAATGTTATTTGCGGCTGTAAGACGTATGTATTTATAGAATTATAATAATCAAAATCATAAAGGCATGCTCATAAAGGTGCAAGAAAAACTTTTTCAACGTCAAAGTCATTCATGCACCTTTATGAGTTTTATTTGTATGTTGTATTGATGAGTTTGATGATTATAACTCTGTAGCTACATACGTCTTACAGCCGCGAATCAACTGTTCATCATCATACAACCTAGCACTGACCTGCAAATTGCAAAAAACGTAAGAAAATTTGAATTTCGCGAGCTACCCTGGAGCATCCACCTTAAGGGGTGGGGACAGCCGTAGCATAAGGCGTTGCGAAATAGCGTTGCTTGCAAAGTCTTTTGTTTACACGGAAACAATCGTTTAATTACTTAAATTAGAAAGTGTGCGCGCAAATTAAAGTATTATACGAGGGTGAATCAAAAAATTCTTGGAATCAATATTAAAAAATGCAAAGATTTAAATAATAATATTTTATTTTTCTACATAATCTCCCTCCAATGCAATGCATTTAGAATAACGCGTTTCTAACTTCCTTATTCCTTGTGAAAAAAAATTATTTTCTTTACTCTCGAAAAAGTCCTCTACGGCAGCTATAACCGCGTCATTATCGTGAAATTTTGTTCCACGAATTTCCTCTTTTAATTTTGGAAATAAGTGAAAATCACTTGGGGCTAAGTCCGGAGAATATGGTGGGTGGTCAAGGAGATTGAAGCCAGCACAGCGGATTGCGTTGAGCGCAACTTCCGATCGATGGGCAGGAGCGTTATCTTGAAGGAACAACACGCCCAACGACAGTTTTCCACGACGTTTTTCTTTAATCGCTTCACGCACTTTCGGGATTAAATTTGCATAATAGGGTCCAGTTATCGTCTGGCCTTTTGGCATGTAATCAATAAAAAGGATTCCTTCACTATCCCAGAACACAGAGGCCATAACTTTGCCAGCGGAAGGAGCAACTCGAAATTTCTTAATGGATGGAGAGGATGGTCGTTTCCAAGACATGCTTTGTCTTTTAGTTTCAGGATCAAAATGGTGGACCCACGTTTCATCCATGGTGACAAGACGACGGCAAAAATTATCCGAATCACGCTGGAACATTTCGAGATTACGCTTGGAAATTTCCAAACGTCGCTTTTTGTTTTCGTCGGTTAACATTCGTGGCACCCATCTTGCAGACACTTTTTTGAACCCCAGTGAATCAATTAAAATGGATTGAACGCTACCAAAAGATATCTTTAGGATCTCAGCTATATGTTTTATAGTCATTCTTCTGTCTTCCAAAACCAGATTCTCAACCTTTTTGACATTTTCTTCTGTAACTGAGGTTGAAGGCCGCCCAGAACGCGGGTCATCTTTACAGCTTGATCTACCTCTTTTAAATTCAGCCACCCAGTACGCAACCGTAGAATAGGGTACAGCATCACCCCCTAATGTCTGCTGAATGTCCAAAAAAATTTCCTTCGTAGAAATTTTTTTCAAACTGAGATATTTTATCACCGCACGTAACTCACTTTTATCCATAATTTTGACTTTTTAGCAACTCGTTGCACAAAAAAATTTATTACATGCGAACGAACTGACAAAAACAAGTGACAGTCTGCATAAATATAGTGTGATAGACACTCTTTAATTTGAATATCGAACTTGATCCAAAAAGGTTTCATATATATGCACTTCTAAGAACTTTTTGATTCACCCTCGTATAAGTTAAGAAAGAAAACATGTTAAGCCAAAACTATCTGTCAGCGGAACGTAATCATGGCGTCACGCCTATTCTAAAACAGCGGTATGCTTCGAATTCAGTAGTTAAAACTACACTCCTGAAGCAATGAGAGAAGCATTTAAAGTTTACGAAGCTACCTTTTGTATTTGATATATTAATATTAGTCGTAACTGTTGGGCATCCTTACATACGACACCTAGAATATGTGACTACGTTTGTGACACCACTATGATGATATTTGACTATTTGTTATACATATTCTGGGGTGTAAGTCTCGGTTTGCGGGTAATTGATAATGACATTGATAGACATGCCCTAACTGCATATTGAGTCGCACGGGACTACATTTAACTGACTCTATTCCACTTGCGTTAACCACTCGGTATAACACTACACGCTTTACAAATATCATACATACAGGGTTCAAATTTTGAGAACTGTTTCAAGATAATCGTAAGAACTATTGCATTCTTCTGACCCGCTAAGACTAAGCCATGACAATATCTTTTATTAAAGGTATCATGACGTGCGTTGCGTAAAATTCCGACTTAATTTATGGTTCCTTAGTTTAACTAGTTTCTTTAAAACGAGCTATTAAATCACCCATATCTTAGTGCTTGGTCTGATAATAGAGTAGTGAAGAAAGATTGACAGAAAATAATTAACACAAGGGTCAATAAATGCTCTTAGAGCATTAATTTATTTATCCAATAAATGTGGCTGACTTATTTCGATCTACAGGGCATATTTGACAGCCGATACCTAACAGTGTTACTAACTTTGCTCTGGAAATGAGAATACCCCAATCATTATGTATATTTGAAAAAGATTTTGGTATTATGTTACCTGCATCTTATTTAGATAACTTGTTGTTGAGTTGTTTAAATGTACTATTTTATTAATTCCGCGGGTTTATTACGTCAGTCATACAGTGTTGACATTGCCACAAAACAAACTCACCTAGCCTAACCTCGGGCTTACCTCTGCAAACTAAGTCCGCCCTAAACTTTTAAGGCCCGCCTAATAACGCAAGCAATTTGTGAGACCCCCTCTATTTACATTCGTGCTTTGCTAAGGTGATTTGATGATTTTGACTTATTCAACTTGTTTGGGATTGTGTTGGCCGAGTTAGCCGTCCTTACCTGTTCGGATGAATTATTAATTACAAATTCTAATATGCAGGTTGACACAACGTTTAGCGTGGCTGGCTGAGAAAATGAATTAAGACATAATCCTAGTCAATAAATGTACACATGTAATATTTGTTTTAGGCGGTAGTAAAATTCCATATGCGCGTATGAGAAAAAGCAGGTTTGTATGAGGAAAGGGCCATCCCTATTATAAACTCGTTGTATTTGCAATTATAATTTACCTCCAATCTAAAAAGACCTTGAATAATTTCTCGGTGTTTCTATTATTAATAAAATCTTTATTTAAAATTATACGGAACAAACACATTTCAATCAAAGTATTGTCCATCACTAACTTCTCCCACCATTCTGGCAGTATATGAATTCCGCGTTGGAAAATGACATGTCTTTTGAGACTATCCAAGAATCGATCCATTTTCTTTCTTCATAAGAATGAAAGCGCTGGTCAGCTAGGCCAGGTACCATTGAACGGAATAGGTCAAATTCAGAAGAGGCTACGTAAGGTGAATACGGCGAGTGGGGTAGAGCTTCCCATTGAAGCGTTTCCAGCTAGGTTTTCACTTATTTTGCAACATGAGGCCGAGCATTGTCATTTGCAAAATCACTTTGTCCTGTCTCTCTCTCGTATATCGGCCGTTTTTCTTTTGAGGCTCTGCTTAAACGCATCAATTAAAGTCGATAGCGATCCCCCGTGATAGTCTCATTCGGTTTGAGCATCATAATAAAATACACCTGCTGATCCCACCAAATAAAAGTGAAGAAGCTTCAAATCATGGATATTTGGGCTTGCAGACCATGTTTATGCATGGCGGGCTTACCCCAGGATTTTCAACGCTTTGGATTAGCGTAGTGTAACCACTTTTAATCGATGCACGATCAATGCAAATGACCTTTCTTTTTTTTTCTTTTTTTTTTTATTGCTTTTGGTGGCAAACAAGCTAGCGGCCCACCTGATGGTAAGTGTTAACCGCCGCCCATGGACATTGGCAGTGAAGTGAGTGCTCTTTTTAAACCTCGTTTAAAGGAGGACATGTCACACCGCCGCAGGTAGTTCATTCCAGAGTCTGCACGTGCGTGGTAAGAATGATCGCTGGAAGCGTACCGTGCTGGAATAGTATATTTCAATACAAGTGCGGAAAGGCCGAGGCGCAGCCGAAGGCGAGGGTTGACAGTCGGAACAAGTTGCAATGACGGTTCCGCACGTGTACTGAACGACTATTTTATACTATACTATGATACACTGTTTAAGTTATATTGTAAGGCTACCGTGTAGTGCTCAATAAATAAATAAATAAAATAAATAATACAGTTGCGAAAAAATGAAGCAATTTAATAAAATAATAATAACACAATAAACTCAACTTACTAATCATTTCTGAAAAATGGCGTTGACCGTAGAATATAAGCAGAGATTTTTTTTTCTTCACCCATTCTGGTAGGCAAAAGGAACAATGCCCAAACAGTCAAGTCTTCAGTGGATTTTTTTATTGATATGAAATGAAATTTAATTAGATGAAATGAAACTCATTCAATCAAATCATTAAATCTGATATTGAAACAAATTAGTACGTAGTTTATTTTTAGAAATATACGTATTTGCATGAATCAAAAAAACTTCTACGATTTTTTTTAGTAAAAACTTCATGGTTGGTGTTTCCTTATAATAGACATTATTTTGACAGTTGGGAAAGAGAACTCACTAGTGCGGGAATGGTAAAAAAAAGCACGCGTGTGTAATAGCCCACTTCCCGAACGCTATACGTCCCCTGCAATATGCCACTATTTGAGCAAAGTGTATTAAAAAATATTTGTCGTTTCCGTTCTGTCGTTGAAGCAGTAGCAGTTCACACGTGAGAAAAAACGCCTCTCGGTGATATGGCAGACTGTGTGGTGCACACATAGCCTGTCATATTATAAAGTTAGAGCGAAGCTGATAATTTTTTCAATAAAAAGTTTGATGGTAAATACAAACCAAGTTGTGATCTTAAAATCAGTTTCACTAGCCGCAGCTAGAGAAATTACCTTTTCTACCGTGAAAGTCGCGCCACGTACCTAGAGGTAGTCTGTGCTACATATGCACTCGACTCTAGAATATGTAACGGTTGTGACGACGCTTAGAATGAAACCATTTATACAGTGATGAAAAAATCTTCTCTGCAATTATTATTATACATAGATCATTGCTACATATCAATTTTAACAAGTTAACGATGTTACAACGAAATGGAAGTTCAGAAAACTGAATAATACAACACTTCGAATGTACCATAATTTTTTTAACATTTTTGAATGGTGCGTTTATCAATAGTGCTGTTTTAGTTATTTATCTTAACAACGTCAAACGAATGCAGGTTTTAAAAAAACTTAACTTATCGGAATATAATGTTAATACAGAGGTCGTTATCCGGTATCTGGGCGGGCACATAAAGATCATAATAGTCAAATATAAGAGGTCCCAGTTATTGCTAAGTGATATTGATTCGTGGTGTGCTCGGTCTGAACACGCGAGGAGAGAGTGTTTTTATTCGTCCGACACGTCCACGGCCTTCTGTCTCGACTATGTGTCGTCCTCCCACGGGACACTAGCCGTACTTCCGAACGGAGATATTTATAGCCACCCCAGAAGCCGGTGTTACCTAATGTAACGTTTTATGGTGCCCTTATTACGGTTCCCACAGTGTACTGTGTCTCTTTCCTCGCATCTGTATTTTCACTGAGAAATTTTATTTATTCAATCGATCCAGTAAATATTCCGCTTTGTACCCCGGGTAACATAAGAAGGTAACTTGCGATCGGGAAACGAGCAGTGGTCACTAGCGGGTCGCAAAACTGCCACATCGAAGATATTCTTTGCGGCAATCGTAAATTGGGCTCGTCCGTGGGGTGTTCCACCGCCTCCGAAACCACATACGCTAATCGGAGCCTGCCTGTGTAGTGAGTGTGCGAGTATAAGCTCGTCCTCTGTGCATCTCGTCGTAATGGCCGGGAGAAAGCCTCCTTTGTTACGCTAGCGATTTGTTATATCTCCGCGCTTTACGCAGATACCTGCTTTGACTTGCGTAATTGTTCTTTCGAATTGGTGGTGGTTTTGTTGTTTATAAAACGCTTTGTCACACAAATCTGTTAAGTCGCTCATTATAGAGCCGCTTCATTGTTAAATAATCTGAATTTATTAGAGGAAGCGCTGTTTTCGTTATAGAACGAAAGTCATTATTTAAATAATGTCTATGTATAACAACAATTTATCTTACTTCTTACTAATATTATAAACGTGAAAGTTTGTAAGTATGGATGGATGGATGGATGTTTGTTACTCTTTCACGTAAAAACTACTGAATGGCTTTTAATGAAACTTTACAATAATATAGCTTATACAACAGAATAACACATAGGCTACAAGTTATAAAGATATTATGTGAATTACAAATATATAAACCAGTCGAATTCAAAATTTCTAATTGTCAAATTTTCCACCATATTAAACTATAGACAACATAACGTTTCGCTGTCAGTTGCGTTTTGTTAAAGTAGGTTTTATACGGACGGGATAAAAATCTCAGGTATCCTATGTCCAACTTTCTTTTTGTTTTAAATATATATAATGCGGAACAAAGTTCGCCGGGTCAGCTAGTTCGATATATATAATACACAATTTATTCGAAGTGAACCCACCAAAAGGAACTTTTCTGTAAATTTTTTTTTCTATTAGGAAAGTTGAGAGAAAACAGACGTTTCTGTGATACGACTTATAATCACAAAATGCTTGTTGCATCGGAAGTGAACCGTCTACATTAGTAGCCTACAGGCTCCCTAGTGTGTTTCGTAGTGCGATTCTGTGATCATTTTTCTAGTTATGACTCATTCGTCACCAGAGAGTGACCAAAATGTTACGAAAAACTTTTTCTTGATATTTTATACGATATCTTTATCATGTCGGGTTTTGTTACACGATGTATATACCTACTCTATATTGTTGGTTGTGGTATCTGAACTCAATTTTTCTGATAGCGATTGATATGGTAAAATGTACAATTGTATATTAGTGACGTGAATATTTCATAAAATTTGTACAACAACCGGACTAAAATAGATGACAAAGAACAATAAAATCTTGTTAAACGTATTTAAGTTACAATAATTTTATATTAAAGATTCGCAAACAACTTGGCTTAACCGAAGCGTTAACGTATGTTAGGTGCGAAGCCTTACTCGCTATGCTCCGATGCGCAGTCGGCCGTTCAACTTGCTGCCGTGCTCGGTTTGCTTCTCGAGAACCATTACTTCCTATTCTGTCAATATTGCTTACACTTGTCGCATTTCTGATCAATGTTGAGGGTCACAGTTCCATAAATCCATTCATATAACCATAGAGCTTACGACGCGGCAACTTTTGAAACACTGTTGACATCAGACCATTAAGAATGTTTTCTTGTTTGTACGAGTCACTTATGATGACACGTGTCGAAATAATGATACAGCCCGTGACACACTTCTGTGACAATTTCCGCGCAAGGGGCTGTTCTCGAGGTTCGTGATGACTCGGCGACCGCTCGTTACTGTCTTAACTGTTTTGCACGGAGTATTCTGCGACCCGACACCATGTCCATTGCATTCGACATTGTCACCGAGTAAAAAAAAATAACCGAGCAATGCTATGTTAAAGCCTAGTAATTATCTAGTCCTAAGCGGTTAATTACTTAGCTGCGCGCCTGCATACAATAGTGATGCGCCCATGCTATTTGTAGTAGCTAAATAATCCACATCGTGTAAATAAGTTCTTAGTTCGCCCACGGTATTCATACCAGTTCATTGTTCTTCAAAATTGCTCTTCGCTGTGAATGCTGCTTTTGGGTCTTGCTCTTTTTTCAGGCTCGTTTTTCCAACCACATACTTTGTTTAAACAACCCCAGGAGTATAGAGTTCTAGCCAATAGTTCTCTGTTTTTTAAGATTTTCCTCCAATTGAAAATACGACCTATGATATAAAATTTATTATCGTGTTACGTGGAATATCTCTTAGAAAAGCTATTACTTATATATTCTGGCCCGGTGACATAGTAAACAATACAAATAATGATTTATACCTACTGTAAAGTTATATTTCTGATGAGAGATGCTTATTTTATTAATATTAAATAAGATAATTCTGTTAACTACGACCACCATTGTCCAGTTAGTTGTATTGCATAAACGCTTTCCGACGTCGGTTTTCAGACTACCTTATACGCCGCTGTATTATTGTTGGGCGTATCATGTGTGGTTCGTAAAATATTTCCGCACCTTGTATTTCTCGCCATGTTTACACGATACAATGCATACCTCTCATTCGGCAGTTTTATCTGCATTCGCAAATAGGTAGCCGATAGAGCAATGGTAGTGTGTTTAGCGGTATCTAGTTGTTTACTCGACGGCGGTAAAAGGTTTGCGAGTCCCTCGCGGCCTGGACCCGCTTGTTTTCATTTCGTTATTTACTTTTAATTTGGCAGCAAGCGGATGATGCGGCGTTCAGGGGGCGTACGGTGTGAATAATTCAGCCGACAGAGTCCTAGTGTCGGTTTGTTCGCACCGTGGACTATTTCGTTGCAACTTAATGATTTATCATCATTTAAAAGCACCATTAGTGGCTAAGAGTCAATCAACGAGCAATGGCGGAGTTACTCGGCGTGATACATTGGATTATTTTAAATGTAGTAACTCGTTGACCTAGAAGGTAAACATTACCCAAAACTGAAAATATGTCTGTTTATTTTTCAAAATCCTTAACAAGGTGTCCACATGGATCAAGATTTCGCTTCGACGTGATTGATTTTTCGATTAGTCTAAATTGTACTGACTGTCTACGTACAAATTAATTTCCTTAAAATGGTGTACGAGGGTGAATCAAAAAATTCTTGGAATCAATATTAAAAAATGCAAAGATTTAAATAATAATATTTTATTTTTCTACATAATCTCCCTCCAATGCAATGCATTTAGAATAACGCGTTTCTAACTTCCTTATTCCTTGTGAAAAAAAATTATTTTCTTGACTCTCGAAAAAGTCCTCTACGGCAGCTATAACCGCGTCATTATCGTGAAATTTTGTTCCACGAATTTCCTCTTTTAATTTTGGAAATAAGTGAAAATCACTTGGGGCTAAGTCCGGAGAATATGGTGGGTGGTCAAGGAGATTGAAGCCAGCACAGCGGATTGCGTTGAGCGCAACTTCCGATCGATGGGCAGGAGCGTTATCTTGAAGGAACAACACGCCCAACGACAGTTTTCCACGACGTTTTTCTTTAATCGCTTCACGCACTTTCGGGATTAAATTTGCATAATAGGGTCCAGTTATCGTCTGGCCTTTTGGCATGTAATCAATAAAAAGGATTCCTTCACTATCCCAGAACACAGAGGCCATAACTTTGCCAGCGGAAGGAGCAACTCGAAATTTCTTAATGGATGGAGAGGATGGTCGTTTCCAAGACATGCTTTGTCTTTTAGTTTCAGGATCAAAATGGTGGACCCACGTTTCATCCATGGTGACAAGACGACGGCAAAAATTATCCGAATCACGCTGGAACATTTCGAGATTACGCTTGGAAATTTCCAAACGTCGCTTTTTGTTTTCGTCGGTTAACATTCGTGGCACCCATCTTGCAGACACTTTTTTGAACCCCAGTGAATCAATTAAAATGGATTGAACGCTACCAAAAGATATCTTTAGGATCTCAGCTATATGTTTTATAGTCATTCTTCTGTCTTCCAAAACCAGATTCTCAACCTTTTTGACATTTTCTTCTGTAACGGAGGTTGAAGGCCGCCCAGAACGCGGGTCATCTTTACAGCTTGATCTACCTCTTTTAAATTCAGCCACCCAGTACGCAACCGTAGAATAGGGTACAGCATCACCCCCTAATGTCTACTGAATGTCCAAAAAAATTTCCTTCGTAGACATTTTTTTCAAACTGAGATATTTTATCACCGCACGTAACTCACTTTTATCCATAATTTTGACTTTTTAGCAACTCGTTGCACAAAAAAATTTATTACATGCGAACGAACTGACAAAAACAAGTGACAGTCTGCATAAATATAGTGTGATAGACACTCTTTAATTTGAATATCGAACTTGATCCAAAAAGGTTTCATATATATGCACTTCTAAGAACTTTTTGATTCACCCTCGTACATTAAACAGTAGAAATCTAAATAATAGAGTCTGTTTAAAATTTGATTATGTTTACTTGAATTACAGAAACTTTTGGAAGTGTACTTCTTAAAATAGCTGCATAGTTAATGTCGCGGAGTTGATTGTTAATTTATGCATGAACCGTTAATCATCAATCTTCTGCTTCCTTACGTTGGATTTTGTGTTATATTTTGCTATTTATTTTATTAACCGGAACCCCAGTCTGTACCTTTATTGCGGTGGCTGTTTACATACATGCAATCCACGAACACACGGCACCCAGACAGATTTCCAATCCCTATACTAACAAGGCAGTCAATTGATAAGGAAATGTCGGTATAACATCAAAAGTTGAGTTCATATAAAATGCGAAACTTTCCCCCCTTAAATAACATTACATTAATACATAATAACAAAAGCATTAATTGTATTATCTAAAATCCAACATAAAATTACACTTTTTTACCTATATGTATCGATTTATGATGGACTGGGTTGAAGTCATTAAGCATTTCTGTACAATTCCAATGTATTTTTCATACTCAGGGTGAGTATGAAAAATACTAGCTGACGTTGTCCTGTCTTAACTATGAATATTGAATTCGAATTGGGATAATTATTAAAAAAATATGTCCATTTCAGAAACCTTCCTAGGCTCATGCACAACGCTTTGCTGAAGAGCATCTCCTTAAAAAAACATAGTTAGCATGATTCTCTAAAGGACATACCGACATACATTCATTTTTATATATACATACCCTATACAGTTACCAGAACTTCACCCAAAACATATTCAATATTGGTCCTTGTTTAAATTTAATCTTGTGAAAAACAACCCGGAGTGATATCTGATCTATAAGCGTTATATGCAAATAGGAGGCATGTTTTCGAGGTCAGGGTGCGATGTCGACTTTGTTCGCGTGCTTCAAGACATTAGGTCGCCAGCTAGGAGTTCACGGGGCGGGGAGCTTATTGTCTCGCATCTATTAATATCAGTGTTTATGGCAAATTAATTTCTGCCGCAATATACAACAACTATAGACACATACAAACAAAGCCACCCGCTTCAGCATTGCACGATATTTTGTGGTAATTGCTTAGTTTTATTTGTTATGTTACGGGTTTGGGTATACAATACGACACGTCAAGAACCACAATACATATATGATTGAATAATCTCATCAACTTAGGACTCGCTTCTCTTAATCTTCTAATATATAAAATTATCGTCTCACGGTGTTTGTTCCACCGAAATGGCTCGACCGATTTTTGTGAAATGTTGTCTGCGTATCGGTTAGGTCTGCGAATCTATTTTTCATCCCCCTAAATGTTAAAAAAATATTTTTTGTTTTTATGTATGTATTTATGTATGCTGTATGTAGGTACAAAAATTCATACAACCCAAAATGTTCACCCCTCTGCGGTCAACCCCTATTTTTTAACAGCGATATTTATATGGCAATACAACGTTTGCGGGGTCAGCTAGTAAGTATATAATGTTAGTAAGTCATGTGGCAAATAAATACATTGTCATTTTCGAAAAATAAATTGGTACATTCTAAAGATTTTAACCAAATCTTATTACATATTTTCAATATGTGTATGCTTAGTCTTGTAACACATAACTCGCAACTAATACAACTTTAACGCCATTGTATAATAATTTTCCGGGCATAGGATTGATAGAATCGAAAATATTTCAGAAGTTTTGCCGTTGTTTCCAATATATCTCTAGGGGACAGTCATATAAATTGGATTCAAGTTTGAATCACGCATTTTGCGACATTGTTTTTGTATGTATTTATTTTTGGAGTTTTAGGATATGAATTATTTTTTTAGATATTAAGTAGGTTCCGGGAACAAACGATGAGATTTACATCGCATTTCTTGGCGATCGCTTAATTATGGAAAGTTCATTAATTGTTTGGAAGTCTCGCCGTTTGCTTTCAGTCGACACCTTTGAATTATTGAAAGAAGGAGGGGTTAGATTCATTGGATCACGTGGCGAGTACTACGCCCCGTGCAATGCCAACTTCGCAGGACAACATTTCAAAGCTTTTATATATAGGTGCGCGCTTTTGTTAGCCTCTAATTGCTGGCGATATTTCAATTACTTTTAAATTGTTTATTAATTATTGCGTTAGTATTTAAATATATATGACGAAACCGTAAGGCGTTACTTTGAACACCACAAACTGTTATGTAGGCTGCGCTGCTAGGGAAATAAAATAATTTAAATCTTAAAATTGTTGGGCTCAGAACATGACGTTTTCTTTTGCGAAGTAATTGTGCATTGGTTTTGAAACGCTGCACCGAATATTTGTATTATAATATATATACCGGGGTTCGTCCACCGAATATATCGTGTATATTTTGCTAATAAGATATAAGGCCCTTGACTAGTGTAGGTTTCAGATACCAGACAGTGGGACTGCTATAGCTGTGTAGCAGCAGAAATATCAAGGTCTCAGGCGCTCTGACTCTTATCGCGGCTATATCAAATACTTGCAGAATACCCGATAAATTACAATAGCTTGCAATCAATGTGCATAATAAACACAGTAGAACATAGATTTAAATCCACAGACGAACTTTACTTTTTCTGATTAGTATGGGATTTATGATTTCTTAGGTAGGTATGTATTGCTAACATGTTACAGAAACATCAATTGTGTACCGTGTTTTGATAATGATCAAAATGTGTTTTATTCGATTAAACACCTCCATAGTATTTTCAATTGTTCAATTTATCACTTTTATCTTGGCCTCAACTTCGAGTTTTAAGTCCGATCACTTAAATGTCCTTAGAAGTTCGTGTATTGGTAAGACAATGTTGGCCGTGATGAAGAGTCAGAAAGTGGGACAAAAGTAGTAATTAAAAGCTTCGCGGACAAGCAGGGCGACCGCTGCTGCAACGGTGTTTGTTGTCGCTGCTGGAGGCGGCAGCGCGGCGCGGCGGGCGCGGGGCGGGTCCGCGGCCGCGGCAGGTGCGCGCCGCGCCAGTTTCGCGACTAGCGTCGGATCGGTTCCACGCCATTCGGACAGACATGTAGCTCGGGCGTAAACTGTGACTCGTGTTGTGTTGTTGTTGCAAACTCCCAAGTGTTCGTACTCTATAGAAATGGTTGTGCTAGAGGGCGGAGGAGCCCTGCTCGAGCCGGCACTGGCCCTCGACGGGGCGGCAGCCGCGTGCCTCGAACGCGCCTATGCCCAAGCTGATGTTTCGCTGAAACTTTTACCCAAACGCTATATTAACCTGCACCAATGGTTATCTCCTGTGACCACCTCCGTTACTGCCGCCTCTGCTGCTGGAAAGGATCTCAAATTACAAATTGTGAGCTCTTTTTTCTACACTTAATAGAATAAATACTTCGTTGTTTTAGTTTGTAATGGGCGCGAAATAAACTAATAAAAGAGTGTTAACTATTTAAATATTCCGATATGCCATTTGATAAGTGAAACTGACAAGTAGAGTTGGTCCGATTCTTTAGTGAAAAGAGTCCTAATACTAAGACGTAAAATTGCTACAAAGCTGTAGTATTGAAAGTGATGATGTCTAAAGGATATTTTTATACATATATGTAATATTTAATATCTTTCAGCTCATTTCTAGCTAATTTAAAGTACAATTTTAAATTTAAATAATATTTTCGGTTGCTAGTAGACTGTGCGACGACATGGTCAATTTTTTTATCATAATGGTTATTAATAGAAACTAAAAATACCGAACGAAATATCCATATAAGTTACGTTTCGTATTCCAATTTATACTAGCAATGTAGGCACTAAACATGTTTGAAAATGACGGCATCAAACTTGTTCTACGAGCTATGATTGTGTATCACTCTTTGATACGAGAAAGCTGCTTCGAAGGTTGACATCTAACGAGAAAGTAAACCTTAGCATTTTATAACGAACCGAAATTTAGATGTAGAATTTACATATTCAATAGACGAAGCCGTGCTTAAAAAACTACAAGTGTTACCTTGTTACAAATTGTGATTTGTAGATTTTGTCTACTAGCGTATCAGCAACAAAATGTAAGCGCGTTCGTGTTATAATAAATAATAAATAAATAAATATCCTTGGACATTTCACACAACGAGATGGATGGTATGTTGATTAAAATGTTAATCGCGGCTATAAGACGTATGTAGTTATAGAATTATAATCATCAAAATCATCAATACAAATCTCCAAGCTCATAAAGGTGCAAGAAAAACTTTTTCAACGTCAAAGTCATTCTTGCACCTTTATGAGCTTGGAGGGTTGTATTGATGAGTTTGATGATTATAAATCTGTAACTACATACGTCTTACAGCCGCGAATCAAATGTTCATCATCATACAACCTAGCACTGCCCTGCAAATAGCAAAAAACGTAAGAAAATTTGAATTTCGCGGGCTACCCTGGAGCATCCACCTTAAGCGAAGCCGAGATAAGCACTGGCACAAGTAAGATATTACTGTCAGGAATATACCCCGATTTTACTTTCAATCGGGAACACATTACTTGTCTTCTCTCAGTGACAAAAGATTCTTTGAATTTGTTACATGGATGTTGTTGGTATAACTATTAAATTTCTGACGACACGCCGAGCATACATCATCATTTTAAAACTATATAAAAAATAAATTACAGATATGATTAAAGAAATATTATTAGTGTTATCACATTATGTCATATTTTTCGTAGCTGCCAAATGACTGGAGGATCATTATCGTCAATAGAGTGAATTTCATTTCATGGAGATTAAGTTAATTATGCCTTTACATTAACAACCCTTTGTTGACTTACATGATGTATATCAACGTTATATGAATCCATAAATAATACCATACTGGTAGAGGTTTCGCTAGGCCTGATTGGCAAATGATTTCATTTCAAGATTTGCTTTCGTTCGGGTTTTCCACCTACTTAATTACTTTAGGTGTTAAGAGACACCTAAAGTAAAACAAGGGCTTTTCGTTACATGGAATTATTTCGTACTTACGTAAACATGTATGATCAAACAGTCGTTAATAAGTATTTTTCTACAAAAATAAATAAATCTGTGTTGGTGCAGGTTGGATTCCGTGTTGTGTATATTAAAAAATGTGTCAGACACATTCCTGAATAGCTTAAAATGGAGTAAATTATGTTTTATGTTACGTAATAATGTGTAATCATAATGTTGGAAAGTAATGCCGTGAAGACTATATGAATGCACGTTGAGTTATTACTGACAATAAATTTACTAAAGCATACTTCATACTTACTGGTGTGCGTGCAGCAGTTAAGTGAAGTTTGCTATAATCTTGAACAGAAAAATAAAAATAAAACTGAAACCGGTATTCCTAATTTTAATCCCGAATTAATAATGTCACTTGAATAATTACAATATTTTAATATGTATCGTTTAAAGGGCATCTCTGTTCCTCATAGTCAGTACCTTCCATTTTTAGATATTTGGTGAATGATATCGGCGATTTCAAAGTCGCCTTTTACACACGGCATTGCGGACGCGGTCGGACGGCCGCCGTGCCGGCTGGCGTATCTCGCCACCCGATCTCCCCGTATTCATTGCCGAACATGGAAAGAGCTAAATAAGTATAGATAACCTGTAAACCACCTTCTTCCTTTTTGAGAGAGCCGAATTTTACCGTCGAAAACTTACATTACTCAAATTGGAATCTTGCTATTCATGGCATATACTTGCATAAAAGTAAACTGTGTACCAAACATCTTATGTATTTATATACCGTATAATGTGTTGTAAAAAGTGGAATATGTTTTAATTCTACTTACTCCAGCCAGATGATTGCAACAGCTTTGAGCAGATGCGGTTAGGAGTTTAGGCCTACGCTGCTACGGCGTAGCGCAGATAGGGCGTGCGTGCAAGTTGCGCGCCGCAGCGCTCGTTTATTTGCGGCTTCCTAGCTCTTTTGTTGTGCTTTGTCGCCTGTCTGCTTTGAAAAATTGTAATGCAGCGCTATTGTGGAGGTGGGATGCCGCAATTGTGCATACTGCAAACAGCCAGCTAGCTATCCGCCACGCGCGGATTTATGTCCGCCACACACTAGTAAGTAACTGATTTAAATTCCGACCACTTAGTTGTTCATCCTCCGCCTAAACTGTGGTTCTAAAAGTTACTTTGGATTTTATATGTAGCTATTTTAATGAATCATTTTCATGGCCAGTTATCGTGGTATTTATAATAAATGCGAATAAAAATGTAAATAATATGTAAAGGATTCGTCGGGTTAGAGTTCATTTGCATGAAACGTGTGTCGTGCCGTGTATGTGCGGGCGCGGACAAGCTACACAAAGACGAGTCGAAGGCGGGGGCGGGCGGAGCAGTGGAATACATTAGCCTCCATCGCGGTGAGTGTCGGCGTCGCAGCCCCTAATATATTTCACTGGCGGTCATTTTCGACAATTAACCACATAAAATAAGTGAAATTATGCATGCGGTCGACGAAGGCGTATATCACGTCCAGTTACGGGCTACGTTACCTACGTACATTCATTATTCAAAGAAATGTTTCGCTCGACCATGCCGCCTCCGGAAGTACCCGCTCTGTTCGTGTGATTGATGGAGACCTCTTTATTGTTGCTGTTCTTTTGTATTAGATGCAGTGTTTTGCGACTTTGCGAACTGACTTTTTTTGTCTTTCTTACCTTTTTAAAAGTCATTATGTAGTAAGATGTCTTTTGCCAGTCTTCTTATCACTATGGCTCCAGTCTTTTATAATGAAAGCTTTGATTAATTGGCTTTTTGACAAATATTTCTCGAAATGCTCGAAAAATTATTAATATAGTAACGTGTTATAACTAGGATAAGTATATAATTTTGTTTCATCTAGAAAACTCCAAAGTATACCTGGGTGGCAATTTGTTCCAAATATTTCGATTATCTACTGTCAAGGTCTTTGTAACACAAAAAATAATTATAAAATACACAAACCCGGTAAAACCTTTACTTTAGCCGGACCTTTGAAACGGCAGGATTCATTTTCTCCTGCAATTTCCTACAATTTCCGGCCAGCGTTCGGTACGTTGATGTGCTGCAAAATTATTTTCATGTAATTATTACTTCTGATGTGTATGAAACTCACGGTATCACTAGCAATCATATATTTATAGAAATAAATGCTATTTAGGAAACATGTTCAACGAGTATAAGTAAATTATTTTTAGAGATGTAAGTAGTTTCCTGTCTTTTACTATATTGACCAAATAGTAAATTGATGTATAGCTATTTTTTTTCTCTCGAACGTTCTATTTTGCACAAATTAAACGTTATGACTGTGATTGTTCCACGACTTTGATAACTGATCTTTTTTATATTTCGTGAACGTATTATCTGGTAACTAGGTTCTGTTCCAAGTTCAAGCACGAGATCAACGTCCTGGTGTCGCGTCGGTGGTTGCGTAACGTCAATGTCGGCAGCGCATGTATGTCCGTGCGTGAGCCTTTACGCTATCGAACAAACATACTCGCTCATTTACATTCGATTGATCCAGCTATACCAAAACCACGTGTTGCCGCAGTGTTTTCTCAAATTTAGAAGACAGGCGGAAAACTTAGTCGTGATATATCTGGTATATCATAATTATTTATAACTTAACTAGCGACCCGCCCCGGCATCGCACAGGTGCAATGATGCACATCTAAATTTATCAGTGTTCCTCTACAATATTATGCACTTATTACCTACATATAAACCTCTTGAAACACAACCAATAAAAAAACCGCTCAAAATCGGTTGCGTAGTTTTAAAGATTTAAGCATACATAGTGACGGACAGCCGACATCGACTTAGTTTTATAATATGTAGTGATAACATAAGATAAATAAATAAATATCCTTGGACATTTCACACAACGCCATCTCGTCCCAAGCTAAGCAACTTAATGCTTGTGTTATGGTAACGAGATGGATGATAAACTACTTATATACATTTTTTTTTTTGTAAATACATACTTATTATAGATAGAAATGACACCCAGACTTCGAGCCAGTGCCTCTGGTTTAGACAAACACACTTGCCCGACCCCGGAATCGAACCCGGGACCCGTTGATCCAAAGGCGGCACATCTAACCACTAGACCAACTAATGTTATTATATATGTATTTTGCCTAATACTTTTTGATTTTGAACAATTAAAAGCTTCCATAGCCTTTTTTGTCGTCGTTAACGATTAGCTTATAACATTTTAAAGGAACTTTAGCCAGTCTCACGAAACAATTATTGCCTAGAATTGTAAAATTGATATTTACGAACTATAAAATAAGTGAAAAAAAGTTAATTAGTAACACCAACCCGCTTATCTATACTAATATTATTTACAGAAAATATGAATAATTGTAAAGAATAACGTCGAAATCTACTAGACCGCTGAGCAGAGACTGAGCAGGTCACTACTTTCCCGAGTATTATTTTTATCAGAAGCAAGAATAAATATATTCGTTTAAACAGCCTGGACTATGCAGGCGCCGGCAATAATATGTAATTTCATCACCAATAATCCTTTTTAAAGTTACTGTGACTCACTCAGAACTTTTTCCTAATGTACTTAATAAAATTTGCATAAAAATACCATCTAGGTGATAGTGCCAAAACGGTGAATGCTTTTAAAATTTAAATAAGATAACTTAATAAATATCTTAAGACAGATGTCTTAATTTAGTGGTGTGTTAAAAAACGATAAATAGTACGATGTGGAGACCCGGTGTAAGCATCCAGAATAGTCTCCGCTATATTGCAACAAGGAATCATACTCGATCCCTGGCATCACCTTGAGGTGTGCGGCGTGTGTGAGTCAGCAGACGGCTCACCGGCGTGACGGCAGGTCGAGAATAGCGTGCGCTCTATTTAGGACTCCTCTGTGTTTGTTTGCCAGCAATATGTGTCATTGTTAACTAATTTAAGTAACAACCTCTGCCAGCTGTTACGACACTGGTGTGTGTGGTTCATAGTCGAACATAGATACACCCACTTTATTAATTTAATCGCCGAATAATTTAGTGTGCCACCTTTTTCAAGACCAGACTGCTTGTCTTTCTCTTAAGTGTGGTAGCGAAATTTACTACCATTATTTATTTTTACGCGAATTACTCACTGTGTGTACTGTGTGCGTGATTTTTTGCAAGAATAAAATAAAGACAACTGGAAGAGTTTGAAATTCTTTGAACTCGAATTTCACCGTTTTATTTTAAAATAGCTGCTCCTCGCTTTATCACCCGCTTGGTGATGTTTTTTTTTTTCGATAAAATAAAATAGCTTGTTACCTTCCTCGATAAATAGAATTACCAACATTGAAAGTAGTAGTAGTAGTAGAAATCGGACCAGCACTTCCTGAGATTAGCGCGTTCAAACAAACAAACTCTGCAGCTGTATAATATTAGTATAGATTTACTTGAGAGACACAAATTACCAATCATATACTTCACCATTTTTTGTATACATACAGTTTTGAGCTAATTAGTTAAGGATATATTATAGGTATATTGAGATCTACAAAGCTCATTAATTTTTATGTGAATGTCAGAAAAAAGAATAAATTGTGATCGAGAAGCTTGGCAGCCTTGGGGAATTACGAGCACAATAATTCACGAGCCCTAGCAAACATAAAATTTGAGACACTTCCTGTTTTATAGCTTCTCATACATACCTAACCCCTTAGGTTATTGTATTTGGCTCTAATATATTTTTACCTACTTGCTCCGGAGTTCCCAACTAACTTTATGAACGTTTTGTTTAATGTTTTCTTAGTTTTCCTTATTTAAATAAGCAATTTATATGCATAGAACCGTTAGTCACCGTAACGAGCTCAATAATGGAACTCTTTAATTTTTCAGTGAGGTGGGTCATGTTAATAATTTATTAATTAATACGAACACCGGCGGCACTGTCATTCCGATAGCCCCCGACATTATCGTCGGAGAGTTGCGTAAACATCAGACTGTAAAACACGATACCGTTTAGCCAGTTAATTAATTGCCGTGACCGGGAAGCTGGATCGACAAACGCAGTCCGCGGTCGTCGGGATCTCGTTATGGAAATAATGAAGGCTTGACTACCGTATAACTTGTTCTGTACATTGCGCTCAAACAAATGTTGCTCCTGCCGGCTTCAATGTAATGAACTCATTGATCAAAAGCAATGTAATTTTGTAAGTCAATATTTTTTTTTACATATTAAGTCCATATAATAATTTAAACGTAAAAGACGTGTAAAACTTTGGTGTAAATCCGTGTTAAATAAGCTACTATAATAATCTACTAATTCTATAAACAACATATCATCATCATCATTATCATCAGCCCACATTAGTCCACTGCTGGACATAGGCCTCCCCTAAAGAGCGCCATAGCGCCCTGTCTTCAGCTTGACGCATCCAGCTGCTGCCCGCAACCTTTCGCCAAACAACATATACCTACAAATAAATCTTAGCATATAATTATGCTACATACATACACTTATATTTGTGTCAACATAACGAATTATTAAAACGCGATAGTAAAAATAGTAGTAGTAATATTATTTGCTAAAGGTTTTTCAATTGATTGATTTTAAACAAGCAGTGTTTAATTATTGAAGTTATTTCTTCAGCGGAATTATTCGTCGAAAAGTGAGCATATTTGTGGTAAAATCTATAGTAGTGCTTGGTGCACTTACGACACATTGTGCGCGTATGTAGAGTATCTATCTCAGAAATGTGCGGAAAATCTTAAATCTGCAAGGTCTTTTTACTGTGTACCCTCTGACTCCTACAACATTTCCGTTTGGTGCATGGCTTTATTGGGGTCGTGTGATTGAGGTAACCGTCGACGAGACATGTCACTTGATTTAATTAAGAGCCGCTTTACCGCCCGTTCCTTCGGGCTAACGCTACGTACGGAGCCAGGTTAATTTCCAACAAGAGTCGTTCCCTGTGAGATTTATTTCAATATTGAACACGTCTTATCAAGTTTAGGTCCCTTGTAATATACTTGTTACAGCCATGACACCCTTTTATTTAATTAAACAGACATTTCATAGGTTGCTATCATACAATTAGCTATAGATGAAGTAATTTCTCACTAACACCAGGCGTTATTGACATACAATATAATTTGGAGACAAAACACAGTCCCAGTTTATTTGGGGCTGACCATAGGGCAAAAAACTAAAACCTGCAAATCCGCCAGTGATTGCATCATTTGCCCCAAATGGTCCCACATATTTCAACGTGGAATCTCTGACTTACAATTTAATAAATTGCCTTACATTTGTTACCGCAAAACTTGTTTTCTCCATAAAGCTCTACCCCCTGTTGCATATTTTGACTGGCATGCTGATAAATAGTAAAACCATACGAGTACTAAAGCTACTTATTCCGTTTTAATTGAACTATATTAAATTTTCGTTAGTGCTGTTAATTATTCTTATTCAAATAAAAAGATATATTTTATTACCTATGGCACACATTTAATTTACTTTCACGAGCACTGTCCATACTTTAAAGTAAGTTGGTTTTACCTAATGAATAATTTAAAAATCTGCCCGGAAGTGTGCCTTTGTAATTAGACGATTTTTGTAACTAATTTCTAATGTTGGCATCTAATGCGTTACCCGTGTCGGCCGTCATCACGCGTCGCGGGTAACTTCGTTATTAATTCACCGCCTTTCAAGTTTAGAAGCTTTTACTCGCTTAGACTTCATTTTTTCCTTTCGCAAATATAGCTTTCCCTTTGTTGATATTTTCTTTAAAAATCGTTCCTTTCGCTTAACCAATTATGTCTTAATTCAAATTTTATTATGACTGTACACTGGAAATTATCCATTAACAGAAACATATTTATTGTATAAATATATGATTTTTGTGCGTTCTAAAGTCATTATATTATATTCTTCTCTTTGTACACTTATTTGTATTTTAAAGAGGGAAAAATGGTTTCTTTGTATCGAGTAAACGTAAAAAAATTAAAAAAGAGTATATCAGTAGTATGCTACATAATCCCTTCGTAACATAGGCTATATTTACAACTAGAAAAAAATAGGGATCCATACAAAATTATTCATTTTCCAGTTTAAAGCCGGCCCGCGAGTAACTCATATTTCTAAAGATCGTATAAGATGTCCTAATGAAACTAATTGATAATGTTGACATTCGATACACATATCTATGAAACATGTTTTTTTTTGTGATTATGATGTTCCACAATCGGCAATCACATGGTGTCCAAAAAGCGTCCACGCGGGGTTGATTGTGACATTGTCTGGTGCGGGTGGCGCGGTGCATCGTGGCTTTCCTGTCGCCCGCCCCGTGAACACCCCCATTTGTGATGCAAATTGTTGCGCTCGCCGCAGCGCTGCGCCTCGCCACCGTGCCTTACCCTGCTGCAACCATAGTAATTATTGTGAAAAATATTCATTTGTTGGCTTTCACACCCAAGAATTATCATAATGCAGCAACCCTCTGGTGACAACTAAAAGTGTTTTATTCCTTGATCTTCACTATCGTCAATATTATCTGGATTCAACTGTTACAAATAGAAAGAGATTTCTAGTCACTATAAAGCCGAACGACCATGTGCGTCCACCGACGGTGAACTAAAATGAATGAAAAACTGGCTCAACTATGCAAACTAAACTAACTTATTTTAGCTGGCAATGGACGTTCGGCTTAAGGGTTAGACATATTTGAAGAATGATTGTACTCGTAGTGTACTTTCAATTTTGAAGATTCTTTCTCACGCCTCCTAATTTCTTTCTTGTGTAAGTCGATATCTGCGTGTTGACTGGAGCGCTAGTTCTGGTAGCGGGAATTCAATAACTAACAAGAAGTTCGTGTGAAGTTTCGTGAGAACCTAGAACAGCTCGACAATCGTTTGAACGTTATCATGTTTCAAACGGTTTCGCAAAAGGAATAAAAAAGAACAGAGGCAAGAGGCGTGCGGTGAAACCGAGTCAAACCGTGGGTATTAGAAACGCTCCGATTACCGCGCTGAGACGCGGCTGTCGCAGTTGCTGCGCGCCTCTTCGTTGCCACACTGCCTTTTAGAAAAGTCTTTAATAAAGTTGCAGCCTTATGCTTGTTACTTTCTACTGTATTTTAAATTTGTTATTTACCGAACTGATAGTTCGCCCTGAGCTTACAGCGTATATGATATTTACTAAAATTATATTTGTGAGCAAATATTAGATGAAGGTATTCATGCTCAAAGGTGCTTACAAACCAACATTCAATAAATGTGCTATTTTAAGAGTTTTTTCAAATGTGTCTACTTGGCTAATATTTGTTGTGATGAGTTGCATTACACTATTACACTCACTATATCTTACTGTTTGAACATAAAAATGTATTCCACAAAATTTGTGGACAACTCGTATGTAGTCTGTTCTGTCCGTTTAAGGAATGCACTGCCCTGACATATCAGACAGTCCCAATCGCTACCTTTATTTTAATAATTGGTCAAAAAACATTTTTTTACAGAAACAATTTAATAACACACTTTGTAGTTATACCGAAGTATCTTGAATGATTAATAATATTTTTTTATTTATTTTTTGTATATTGTATAGATATTTATATTGTAAATAATATTTGTATATATATTATTTAATGCTGACTTAAAAGGACCTCAACGTAAAGTATTAGCGCAAAACTTTCTGGAAATAATGTGTTGATTGCTTTTCAGTGATAAGGTCGCCAATTGTATGTTTTTTATATTATTTTCTCCTGAAGCTATGTGTATGTCGGAAATGTACAATAAAGTGTTATCTATCTATCTAAAAATGCTAAGACTGTAGTTAAGTTCCATTAGGCTAACAATGATGATAGTTGTTGTCTGTAAGCAAAATGAAAGGTGATGAGGTGGCGTAGTCGCCGCGCGGGGGACCGCTGCCGGCAGCTTGACCGCGTTCCACTAACGGTACCCACTCCGAAGTATTTCTCCGATCCGGGGCCTATGGCACACTTTGTGCGCGTACGTTCACCTCCACCATCTTAGTATCATCCTTCGGTTCTAGTCTTGACATTGACTTTTAAGATTCCGTTACTTTTGTAAAATCATTAGTATCTAACAGTTGTCAATTATAGTTACATTTCCACGTTCATGGTAGTCCCTTTGGAGGATGAATGCCCTAAAATTATTACCATCGGCAATAGTTCATTATCAATCTATCCTAAAATATAATGATTATAAAAAACAGAATGTAGCTTCAGATACTATATTAACGAAATGCCATGCTCACCTTGACCTCGTATTGTTTTTATGCGACGTATTTGAACTTTATAACTGCAAAATTCGATAGATAAGACTGACTGACTACTAAGCTGATTTCTAGTGTTCCAATGAGTAGGAAGGAGGAATGGACGCCCCTATATTTCTAGGGCGGGGTTTGGCGCTCATTAGAGGAGAGGCCTATTTCCATTAGTGTTTTAGAGTGGGCCCATAATTATATGGAGATTATGGAGTTATGAATAATCATCGCACTAATATCAAAATTAAATACGAAATAATCATGTTCTATTTATGGGTAATCATCGCCGGGTTTTGAACGTCATTATACCGTCACAACAAAACAAAGGCTTAAAGCTGTATACTAATGAATTCGGTACAAGATACCGTTAGAGGTTGTTGAACTACGTGTGCTCATTGAGTAAAATGCAAACGGCGTACAAGTTGCAGATTCATGTTATTTGTAATAATAATAAAATGGACCTTGAATTATAAATTATAACGTACCATGGCCGGTATCTCTCTCGACTTCTGTACTTACATAATTTTTCAACTTTTTTGTTCGCATTTGTAATCTATTTATACATATTTGACTATGTAGGTATATATTTTGCCATAGGAAAAAAAACTATATCTTCATGAAAAATATTTCTAGAAGATTATGTAAACCAAATGACTAAATAGGCTGGCTACAATTTCTAATCTTTTTCAACGTTCCAATTGCTTGGTACCCAGAAGCCCATCGGGCTGTTGCTACTTAATGGAAACATTTTACTTTCAAAGTTTATTTAACTGTGATGACAAAAGAATTAAGGAAGCTATTTCGCTATCCCTGTACTACGTGGAGCAGCGTAATTAGATTGCCGTTGCTCATTTTCCTTTCGTTATTTTCCGAAAATGAGCCTGTCGTTTTTAGTGTTCCAAAAATTTACTTTTCTTAGTATTACGCGTTAACTTGTCGGTCTAATGAGTTGTTTGCGGCTAATAATGAGACTTAAAATGTAGGCTAGATACGCATCTTTCATAAATTTACTAATAAATATATGAACCGAAACAATATATAATTATTTTGATGAAGTATTAAATACGCTCAGAATGACTGTAATTTTACTTAAAATGACACATCAGCAGTAGATTCTGTTTTAGATGATATTCTATGAAATAGTAATTTAAATTGACTCGCGCTTCTCCGAATTAGTTTAGAGCGATATCCCCTAGTTTGTCTAGCGACCGAGGACAGCAGTAAAAGCCCGAGGGTCGTTGCGTTAAGGGTCCAGTTAGTGAGAAATTGGAGCGATGTGGGGACCTGGTCCTAACGCCCCATTTCATTACGGCACCTCGTTACGCGCCTGTGTCCATACCATAGCGCACCGACATAACACCATATCACTCGTCTCCAAATACCTCTAAGAGTTTTATGACACCATTTATTATATTTGATGTTATCAAATTTACATAAACGCACCGATTAATGACTCACTGTCAAAAACGGTGTACTGAAAAGTATACCTATTTTATATCTTCACTATACAACATCCTCATAAATCTCAACACTGCCGAGCAGTACATATTTCTGTAAAAAATTGCCGAAAATTAAAGTGTATGAAGGTGAATTATTGGTTTTACGAGTATTATTCTTGCACAGTTGTAAGCCGCGACGCGTTCCTTGCGTGCGTGTGATTACATTGCGGTCTAATATATTAACATTTTCACCACCTTAGCATCTGTAATATTTCGTTTCCTTGTTTGTTTACTATGTTTTTTATGCTTTTTTTTGCTGTAACCCGTTCGTTAATCACGAAATTCTGAATCAAATTGAATTATATTATTTTAACATAAATGTGGAAAGCAACTAAAACCTTGCCGATTCATCTGTAAAGAACAACATTCCAAATAAATGCTTTATGTATTACGATCAAAAGAGCAACTCATGTAAGCCTGTTTATTAATATGGTGCATCTTTCATATTAAGCTGTGGTTGACAATATCTGTTAAAATATAACTCTAAAATACCGTCCACATTTTGATAGATGAACTAACCAACGTTCCTCGTCGTCTGTAACACTGAACTGTTCCTGTGTGTCATTTACGACAAATGGATTGGTCTCTTGCCAACGAATTGCAATCATAAATTACTCTTACCAACCTAATTATTACATACATGTTCATTTACAAATCAAGAGTAATGCTATGTACATCGTTTATTTGCTCGATGTAATATTTATACACGGGCTTTTTATTTATTATTATTTTTCTATTGACAGATCTGCTCGACAGAATTTCATTTCTATATATTTTTCTCGGTCTTTCAGTCTATTATTGACACTGTTAGAATTCACTATGATAATAATAAAGTCTTAATAAGGTACTGCTGATTTGTCAACACCTTTTTTTGTTATAAGTAGTAATATAGTGAACGAGTAGCGGCATTACATTCATTGAATGAGAATTGTCCCCTCGGTGGAAGTCTTGGCTCGGCCGCATGACCAACATATTGAATTACGCGTGCATTTCGAACGTTCATTTACTATCATTACCATTCAACTCGTCTATTGGTTCATTGTTAACCTGAAATTAGGATCAAGCTTGTTTTGCAACAGTAACGGGGATTCTTGCATCATTATCGCCATGTCCTTTTTGGTCCTATTTAATAGTACTCTGGCTTTTCCAGATATGTTTGCTTGAAAGTAGGCTGAATGCGTTCTTGTCAAAGTGAAAGTGCCCCAGAAGGCGGTCACGCACGTCATTCCCGCTTTAATAAATACCACTATAATGTTTTGAACCCTTTCGCGTAATTTCATGCACCGCTTTCTTTTATAAATTTAACTTTTGTTGTTAATTAATATAATTACTTTGTTGTTGTGCTTCTAGGTTCTGTCATTTTTTAACCCCTCCCTCCCCCTTGGTGATACGTGAAGTTTAAGAATAGATCCCCACCCCCCACATTAAAATCACGTGTATTTTTAGATTTTTTAGTACCTACATAGAATCTTACACTCAAGGGTCACTCGCCGCTTTTCGGTTTGGAAATCACGCGTTTGACGAACAAATATTTTACTATCAACCCCCCCCCCCTACCCCCTTGTGATATTTCGTGATTTTTGTCGAACCATCCCCCCCCTTTCGAACCTCACGTGATTAATGGACAGCCCCTAGTATGAATATGGTGAAATTGTATAACTTGTCTGCTACTACCAGGACTATTATATATTTTTCATTCATGATTTACACAAAATGAACGGAAAGACTGTTTTTAGTATATTTTAATATAATATATAAACAAAATAACTCCTTGTAAGGGATATGGTAAGCGGCGGGGCATCTAGCGTGGTCGGCTAAAGAAAGCGGATACGCTAACGGGCACCAACTGATCCATTTAAGTCGTCGTGTCGTGTTGGCTCTCGAAATCTGCCTTATTACTATTCCACGGATACACTTCTGTCACTGTCGTAATGCCGTTTTATAGCCATATTCAGTCAGTTAGGCATTAACTTGGGGTGAAACTAGCATGTTTGCTGCAAGCAAATTTGACTCTTAAATGATGGTCTCATAATAGGAGGATTAGTTATATTTATCATATTGGGTTTTGTTTAATAATTATCGCGCACGTAGTTTAATAACGCTAACAAACATTTACGAAATCAACATTATACAATCAAGAATGCGTCGGGTTTGCGGGGAAGTAATTTCCAATTCTTTTCAAATTTATTTTACTGTGACATCTTCTTAGGGACGACACTCACTTTAATATATTAAAATAGTTGTTCCTGACGGATTAACAATACATAGTGTCACCACCCCATTCCATCATGCAATATCAAATAATAACTGTACAACTGTTTGTCTAGTCATGTTTTGCAAAAACAATTATAAATCCCATAAATCAAATTTGTGGGCACCAGCTACTTGACAAAATTAAAATACTCTCTAAATACTGAGGCAGTTTAATAATTACTAATGTCAGAGAAATGTTTCGTGGGATATTCGGTGACCATCGTGGTTTATGGAAATGTGTAGAACAGATAATAAACAGGGGGGTGAGTAGTGAGGGTGCGTCCGCTAGGTGTGGCTGCAGAGCCTTCGTCGATGCGACGTCGGTGATGGTGGTTTTACGAGCGGGGTGCGGCGACACGGGCGCGCCGCTAATTTTGATAAAAGCACGGACGACCGCGCCCTCACTCAGACCATCACCGCCACCTTCGCTACCAATAAAATACTTATCGCCAATATATACCTATGTACCAATATTAACAGCAGTGTGTCATCCCTTGAGATGATGACATTTGCTAAAGCTACCTAAGAACCTTGAGCCGAAAATTGAAAAAATCTAGAATATTTTGCCAGTTCTATGTCGGCAATGGATGGTGCCTACAAATATCGATCATTATTTTTAATTTTGTATTATAAACCAATGTCAGGACAATATGGAAGTGGCCTTTTTTATTTCTGAATTTTTAATACAGTTGTTCAAAAAGTGGCATATTGCAGGGCCGTATAGCGTTCGGGAAGTGGGCTATTACACACGCGTGCTTTTTTTTTACCATTCCCGCACTAGTGCTTTTTCTTTCCCAACTGTCAAAATAATGTCTATTATAAGGAAAAACCAACCATGAAGTTTTTACTAAAAAAAATCATAGAAGTTTTTATGATTCATGCAAATACGTATATTTCTAAAAAGAAATTACGTACTAATTAATTTTAATATCAGATTTAATGATTTGATTGAATGAGTTAGGTTAGGTTTCATTTCATTTCATCTCATTAAATTTCATTTTCATTTCATATCAATAAAAAATTTCTACTGAAGGCTGTATGGGCATAGTTGCATTTGCCAATTAGAATGGGTGAAGAAAAAAAAAACTCTGCTTATATTCTACGGTTGGCGCCATTTTTGTTTATAAGTCTTAAATGATTAGTTAGTTGAGTTTATTGCGTTTTTAATATTTTGTTAAATTGCTTCATTTTTTCGCAACGGTATTAAAAATAGTCTTTCAGTACACGTGCGGAACCGTCATTGCAACTTGTTCCGACTGTCAACCCTCGCCTTTGGCTGCGCCTCGGCTCGGGTAGACATTTGTCGGAACTCTTTGCAATGACAGCCTTTCCGCACTTGTAATGAAATACTATACTATTTTATCGTTGTTCGGTCGATGGATTCGTTACATTAAGAAGTCGAATTAGACTGTTGACAATTCTAAACCCCAGAATTGGTTGAAAGAATAAAGCTGTCCGAGATTAGATCTATACATAATTAAATGGTATTTTCTATAAAAACATTTTCTTTGTATCGGCAGTCAGGTGCTAATCTATCTATACATATATCTCTATCTTATCAGCGCGGGCTAAACTTAACCCGTGCTTATTTCGGCTTTCCATATAGCCTATGTTACTCGGGGACCATATAGTAGGTATACTAATGGAATAAGAACTTTTGAAATTAGTCCAGTAGTTTTTGAGTTTATTCGTTACAAAAATACTAAATATGGTCCCTTAAAATATCAATTAATCATTACATATTTATAATATCTTGACGCGTTAAAGTCTTTTTCATTGTAAAATCGATTAGGCGAATCCTTTATAGTCAGTTCCGTCTGTTAGTAATATTAATGTTATTTTATAACTTCGATGTGCCGCAACGATATCGTTTTCATGCCATTAAATCCACAAATATTTGTTTGCTAATCGAAACATTAAGATATATGTATAACATTAAGAAATAAATAAAATTGGAGTGTGTCTGTTTGTAATACTAAAATAACCACTTTTTACTAACTGCGTAAGTATGTATACACAGTACATAGACCAAAATAACATTTTTTTTTATATTTGTCTGTTTGTTCCTGTTAATCTCTGGAACGGCTGGGCCAATTTTGACGGGACTTTCACTGCTAGGTAGCTGATGATTTATGGAGTAACGAGATTTTATGTATTTTTCATTGAACTTATTATGTACTAGTGGCAAAGACAATTTTTAAAACCATCTGGACCAAAGACTCTCTGTGTGTCACTTTTGAGTATTCACTTATTCGTTCAAATTATTTTAAATTTTTGCTGGATTGCCAGTTTCCTTTCAGGCCTAATTCATGTTTTTGATAGCATTACTAATTTGTAGGCAATAATTGACTACACCAGAGTTAAAGAAGGGCCCGAAATTTCGGATTAAGACATTTTTATTATTAAGACCGTAAGTTTATTTTAATATCACATACAAATACTTGTCACAATAATTTAGTCTTCATGACACTTTAATCTAAATTCTTGATGTGAACTCAGTGGTGTATGTACAACATTGCATTGAAGGTGTACAAATTTCTCAAGTACCCTTACACTTTCTTTTGCTCATTGTGAAATCTGTTGATCAGTTGTGTACTTTATTGACGTACTTTAGTTTCCTAAAATAATTAATTTATATTTAACGCGAAATTGTTAATAAAAATACTCAAGGAGAAATTTGGGCGGGCGTCGACGATGTAGGCGTGGCTTGACTCCGCCCAGTCGGACCACGCCCACTCGCCCTTTGCCACCTTTTCGCTGAAAATCCGTAAGCGGTATTTCGCGTAGGTATTCAATCAACTAAGTAATCAGGACTTAAATGAAACCTTTTGTTCTGCAAATAATCCCACGTACATACTACAAACAATAATGTGTCAACGTGCTTTAATTTTCCTTTACACTACAGCCAGTTTTATGTTTAAACTGTTCATATAAAATTTAAAACTTTGACTTTGACTTGGACCAAATAAAAAGGATTATTATTAGTACTTAGACCTTACGTTAGCAAAGTAAGGTTTGGCGTGAAGGTGATTGAGGGTAATAAAAGATTACCAATTAAAATACCGTCGAAACATAAAATACACCCTTTGTATTCGTCAGAAGTCTACTGTGTATTAATCATGTCTATATTTATGTTTCTGAAATGGCGTATATGGAGAGAATTGATTACATTTATAAGGCTGATAAGAAAAGAGATGAGAGTGGCTGGGGGTAGCAGCCCGCGGGGCAGATAAACTCGTTAGAGCAAGATACGCCGCGACGTCGTGACGAGCGGCGGCGGGCACGCCACCAGGATATTCCCGTAATCTCGTTGTGACTGTCGACTGCCGACCCCGCTTCCGATTCGCCACAAATTACCTTTGTACGTAGGTACTTGATCGAAAATCTAATTCGTTACGACTTAAAATGTTTTCCCTTCAATTTACGGCACTCCCGATTGTTTGGAAAACACGGCAAAGGAAGACATTATGAGCTGTTAGGTTTGAACCGAGCACGTAGCACCTCGCCTACGCTACTAAAAGCTTCTTGTTGACGTAGCGTTCAATTCAAGAGACACGGCTACGTTCTTGTCCTTGTAATTGATTGCTTTGTCGCGTAATTTGTTTGTCGACGCGGGCGGAGTGAGCGATCCTCGCGGGAGCACAGAGACCGTCCTCTCGTTATCTCCACCGTAAATAATAAATAGCACCGTCGTGCGACCGCTGCCGCTTGCAGGCTTGTGACTCAGCATGTACACGTCTCGGACAGTTGATGAATCGCGGATACTTAATGGTGAACCCGGCCAGCGTAATATATCGCCGTGACCTATTACTTTTTTGAGGACCTAACTATTTGATTAAATATGTATTTTGTTCATGCGCTACTAACCCGCATCTGCTAAGCAAACAGTTCATTCGATTAGTAAGTCCGCAAAAATCAAATAACACTGCTCGGCACGGGTGACCCAGCCGAGCACGAGCGCGCGTGCCGTCACTAATAACCCCGTAATTGGTATCGAAGCTCACCGCAGCTGGATTACCGAACGTCTAATTGAATGCGAGACGCTGCCCCGCCGTCTCCTTCCAGCGACGCAATCCCTGGACCGACTTCATTTTGTTGCGGTCAAGTTGCTCTGTTTTGCGCACGTGCATGGCTCCAACTCGCAATCCCGCACACCGCTCAATTACATCGTCTCTGGATGAATTAAATTGGCGTGGAATCGAGAGCTCGCCGCGTCAGGAGATCAAACGCTGCTCCCCCAACGACGAATGAGACTTTAGTTGTACCCATTACTCCGCCCGCAAAGTTTACTGCGCCAGATAATCATTTCGTGTCAATTAGCTAATGAAAAATCAAATAGGCTCAGACAATGTTATAGTATCGTAATTAAAATTATGATGACACCTCGGTGGCGTCTGTTTTTATGTAATAAGCGAACTCATTTTACTTGATTACTTTAAAACCCAACTTACACATTGAATAAGGATATAGCTTTTAAACTATAGAAATACAGTATAGCGATGAAAATAATATCATGCGATGTAGAAATTCCTTAATTGGTGTTGTTATTTGTTTTGTAACTATATTTGAATAAAATCTATAGGAAGTAGTAAGTTTCATATACATATTACATTTATATGCCAAACATTTACGGCAGGTATGACCAGTAAATGTGTTGCGTCAGCTAGTACGCTCCTGCATGCTATGTTTACAGAGATCACACTGAACTAAAGCCACTATTGGACGCACGCCAACTTATCTCTCCTCAACAGGTAGAGAGAGAGCTGTGCTCTAATGACAACACACGCTCCGCTGATTCTAACACTGATTCACCTCATTCAAAATATTCACAAATTATGCCCACCCACAATATTTCCCAACGGGCTTACGCAATAGGAATTTTGTTGTCTTTACTCGATTTCGTGATACGTAAATTCACTTTTAGCAATATTTAAACAATGTTTATTATACGCTGATATCTTAGGTTTTCACGATCTTGGCACAATGCAGGGAATGCGTTAAATTATATCGAAATACAAACAAAAAGCTCCTCCATCTTTGATCGGCTGAGCAAAAGATTTCTTTTAAACATAGATTATCGAAGTAATCCATTCAAAAACTACGACGCCAAACGTATAACTCTCCTATTTTTTGGCGCGGTAAGAAAATACTTACTAAACGGAGCTATTCGTTGTGAAAAGCTTGCAGGCGGCAGCTGCATCGGAGAGCACTAGTCGTGGTATGAACTTATTAAAAGATTGTGTTAATTAGCATTGTTTGTGAGCTGTAGTAAGCTCCATCCAGGGGCTACACACCCCTACTCGACGCCAAGAAAAATATACCAATACTATAACACATTCTTCTTATTACATAGTAACTAAATGCCTTTATTCTTCTTTACTATGCTGCAAGTACCCTGTCGATGTAATGTTCTTTTTTGGAGATGAATTTAGTTTATTCACTCAACATTTTCGGTTGGGAATATCTACTCTTTCTCCTAAAAGTGTTTAATAGTAATAAAATTATTATTTTTTCAACCCACGTAATTAATTCTACGTGGCCAAAATATTTATACAAATTGGGTTCGACCTTCGACCTCGCTCTTAATCAAGGCCTCACGATGATACAATATATTGGTCCCTCGTTGTTTGTCTCCATCTTGTTTATGTTGTTTACCATAGTTTTACTAACGGCGGCTTTGTTTTGTTGCAGCAATTATTCCGGTCGCAACAAGCGGCGGCAGCGGGCGGGCAGGCGGCGGCCCAGCTTCAACTGCTGCAACAACAGCAGCAGCAGCAATTTCAGCTGCAGCAACAGCTGGCTGCGCAGCAGGCCTTTACTCAGGCGCCGTACGTGATTAACCCGGGACAGGAGGGTGCACCATACGTGAGCGCACTGATCGCGGGCGTGCCACCGTACTATGGGGTAGCGGCTCCGTGGGGCGTGTACCCCGGCCTGGTGGCCCAGCCCGCTCAACAACAGGCGCAGCAGCCGCGTCGCCCACTGTCACCGCCCGCAGGCGAGCAGCAGGTGAACGGCCAGGGCCAGTACGTGATCCCGTACTATGACCCTGGTTCGTTGGTGATGGGCGGCCGCAATGGTACGCCGTTGCGGCTGGTGTCACCGGGCGGTGTGCTCGCGCCTCGCTCGTACCCCGCGCCCGCTCATCCTGCGCCAACGCCCGCGCCCCAGCAGCAACAACAACAACAGCAGCAGCAACCTGGTCAGTATACATGTACACGCACAACACGCGTATCTGTTGCAGACTTTTAACACCGTGACGATCGGGACCATGCCCGTTTATTAAGCTACCGAAAAAATACTTGTGTTCATTCGAACGTTTTACATACGGTCTGTTCGTATCGACGCAATCGACGACATTGGTTACCGTCTAGAATAGGCAATTCAATAAAAGTCTGAAACAGATAGAGCATACACAAAAAAAGGCAATATGTATATATCGTTACACAGTATGTACTTGATTTAACGCATGGCGTTTAAGGAGCTGTAACCAAATAAATAGATTGTTGTCTCAAAAGTGTTTTCCAATACAGTTTGCTAGTAATGTTTTTAAAGTTAATATCGAGGGTCTTTATTAATATGATTTTATTTTGCATTAAGTACTTGTAGATGACTGTATTTAATGTATCGTTACCCACATAATATCTTTTACTCAGTTTGTATTTCTGTAGATAGCAACAGTGTCTTATAACGCGTTTGTAAGCATAGTTTCCATTGAGCTACACGTTTTATGGCTTAAAGTGTGTTTGCTCAGTTAGTATTCTTAAGTTTATTAAGCATTCACACTACTAACAGCCTTTATCTAACTGTATATATTTATCACTAAATATTATATTATTAGTTAACGCAAATGGTGTCTTAATTAAACTTGTAATGAATGAGAATCATTATACTTATTTACATGTGTGTATAATACTGTTGTTAGTTTTTACTATATTCACGTTATTGAGGGAAAAAATCTCTTAAATCTATCTGACTTTATTAGTCAGTTGGTATAAGTTATCAGGTAAATAGAAGACTTCATGCATAAACATGTATACTGTGTTTTTAAAGCTTCGTCATAAATTTCATCCCTGATTTACTACCAACTTGTATTTATTAGAAACTAGATTTCGTGTATGATTAGAAAACATATATCTAGATCGATATATTTTTATTTTGTAATTGATGCTTAAAACCTGATTTATTACAAAATAACCCGATTAATATAAAGAAAGATCACTCTCAAGGATTTTTTTAAATTATATTACCTAATGGGATAACTAGCCATAATATAATTTGAAATCTGTGAATTGTTGTCGTTACCCGTGTATTTATATTAACCAAACCTGAATTCGTGTCTATGCATAGTGGTCTCCATATACTTGGTATGTATTTGAACCTTTCCAACGCTCCAATTTTGGTTGTACATTTTGGCCGTAATGTTCGCTACAAGTTCAGCACAGATATGAATAGAGTATGAGTCGAGCGTGGCGAACACGCGCGTATCGCATACAGGGGACGTGCGGCCGTGGTGTGCGGTTCGGGCAGCGGTTGCAGCGCAGAGGTATGTCCTGTTGCAGGCGGAGTGAGCGCGACGAGACGCGACTCGCTGGAGTTCGGCGGGGGGCCGGCGGCTGCGCTGCAGGAGTACGCGGCTCGCAAGTGGGGGCCCTCGCCGCTGTCGCCGCCGCTGGGCGCGGCGCTAGGCCCCGTGGGGCTGCGCTCGGTGTCCGCCGCGCCCGGCGCAGAGACCGCCAAGTACAGGTGCGACGACGGCGCCGGCGAAACACCGCCACTCACACTCCCAATTCCTTTTAAGTCCGTCGGTAAAAGATTAGTGGTCGATGTTATATGTGTATGTTCCAACATAGTAATTTAAAAGTCTATGGGCGAGATAAAACAAAATGTGATCTCAAACACGTTTTTATTGCTTTTAGTCCGTTTTTCCAATGCACATCGCTCAGCAGCAGTTCTTCACTATTTCAGGGCTACCCACTGAGTAGTTGCTGAGTATATTCTCCACTAACAAACCGTTCGTTCGTGTTGCCAGAAATTACTACTACTTAGGATCAAAGACAAATTTGTTCCAAGTTCGCCATAAATTCGTGTTTATTTTTGTATAACTCAATTTCATTACCTGAAAATCAATTATGCGCGTGACACGCAAAGCTCTTTTTATATTAAGACGCGGACAAATTATTGTTAATACAGAGAGCGGTGACGAAGCAGGAACGCTTAGGGCGACCCGCGTGTACATTGTAAATAGTACTTTTATGACATCATTGTTTATATTATATGACACATTCTGTACAGTTGCGAATAGTTCATCATTTACGGAAGCATGCTTTTTGATTATTTTTTTCATTAAATCTCATCCAACAGCTTAGTGTGCATTATGCTGATGGCTTTCCGTTTACCTTGCAGAGCTGTGAGCAGTTTAGCGCAGGGTCTCACGTCGAATGGAATGTTTGGCTCATCTTCATCGCTACTGAGCAAACTCAGCGGAGTTGGAACCATCTCAGGTTGGTACGGGGCAGCAAACCTCGCTTACATTTGTACCATATGTATATACTAGCCTGCATTCTTTGTACAAATAACATTGCTTGTGTGATATGTGTATGTACATTTGTAAAGATATGTAAGAATTGCTACGGGAAATAAATAATCAATGAAACACATATTTTGTCTACACTCCTGTTTACTTTTTCTTGTCTGAACCGATTTTTTAAGAAGGAATAGAACCGAACATCGTCTAAGTTTATAAATTCCAGAAAATATACGAGATCATCGTTTATCGGCTTTGATTTAAGAGCGACGTGTTATGTTTTAGACCACTTCACACATCTGGTTTACCTTAATATTTAATGTACACTGATTTCGGGAGAGAGCATAGAAATAGTTACTGCTCTGGTTGGGCAAGGTTAAACACAGATCTTATAAAGCAGTTTCAACTATAAAATATTCTGTAGACCACTTTTTTACCAAACAAGTTCAAAGTGCGGAGATTTTTGAGACAATTTTATTCACCTATTAATTTCAATTTTATTTACACATTATGTCACTACGTCTTCTTTTATTACTAAAGATAAAATCAGCTTAGGAGACATCATGAATATATATCCAAAGAAAGTCACGAGTCAGGTCTTCGTTACTAAGAAGTTTATTCTGTGTTTGCAGAATTGGTAGGCGGAGGTGTCGGTGTGGGAAGCGTGGGTGTAGGCGGAGTGGGCGTAGGTGGCGTGGGTGTGGGTGCCTTAGTAGGCGACAAGCCTCCTGCCGGCCGCTCACGGCTGCTCGAGGACTTCCGCAACAACCGCTTCCCCAACCTGCAACTGCGGGACCTCGCCAACCACATCGTAGAATTCTCGCAAGATCAACACGGCTCCAGGTTTGTTACTTTTTTGTTGTTCATAAGCGCTTTTAAATCGTGAAATATCTACACAATCGCAATCACAGTTGTTAACTTTTTCAATTGCATTCGACAAAACTCACTATTTATGTGTATTTGCCCTTTTCAAATATATACAGGTGATTTTCGAAAACTTATACTTAGTTTGTAGGTTGTGCGCACAAAACTATATTTTATTAAAGGCATAATTTAAATTATGTCTTATGAGATTGTATTTTCTTAGGTAGTCTGCGCTTAAACTACTAGTAGCCGGAACTTATACACGCTTTAACATGTACGACATGAACGTTGTTGTAAACCAACATGAGTACAGTTATTTAAACGATCACAGCGTCCTACAACTGTAATACTAGTTTTTTAATGGTATTGATGGCACGATTATTTACGATTTTGTAGAGACTAGTAAAATCAAATGTCTTATTCTACTTCAAATAATGATAAATGTTTGATTTGGCTAAAACAGTTTTATTTAATTTTGTATTCTACTACTACTCAGCCCATAAAAGGCCCACTGCTGAGTCGGGCCTCCTCCAATCACACGGGGGGCAATAAGCCCACCGTACCATGCTGGCTAGACGAGTTGGCACAGGGTTTGTATCAAAAGTCTTTGCTCTTCATACACGATAGAGTAAATACTATAAAGTCTTGGTAAATTAAATGTAATCTACGTTTTTCCTAGCGCATAAGACGAAGTAGTCATCTGGAAATAATTAAATTTCGCACTTTATAGTACAGAGCTGCCATGGTAAACGGCTCTTTATTGCTTGGAATTCAGCTACAATTTTGGTTTATTGTATTTGTCTTTTCAGATTTATTCAACAAAAATTAGAAAGAGCTACAGTTCAAGAGAAACAAATGGTGTTCAATGAAATAATCGGCGCCGCATACAGTCTAATGACAGACGTTTTCGGAAATTACGTTATACAGAAGTTCTTTGAATTTGGCACGACGGAACAGAAAACAACGTTAGCCCAAAAAGTAAGTGAAAACAAACGTAAACTATGTTTATTACAGCGAATACACATAATAATGATTAGATTACACTTATACATACACGCTACTATTATCGCTGACATATAGAAATATTAAGCAGGTATCATGAGGATCAGTCCAGGTATCCTAGTTTAGTTTGGCGATAAGTAAACTTTATCTCTATTAACAATCATCACCATCACTATGTACATATAATAAAACAAAGTCGCTGTCGTCTGTCGGTCCCTATGCATGCTTAAATCTTTAAAACTACGCAACGGATTTGGTAGCGGTTTTTAAACAGATTTAATGATTCAAGGCTAGATAGTAGAGACACACAACTTTTTAATACGCTTTTATTAGCTTCGCTTGTATGTATTTATGTATGTATGTATGTAACGGACCCGTTATCATTAATAGAATAATAATAATAACCTTGATAAGGTGGAACACCGCTCTTCGATGCAATAGCTAATAGAGATGTAAATATCATAAAGCTATTGCTATATTTTTAGTGATTATTTGGCAATAGCTTTATGATATTTCAACTAAAAAATATAAAATAACTAATAATAAAAAAAAAAAAACAAAAAAAAACCGCTTTTAAAGAAAATCGAACTAAAAATAGAAAATAAATTTGAATTAAAAATAGTGTCAGAAAAAATGATTTTATTGTAAAACTAGCGACCCGCGCCGGCTTCGCACGGGTGCATGCATTATACATATAAACCTTCCTCTTGAATTATTCTATCTTTTAAAGAAAACCGCTTCTAAATCCGTTGCGTACTTTTAAAGATTTAAGCATACATAGGGACGGACAGACGACAGCGACTTTGATTTATACTATGTAGTGAAGCGTGGGTGCTTCTCAGGATATTATCAAAATAACCCTTCTAGTCATATCTGTTCATAAAATATTTAGAACTATTGATACCATGCACCCCACGCTTTTACAATAAAATCATTTTTTCTGACACTATTTTTAATTCAAATTTATTTTCTATTTTTTAGTTCGATTTTCTTTAAAAGCGTATTTTTTTAACTATTAGTTATTTTATATTTTTTAGACTTTTATACCAAATTTAATTTCAGTAAGGTGACTGATAATATTTTTTTAAATTTTAGCGGTTTTTTTTTGTTTTTGATTTTAGTGTTAGTAGTAGTTTTAGTGTAGTTGCAGATTTTGATTTTGGTGCCTTCTTATTTTGATTTTGATGTTACAGATCTGAGAATCAAAGAAAGCGCAAAACTATTGTACAAACTCACTGAGAACATATTTTTGTATTAATTCATGGATTTCTCAAATATTTATCATTTGGAGTAATTTGAGAAAATAAAAATTAAAAAGAAGAAAGTATTCTTAACGTACAATGATGGGTGTTAATTAGCATTAATACTAATATTATAAGGTTAATACGTTTAACGGCACGGGGGTCACCGGTGACCTCATCTGGTTCACTAGATTGCGCCATGGGGCTCACCAGTGGCTGGCCTCAAGCCAAAGGCATATTCGAAATGTATTTTAGGCCGCCGGGCACGCGTATCATTTATTTTATGTATGCAAGTGACCGGCGTGGCGCTCTAAAGTAATACCTTCCAATAAAAAATATGGCCAAAAATATTAGGATTTTTATAAGTTTGAGAAAACGACTAACGAAAAGTCCTTTAATTTATGTATATAAAACCGAAATTTCTTATAAAAATACTTTGTTACAACACAATCACACACACTTGTTGCAAATGAATTTATCAACAATAATGTTAGCTTCACTAACGTTAGCGCAGTACTTAGGAGGCGGGTGGGTGACGCGGTTAGCGACGCAGTGCCTGCCTGGTGTGGCGTCGTCGTAAAAATAACGGTTTTATTACTTCTGAGCGCCGTAGAGGTGACCGGTGACCTCAAGCGGTTTTTGTGATGGCGTTTAACGTGTTAATTAATAATGTTTCTTTATAATAATAACTTTTAAATTAAATAAATTGAAATATGAGTATACACTTTAAATTGAATTAATTGCTATCAATTAACAATTATCCCCTTATTATTTACTAGTATACTACTTAATAACTTCTATTTTCTATTTTGAGTTTTATTATGTAATTATTAAACCCATTTAATCAGTAACGTAGCATTTGGGTTAAGCTAGGACAAAATGTAACTGACTGGTCGTCCGATGTCAACAGGTTCGTGGACACGTACTGAATCTGGCGCTGCAGATGTACGGATGCCGCGTGATCCAAAAGGCTCTCGAGTCCATCCCCGCCGAGCAGCAGCAGGAGGTGGTGCGTGAGCTGGACGGACACGTGCTTAAGTGTGTCAAGGACCAAAACGGAAACCATGTGGTGAGTACAACTGCGCCATTTTAAAAGTACCTATTGTTCACACCCAGTTTATCACTGCTGGGTGGATAAAAAACATTAGTATCTTGTTTCACGTACGCTTAATGATGAATGGTTGAAACACACTAATAATAACGTCTCCGTTTAACAAATGCAATCGAGATACCATTGTTGCTTTGCCTTCTCTTGTTATGGCTATTTTGTAATTAATTAGGTTTTATAGTCTCTCACTCTGCGCTGTTAGGATATTGTTTTTAGGGTCATCTGTTGAAGAAATAGTTATTGTCGCAGGTACAAAAGTGCATCGAGTGCGTGGAGCCGAGCGCGCTGCAGTTCATAATAAACGCGTTCGCGGGCCAGGTGTACGCCCTGTCCACGCACCCGTACGGCTGCCGCGTCATCCAGCGTATCCTGGAGCACTGCACACCCGACCAGACCGCGCCCGTACTCGCAGAGCTGCACGCGCATACCGACCAGCTCATACAGGTGGGTACTGTTGCATCATCGACACCAGTGGACCATTCAAAGGCAAAGACGGCATAAATGATGTTCCGAAACGTAAAAGTAAAGTAGCGCCTTTTGAAAAACGCTGGCCGATAGACCGTTTAGAGTACGTAGTATTTTTACTATGCAAACTAAGGCTCCCAGTCAAGCCAGCATCTGTTGTTGGAATAATTGTAATTTTCTCCTTCGAGTTGAAACCGTATCCGTATCGAAAGTTTGCATTGGCACGGCGTGTCGGCCCGCCGCCGGCGGCGGGTTGCGGCGCCACGCGAATGCAGACGAAGCCCCTGTTCCAGGACCAGTACGGCAACTACGTGGTGCAGCACGTGCTGGAGCACGGCGCGGGCGAGGACCGCGCGCGGCTGGTGGCGGGCGTGCGCGGCAAGGTGCTGCAGCTCAGCCAGCACAAGTTCGCCTCCAACGTGGTCGAGAAGTGCGTCACGCACGCCACGCGCAACGAGCGGGCGCTGCTCATCGACGAGCTGTGCGGCTTCAACGACAAGTCAGTATGCGCCTCTTGCGCCCGAGTTCTATTTCGTGTGTGCAGTGCGACACATTATTACAATATATGCCACTCTGCGCAGTGCTCTCCACGTGATGATGAAGGACCAGTACGCGAACTACGTGGTGCAGAAGATGATCGACGTGGCGGAGCCCACGCAGCGCAAGGTGCTGATGCACAAGATCCGGCCGCACATCGGGTCGCTGCGCAAGTACACGTACGGCAAGCACATCATCGCCAAGCTGGAGAAGTTCTTCATGAAGGCGCCCGAGCTGGGCCCCATCGGGCCCCCGCCGCCCGCGCCCGGCCCCGGCCAGCTGTAGTCCCCGCCTACTATACATTTGTGAATAGTCGATTGTACATTTGTAACTATAGAGCTCGTCGCTCGCGCGGCTGTACATACTAGCGCAGACTGATGTACAGAACGATACGATTACTGTAACGATAGTGTTGGCGCCGGTGGACCGCCGCGGCGCCGCGTTTATTGCGTTTTAGCTCTTAAGTGTTCTAGTATTATTCGTTGTTCGTATGAATCTATGTATAAATATTTGAAAGTCTCTCATTCTCGTGTAATTTATGAATCGAAGGAGAGCGGCGCCGCCGGGCGCGCGTCTCCGTAATGTTAGCTCGTATAGAATACTATTAGCTGGGCTAGGGGACCTTGAATCTTCGCAGCGACATGCCGCAGGCAGTTCTGGACAATCGGCACTATAGTCGTGATTATTATTATTATTTTGTACTATTCAAGTCGAGCTCTCGTTTAAGTTGTAAACCGGCTTTAAAATCGTACATAGCATATCGAATATTGTCTAGTGCCGGAGTGTATAGTACGTCGATTATAATTTGTGAAAATGATATTTTTGTATATTTTTATGTAATTAATTTAAGTTATTTAGTTTAATGAGCCCCGCGAAGTCCGGGGCGCGCGTCCCGAGCGGGCGACGCTTATGTTAGTGTAGGTTATAGTGATGATTGTAAAGTGCTGTACTGATAGATGTAGTCCGAGGTCTACCTTGCCGATCGCACGTCACAAGCGTAGCTACTCCTCATTCCCCCTGTGTAATTAATTTTTATAGGAAGCGTAGTTTCCTACGACACCTCAAGATTTTTTACGTTTAGATGTAATTGAAAATAAAATTATTGTATATGGCTGTACAAAAATGTTAACAAAATGATTTGTAAAACCCGTATGTGATGGAATAAGGCGAGACGGCCAGAGCGGCGTAAGGTGGCCTCGCTCCGACCGCCACGTCTGTAGGTTGTACTAGATAACATTTATATGATGATCCATCTATTTAGACATTAATTATAATAAAGCATTTCTGTAATAATATTACAAAGAAATTTTCGTTTCATTATCCTTTCAGTACAGTGACAAACATCTTGAGCCAAAATCAATCTTGTTCCATGATCTACTTGGTGGAAAAGAGGGGCTAATACCCTGCCCTGTACAAGATAACTTGATCGATTAGACAGACGGGCTAGTGATGCGTAACGAAAAATATGTAGTAGTCCAAAAAATAACGTTTTAAAATACTTGTAACTGTGACAAGTTGGCGTGGGTCAATATTCATTATATGTTCCTATTTAATAATACAGAGTTATTTTTGGACCTCCCGCCAAATTTAAATATGTGGTTCAGACCATGAAAGTAAACAAAAAAGAAAATAATTGTAAAAGTATTAAATTTCAATGTGCGAAAGCCAACGAATTTTATTTCAAAATGAAAATGTTTTTTCTTCGAATATTGTCATAGAAAGTGAAGAAAAAGTTATAAAGAATTTCACACAATACAGCCATCTCGTCACAGTTAGTATATTAAAACGTATTTTTTTGGACTAGTAGATATTATTTGTTTCCCATCACTGTTCGTCATTGCAAAGTAAAGGTATGATTCCGAACTACGCTGCACTACTGGTCCCCATACAATATTTTTAAAAGCTTACATGAGATCACATTCCGAGTTAGGCAGCAATGTAAAGGTTGTATGGGGATCAGTAGTGCCGCGACAGCACTGCTTTACGTGCAGCGTAGTTCGGAATCATACCTTTATGTCGATCAGAAAAATTTACAATATCAAATCGATCAACTATCGTGTACAGGGTATAGGCCACGCGACTAGTTGACGACACATGCGCGTGAGGGTCAGCGCCCACTATCGGAGTGGCGGCGAAGAGGCTTGTTCAGTAACAATTTTATTTCAACCTAAAGCGCTTCAGAATACAACTGTATTTGGTACAACGAAATACAATGACGGCGAGAGGCGGGTGGCGAATCGACTCCAAGAGCCGGCGCGGGCAGGGTCGCGGCGACGCGCGCCATCTCGAGACTGCGTTCGTGTACGGACAATACTGGGATCGGGCGGGGGGCAATATGATCAGATTTCAATCGAACATTATGCCGCGTATAAAATCTGCTAAAAAGGCAAACCAATTTTGACCTCTAATTTTCTGTCGCGTCCTTGTTTCTCTAGAGCACTGTCGAGCTTTGTGCTGCTTTTATCATATTTTTTAATGGCATGAAATTGACGGATCCACCTTAGAGCTGCGTACGGATAGCGCGACATTAGGTACGCGTAGTCAGTCCTCTTTAACGCGCGACCAAATACCGACAGACGGCGGCTTGCTGCGAGCTACCGTTCCTCAAGAATGTACGTAGCTGCAAGTATGGACATGGCGTTCCAGGACACGCGTACCTAATGTAGAATTGCAGCAAAATTTTCATTTTTATATTTGTTCCGCAAGTCGGTTTTTTAATATTCATTTGAGAAAATAGGCGCTCACAACCTGTATTAGACATAGGCAAAATCAACCAAGTGCGGATACTTCTTAAATGTGGCCTCAAAACATTTATATGTTCAAAGTCATAGGTGTGGGATTATAACTTCATCCAGATTCTAACAGAGGCCACTGTTATATCTAATTTAACTTCCCGATATTCGGAGTCTTTCATCTGACAAACTCTTGTATAGGGTCTGGTATTCACCGGCTAAATTTCTCTGAAACAAATATGATGACATCAAATAGACACCTATATTAAAATACATTATATTAAACAAATTGATTTTCTTATCTTTAAATACGAGTCGTAGTAGTTCAGTAGTTCATAAAATGGAAGTAAATGAACGATAAATTATTTCCCCTGATTTCCCCTTACTTAACCCTGGCAACATTATGTCGCGCGAATACAACGCCGCGTCTGCGGGACCTCTTTCGTGAAATGGACTTTAGTTGCGAGCGTGGATCGTGGATGCGTAGCGAGATCTTACACGACAATATTCGTTTGGGTGGCCACAACATCTACGTCACTTCAGTCAGTGTCATCCAGACTTTGATGCGGTACGAATGTGCTTGTTTTCTTGTAGTGGAGTATACAATGCCTATAATGCAACGCCACTATACCTATTCAAGATAGCGTGATCGATTTGGCAGATGTCAATTTTTCTGATCGACAAAAAGGTATGATTCCGAACTACGTCGCGGTAATCGGGACCAGTAGTGCCGAGTTAGCACTTCTGCGTGCAGCGTACTTCGGAATCATACCTTTACTTTGCAATGGCGAATAGTGGTGGGAAACAGATAATAACTAGTAGTCCAAAAAATAACGGTTTAAAATACTACTAAAGCCAACGAATTCTATTTCAAAATGAAAATGTTTTTTATTCGAATATTGTCTTAAAAAGTTAAGAAAAAGTGATAAAGAATTTCACACATAATACACCCACGCCAACTTGTCACTGTTACAAGTATTTTAAAACGTTATTTTTTGGACTACTAGATATTTTCTGTTTCCCATCACTAGCCCGTCTGTCAAATCTCTGCCGCACAGCACACCACAATACAAACCAGCACGATGTATCACGTCAACGAGACAAAAATCTTAGCCTCTGTAGCTGTACGCACTAGCGGCTAGCGGTACAGGGGCTTAGCCCCCCCGTAATGTAGAAAAGAACATTGCATATCGACACGAATCTTCGCCGCCAGCATTAGTAAAATTACATTCAGAAAAACATCAACGTGTCCCTCGTGTTTCCAAACAAAAAATGGAAACCAACTTCAAAAACAACACTAAAAGGCGAGTGCGCAGCTCGGTGTATCTACATTTTTGGATATTCAGTTAAAATAAATGTATGCTTTGTAAATTTAGTCGAATTTCATTGACCCTTCAAACAAACGTCGTTTCGTAATTTGGATGTTACAAATTACGATACTGCTCATTTTTGAAGTAGGTTGAAAATGGAAAAAGCACTGCTCATTTCGGACGTATTATTATTATATACCTACCAATTCTATCGCATCCCAGCGTCTTGAACTTAGGTATGGTCATCAAAAACACTATACATATATGTATCGTATTGTGTTAACATACGACTTTATTGAGTCTCATGCTTACATTACATTATCACTTAATTTATCAGCTCACTTAACATGTACGCTTAGGAATTTATCTAAATAATGGAACCGTGAAAATGGGGACATGTCTATTCACAATCATTTATCCTCATCTTTATTTTCTTTGTCTTTCTTCGGTTTCACGCTGCGTTCTCGTGAGCGATCACGCTCCCTGTCCCGCGAGCGTTCCCGATCACGTGATCGATCGCGCGGTCTCGGCGAGCGAGATCTTGACTTGTGGCGCCGTGATCGAGACCGTGATCTTTCACGTCGGTAGGACCTGGAATTATGTACACATTAACACTATCTTGTATGTGTAGAGATTTAGAATACACAATGATAGAAACCCATAGCATCCAAAAGCTCTTGTAGCCACAAGAGAACGAAAACTTTATGAAAACCACCTGTCCAGGATCACTAGGTTAATTAAAATTGGAGGACCTGATTCTGCAGTGGGTCATTTAAGGGCTGAGAAGTTGAACATACATATAATATTTTCGGACTGTTCAATTCGAAATGAAGAACAGTTTCCCTTCACATTTTGAAGTTAAAAAATGTATAATACCAATGACTACTATTGTACAGTCTGGGTGTGATATTGGTACTAAAAGCATATAATAATAAACACAAAAAATCCAACTTACTTGCGTCGTCTAAAAATAAAATGTAACGTTAAATTAAAATGATTGAAACAAACTAATCATAATTTTTGTCATAACCCATAGATGATGAATTGCTGTTGAATTGGGCCTCTTCAAGTTACATAGAGGGTAATTAGCCTACTGGGCCATGGTGGTCAGATGGGTTGGCAAGGGGTTTCGTAGCTAATTTTCCATTTCTTGCAGCTAGGTTTTTGGCCTTGTCCTTTCCTTGTGTCGGCCCTTACGATACCCTCAGGATGGAATGGGGTGGTGGCACGGTGTATTCTAAAACCGTCACCACACGGACCTAAAAACCGCATATACATAACGAAAGGATCGATAGTACTACTGATATAAATACTGTGTGCAACATTTCAGGAAAACATATACAGTCACAGCTGGTAACGAATTATGTCATAACTGGAGAAATAAGCATAGACAACCCAAGAAACTGAACTATAAAGTCCTCGCCAATCTTTATGGCCGCTCTGAATGTAGCCGTGGGTACGAACTTGCGCATTGTACTGCCTCCCCGCCCCGCTGAAACCTGATTATGTGTTGTGCGCAGCGTAAAGCGGCTACATACAGAGCGGCCATAAAGATTGGCGCGGACTGTACTTACTTTTCTCTGATTCGATCCGGCTTTATCGACCTCGATCGTTCACGCTCCCTGTCTCTATCTCTTTCCCGCTCCTCCTGGAAACAAAATCTATAATGTTCATCATGTTCACACTACACCTATTTTAAGCTAAGTTTATGTGCTATAATTTATAGTTGCGAGTTCTTTAATTTAATACCCACTCGATCGGTTTGTTCATGAAACTTCAACTGACATATATTGTATATTGAAAACATATCAAAATACGAAAAGTAAATAAAAATGTTTATTCCCAGTAGATCAGTTGTCACATTTAGTTGAGTGAACTGATGATTTATGAGCCAAAGAACGTGAGCACAGAGCGCTGGTGTGGAGAAAAGTTATCCAGGGCAATCACGGCCACTGAGACGTAAAAAGCTTTTGTGCATTGCTCAAGTTGTTTGGCCATCAATATACTTAGGCAATACTAATTATTAGAGGTCTTACCTCGTCCCGTCTGTCACGTTCCCGGCGATCACGTTCATCTCTCTCCCTCATGCGGTCGCGGTCACGCTCTCTGTCTCGTTCCCGCTCCCGATCGCGGTCGCGGTCGCGGTCCGGCGCGTGCGCATGCGGCGGCATGGCCCGGTAGGGGGGGGCGTGCGCGTGCGCGTGGGGGTGGGCGTGCGAGGCGTAGGGGGGCGCGGCCATGGCGTGCGGCGGGGGCAGGTGCGTGAGAGGCGCCGGCGGGGCCATCGGGCCCGGCGTCAGCTCCTTTATGTCCGAGGGCGCCCATCCGCTGGGCTCCGGGTGACCTGCGATTGGACGTGAATCACGTGATTGGTACACACATATTGACATTACACACTTTTTAACGGCTTTATCGCGCGTATATGATATTATTTAATTCCCGACGTTTCGAATGCTTTGGAGCAGTCGTAGTCCCTGAAGAAACAAACAAAACTTTTTCTAAAAACAGTTAAATCTACCTACCGCCTATAATTTTGTTTCATTTATAACATTCCATGTGCACGCAGAAATAGTTACTTATTATAATATTGGTGCCTTCACTGATCGCAATAAATATACATATAATCACGCCTCTTTCCCGTAGGGGTAGTTCTTTCCACTTGCTATAAAAATATATTACCTTAAATATTAGCCTCACTGGAGATTATCAATATACTAGCTTTTGCGCGCGGCTTCGCCCGCGTGGGCTTCGAACCCGTGCATATTTTTTATGAACATAAAATTGGTTATTGTGACTAAACTATGATAGTTAAATATGTGCTCTCGCGGACTTTTTTGTAGATCTTTATAAGACCTACAAACCCGTAGTACATCATTTTGTTCTATTGTCAATAGTTTTTGCAGCGCACGCATAAATAGGTTTTCGATTTTACACCTTGGTTTACAAAATCGTAATTTTCATACGGATCCCTAATTGTTTTGAAAATAAAATAAAGCCTATAACCTTCCTCGATAAATGGACTATCTAACACTGAAAGATTTTTTGAAATCGGACCAGTAGTTCCTGAGATTAGCGCGTTCAAACAAACAAACAAACAAACAAATAAACAAACAAACAAACTCTGCAGCTTTATATATTAGTATAGATAGGCACCGCTTTGCTGCTTTGGCATCAACTGATCTGATTAAAGTTCCTGTTCGCCCTGATTATAGGATAGTAAATGGTAGAGGTAGGACAAGTAACAGCTCACAAAATATCCATACCATTGTCTCTGAAGTTACTTCAACTAGCAACCACACACATACTAGTACTCCTACCCATAATCATAATCAGGACCCCTCCAGTTACATAGAGGGTACTGTGCCACGCTGGCCTGACGGATTGGCACAGGGTTTCGTATCAAGATTTCTTTCTCTTGTGGCTAGGTTATCAGCCTTGTCGTCTCTTACAACACCCTTAGGATGGAAATGGGTGGCGATACTATGTATTCTAAATCCGTCATCACACTTATGGGCTGAGAAGTAGTAGTAGATTTTGGGTCAAGATGTTTGTAACGTACTATAAAAGTTTAATTTATACAACAGTAAAAGACGTTGTACTTACCCCATGGCTCGTCGTACGGCGCGTGAGGTGGAGGGAAGTAATGTTCAGTGGGCACATGAGGTGGATGAGACGGATGCGGCGGGAAGTAGTCCGGAGCACCCTCGCGGCCATGGCCACGGCCGTACTCGCGGCGCTCGGCAGTCATCACCTGCCAAAATAGCACAAACATGAGAAACCAAAGCATGGGACTGATTGATTTGATACCACATGTCAATGTCAAATCCATACATTTGTCTACCAAAGCATACGTTCCTAAAGTCACTTGACTAGTCAGAAGCCCGCGTCGTAACTACTGCGGTCAAAATAGACAAAAACGTGCTGGGATTGCATTGATTCCCTTATAAGTTATAGCTGAACGTCGCACAGGTTTGTTAAAATGATGTGTTAACGAACCCACTTGTGGATTGATTTTTTTTCACACGTCAAGATCCCCATAACACTCACACTTGGAAAATACGTATTGCCAAGTTTTTTACAGACACAGCGTGAGGATCTGGTGTTGCCACCGTCCTAGGGTTAAGTAACCGCATACTATCACCGCCATCCAAGTAGTTTAAAAACACCTGTTGGTGAACAAAATGCTGTTTACAGAACACTACTGTGTTCAGAGGGAGCGCTTGTTTCGAAGAATAGAGTTCAAAATGGTTTCATAGCAGTATTGCAGATACGCCTTTATTCTTTGGAACGAATAGAGTTCAAAATGGCTTCAAAGCAGTATTGCAGATTAGTCTTTATTCTTTGGAACAGGCGAGAGATGCATTCCAATTTTACATCTTATCAAAAAATCCAGTTAAGGCATTCTTATTACCTGAATAGTGTTTTCTCTAGCTTGATAATTGTTCGACATTGGTGGTGGCATGCCTTCGTCTGGCCTCATAGGTCCTGAAATAAAATTTAACTCAAAATAATATCCGCAATGGTAGGCTCAGACACGCTCGATTTAAGGCGCAAATGCATGCAGACTTCTACTTCCCTATTATAAGCTACATACTAAATACTGTGATGACTGTGACAACCTTTTTTTTACGTCGGATATCTCATGGATACCCGTCCTGGGGACTGGCCGGGTTATATGGGAATCCGGGGCGCGTAGAGATGGTAAATTGCGCCTCGACCTACCCACTAAAGCCGATGGCGATCCTTGACTGCCCGAACCAGGGCCATGGGTGTGAAACCAATGCGGGAGCATGCTCCGTGATCCTGGGGGCCTTGGCCCGCCTCTTATACAGTTAGTGGAGCCCCCTGCTGCCCCTTGTGATTGACAACCCTGAAGTTCTCGCTCGCTGTTGCCTTTTCAGACCTAACCAGTACACACTGTACATAGGACTACGCGCGCGCAGTTTGTTAGCGTCACCGAGCACGTGTGCTTATAAAAACGCATCTAAATCTCGTGCGACCACGTCGCTCAACAATCTAATTGCTTATCACCCACATGTGAATATATTACATAATACAATTGGTCAATTTATAAGATATATGTATAGAATTTTATAAACAAGATTAGTTAGTAGCGTAAATTAGGTTCCTATAAGCGTTGGGAAACTGTAAGTACAGCAAGAAATTGACTAAAATAAATCTATGTCTGATCAAAGTACGAGAGATGAATGAAATTTATTTAATGAATATACATTTTAACTTCCAAAGCAATGGGATCAAGATGGCTACCAAAATATATACAATAACCAAACCAGAGGTAAAACTGTAATCCTTAATTTAAATTGCCCTAATAACTTTTCATTATTTTTCAGACGTTGCTACATATATACCACTTATGAAAGACACAATAAAGACAATGAAACATGAAAAGGTTGTAAAAAGAATAAATCATTTCTCAATCCTGACCTGGGGGTCTGCGCATATCGGGCTGTGGTACGCGAGGTGGAGCATGCATTCCTACGCCAGTTTCGTTAACTCGCATGCGACGTTGCCGCTCACAGTACGCGCTCCAGGTCACCTCGTTAAAGCCATAGTTGAAATAGTCTGGAAAGATAATACATGACCAATTTACCTTACCAGTCATAATATTCAATACATAACTGTGATAGATGGATGGATTGGGATGAATTTTGGCACAGGAATTACTTGTATACTGGAATAGCACATAGTACTCCGCCCATATGACCCACTGCGGGCCTCCTCCAGTGGCATGTTGGGTAATTAGCCTACTGTATCATGATGGCAAGACGAGTTGGCATTTGTATCAAGTTTTTTTTTTTTTTTTTTTTTTTTTTTTTATTGCTCTTGGTGGCAAACGAGCTAGCGGCCCACCTGATGGTAAGTGTTGACCGCCGCCCATGGACATTGGCAGTGCCAGGGGCACAGCCAAGCCGTTGCCTACCGTGAAGTGAGTACTCTTATTAAACCTCGTTTAAAGGAGGACATGTCGTAGCGCTCGGGAAACACCGCCGCAGGTAGTTCATTCCAGAGTCTGCACGTACGTGGTAGGAATGATCGCTGGAAGCGTACCGTGCTGGACGTTATCGTTTCCAGGTGATATGGATGAACCCTGCTGCGATGTCGAGTTGTACGATGGTAGAAAGGTGACGGTGGTACCATTTCAAACAGTTCCTCGGAGCACTCCCCGTGGAACAGACGGTAGAGCACGCAGAGAGATCCAAAGTCTCTCCGTTGCTCCAACGTCCCCAGTTTGTCCGTGAGATTGGAATCCCCGACGATTCGAACAGCACGTCTTTGGAGGGAGTCAAGTGGATCGAGTTGGTATCTGGGCGCACCTGCCCACAGGTGAGAGCAGTATTCCACGTGCGGCCGAACCTGTGCTTTGTAGAGTGCAAGTCGTTGGCCGGGCGTGAAATACCCCCTGGCTCTGGTCAGAACGCCCATCTTTTTACTCGCCAATTTGGCTTTACCTTCCAGATGACTCCCAAATTGGACCTTGCTGGAAATATCGACACCGAGGATTCCAATATTCTCGGAGACACGAAGGGATACTCCTTGGAACTGAGGCGCTACGACAAAAGGGTCCTTCTTTGCAGTGAACGCGCACACCTGTGTCTTCATGGGGTTGAACTGAACTAAGTTCCTTTCACCCCATTTGGAGACACGCCCTAGAGTGTCCCCGACTTCAGACACAAGGTGTGATCGTCTTTCTACCATTTCGCACCGAGGGATATTCCGATGGCTGGTATATCGCGCATCAACCGTGCTGTCATCCGCATAGCAATGCATGCCGTCTGTGGACAGTAAATCATTGATATGCAGGATGAACAGCGTCGGGGAGAGCACCGAGCCTTGTGGTACGCCAGCATTAATGGTTTTGGTCTCGGAGCAGGAGCCGTCTACGACGACTTTGATGCTCCGACCATCCAAAAAGCTAGCGATCCATCTGCAGAGTCCCTCGGGGATTCCATACGATGGTAGCTTCGTAAGAAGGGCTCTGTGCCAGACCCTGTCAAAGGCCTTAGCGATATCGAGGCTCACGGCAAGTGCCTCGCCCCCGTCCTCCAAGGCTTCTGCCCAGCGGTGTGTTAGATACACAAGAAGATCACCAGCTGAACGACCGTGACGGAAACCGTACTGTCGGTCACTGATCAGCTGGCGATCCTCCAGGTACTGCAGTAGTCGGTGGTTGAGGACTCGCTCCATTACCTTGGAAAGCAGGGATGTTACCGCTATTGGTCTATAGTTTGACGGGTCCGACCGGTCACCTTTTTTGGGGACCGGCGTGACGTGAGCAACCTTCCACGAAGATGGAATCCGTTGGCTAGAGTATGAAAGACGATATAGGCGCGTTAAAACGGGGGTCAACTCAGGGGCGCACGTCTTCAACACCACAGCCGGAATGCCGTCCGGCCCACTCGACTTTCGGACGTCCAAAAGTTTAAGCTCCCTTCTGACCGCACGTTGCGTAATGCGGATTTCAGACAGGGAACTCTCACACCGTGGGATGGTGGATGGTGTGGCTCCTTTGTCGTCTAGGGTCGAGTTTGAGGCAAAGACTTGGCACAGGAGATCGGCCTTGTCTTTTGCGCTATGAGCCAGACTGTCATCGGACTTGCGCAGTGGTGGGAGATTGACTTGGCAGAAGTTGCCTTGCACAGCCTTGGCGAGCGACCAGAAAGCACGGCTCCCAGAGGGATAGCTTGCTAGCCGCTCGCCAGTTCTGGCGATGTGCTCTGCCTTGGCCTTGGCAGTGGCCCTCTTGCTGGATCTACTAGCGGCATTGTAAATCTGCTTCTTCTCCATAGCGCTCGGATCCCGGTGCTTCCTGGCGCTGTTCCACGCTAGGTATGCTGACTGTTTACGGTGCGCAGCCTCCCTACTGGTTTTGTTGAACCAGGGGCGACTGCGGCCGCCTACCGGAATTTTGGCGTTGGGGATGAATAATTCCATCCCCATAAGAACCGTTTCTGTGACGCAGTCAGCGCACGTGTCAGGATCCTCGGAGGCGAAGCAGAGCCGCTTCCATGGGAACGCCGCAAAGAACTCACGGAGCCCGTCCCAATCTACGGACCTGTATCGCCAGACTCTGCGAAATCCGTTCGCCGGGGAGCGATCAGGTCGCGCAACAGGGGCTGCGCAACGGACAAGGCAGTGATCAGATGACCCAAGAGGGGCATCGACCACCACTCTGTAACCGTGCGGGTGAGTAGTCAGCAGAAGATCCAACAAGGAAGGTTCATGGCTCTCAATATCTGGGATGCGGGTAGGCTGCATCACCAGTTGGGAGAGTCCATATGCCGAGGCCATGCTGAAGACAGCTCGACCGTGGGGGTCGGTGGTCCGGGATCCCAACCACTCCTTATGGTGAGCGTTAAAATCACCGAGGACCACCACCTCCGCGGACGGGCATTGTTCCAGCATTTGGTCAATCCCCTTCTGGACGCTCTCGATTAGCTGAGCCGACCCCGAGTCACTGGCATGGGACCTGTAAAGGCACGCATAGATTCGGGTAAGACCCCCATGGTCTACGCGTAGCCATAACAGTGACAGGTCCCGATACTCGAGGCCACGAAGGCGGCGACAGCATATATCACTCCGTACGTACACGCACACCCCGGCCTTACGAAGGAAAGAATGCTCTAGCTCGTAGCCGGGGTATTTAAGGTACGAAATATCGTCCGGGGTGGATATCTGCGTCTCCGTTAAAAAGAGCAAGGTAGGCCGCGCCGTCTCTAGGTGGTGATGGACGGCGTCGAGGTTGCTGTGTAGACCCCTGACATTGCAGAAATCCATGCTTGTGGATAGGGTGTCCCCCGAAAGAAACCTTCTCTTTTTATTTGCCTTCATTTAAAAATTTTTTTTTAGAGCCTAGGATACAGAAGGGATGTGACGCAGAGCCCATGCGGCACCCAAAGTAAGAGCAGAGGCTTGGTACGCGGTTGATTCGTGAGTTGAGTGAGGGGCTGACGCGAGGTACGGAAGGGCCCCCGGTGCCCCCCCGCATGCAGTCGCCAGTATCCACTCCGGTTCCTGATCCGGCCCAACGACAACATCGCGGGATTTTCGCCGGTTATCTGGGACAGCCATCCCGGGCAGGAAGAGTTGGAAGTTCCCGGTCGGGTCCCATCGACTATCCGGCAGGTGGCCGGCGGTAGCCATTTCCACCGGGTCTCCCTGGACCACGCGTCAACTCATCACGCTCAACGTACCAGCCACTACTTTTGCCCCGCATGCCTCGAGTATCGCACAGCCTCCGAATCACATGGGAAGAAACGAAGGTAGGAGTAGCGGCTATTCTGCTCTTCAGCCGGAACGCAAAACTGCTTGGCGGCCGAAAAAAGCAGGACGGTGGTACCAATCCGCTCGGACCCAGCAGTATTGAAAGATATCAAATACTGCCGGATCCTTCCACCAGTGATAGGAAGGGGGGTATAGGGAAAGGACACTAATGCTGCGGATCGGAGATGGAGTGCAGCATCAGCGGCTCGAGAAGCTGGGGTCGCATGCCCGAGTCACCTGCGTAGTAACCGGACAGGCTACAGGCAGGATAACACTCTGACTGAATCAAAAGTCAAGATGAGAATAATGGAAAGAAGTATATTGTGTCTCGGGAGGTTTTTCTAGCCCTATGGTGAAAGAAAGTGACTAAAGGAACTTAATTTTTGTAGATATGTACTTACCGGAAATGTCAGCACCAGGCTTATTCCATGGCTTGTCTTCAATAGTATCAATATTGAACTCTAGTGCTGGGACACCATTGATGCTGCCCAAACCTTCCAAGTCTTCCAAGGTGACTTTACCACCTGTTGTGGTTGCTCGAGGTTTTTCACTGGCACCAGCAGGTACTAAGCCTACACCTCTCTGAAAAAATACATTTTTTTTAAAGACTAATGTAGTAATTATGTATGTTTCTAACAGAGAAACTGAAAAACAAATGGACCAATTTTAAAAATTCTATAACCTTTTTCCGAAGCTGATGTAAAAATGGACACACACATAGGCTTGAAAAAATATTACAAAAAAAAAAATTTTGCATAGTAACACATACTCTACATTTAGCTCAGGAAAAATACAGTGATTTTATAGTTTTAAATATGCTCTTTCTGAAATTCAACTGTGTCTGTGACAATAAATATACAACCAATTTTCAAATCGGATCCCTCCACAGACATTTGATTAAAGGAAGAAAACTGAACAATTTTTTTTACTATGTATATCCTGTACTGAGCCTACAACCTACCCGCACTGTGGTTCCCGATACGCGGTCCCCAATCAAGGACTATTCTGCCCCATAAGGTGTTGGTCCTTTGCGCTATGTGCCCTGCCCACTACCACTTAAGTTTAGCAATCCTCTGGCTTACACAACGACATTTGCCCAACCCCAGAATCAAACTGGAGACCCGTGATCCAAAGGTCACACATCTAACCCCAAGACCAACGAGGCATTCAACTGTTGGCAACTTAACAAATATTATAAAAGTTATATTTAAGTTTATTATTTGACAATAGTATGTCGCATGAGAGACCTTCACATTTCATATCTGATCTCCATGCTTTAGAAGGCACTTAAATTCGTCAGTCTTGCAAGCCATTCTACAATCTCTGGCAGTCTAAACACCAAGTGTACGCACAAGTTGTGTGAAAACCAACAGCAGGTCAAACCATAAAGTACCCCACTACATGGTTAAACCAGTCAGGCCATATTTACTGTGTAACGATGGGTATTAAACCAATCATAAATCTTCTAATTCAGAGAACAGTTTGTTTATTATGTTATAAGTATTTGTACTTACTTTTATATTCAAACTAGCGTAAGCCTGCGGACCGGACTTTATTTCTCCAATCGTGACTTTGATATCATCGCTGTCATCAGAGTCCGAGTCTCCGTTGGCCTGGCTATCAGCATCTCCATTTTCATCTTCGCCTTCCCGGCCAACGTCCGCGAAATGTTCGTCATTGAAATGGGAGTCATCGTTACCAGTATCATTCTCATCCTGCTCTCTTTCTTCACCTTCCTTCAAGAAACATCAAATTCAAGTAAAAGATTGTTTGTATTCATCATTTTAGAGGTTATGTTTAAAATTTACTCACGGCTGTCCCGTCAGCTGCAACGGTTGATTGCTGTTCTTTCTCATTAGTTTCTTTTTGGGCTGCTTGGTCCGGGTTAGAATCACCATACAACCAAGTATCATCATTTTCATCACCAGGAGCCGCTTCCACTGCTACGTCAGCCATTTTTATTTATTTTTTAATTGCTTGACTTGGTCACAGAACACATATACTCGACTTGGTTAACCATAAAGTTTCATCATCAAACCATCAAATCATATCTCATAGAGCAAGAGCCCGTGAACCCCAGACCTACGGTATTTTATAAAAGCTGAAAGTTTGTCAGCGCATGCTCCCAACACAGGTAAGAACGATGGACCATTTATGAAGTTTGGGTTACAGTGGCTTTGGCAGGTACACCTCACTAAAGGTGTGTAAAATACCGATCTAATTACGTCAAATTATAAAGTGCGATTTTTTGGTATTACCTTTAGATTATTATAAAAAATCATGTTATTCATTGACAGACACTTAACGTCGTGGAAACCTTTTGCCAGACACCCTTAATGTTCATGGCAGTATGCATATGGGTGGGTGTGCGTGAGATAGCGAGTTAAGTCTACCGCAGTCCCTCACTGCGCAGTTTTTATTTCTACTGCGCATGTATTGTTTAGTACTTAGTACGTGTTTACATCAGCTAAAATAATAAAGCGCCCCCTATATTGTTACTTTATATTTATTCTGAGGCTCCATTCGCTACTATAACTATCTGCAGACGTAATCGGGCGTGGAGATTAAAATGCGGTCTTAATTCACAAAATATAATATAATCATTCAGCAAATAATTTCGATAACAATTATTGCAGTTCAAAATCAGTACCATTTTAAATGGTTCGAAGGTGATCAGTTACCAAATTTCGTTATAGATTCACTAAAAACTGTCTCAGGTAGAAATACTTCAATCTATTTTTTATTTTTTTAATACGTTTAATATAATAATAATCTCTTTTAATAATCCCATTATCTTTTATATATTCATACAGAAACTGACGAAGATTCGATATCGAATGGAGTAACAGTGACGAAGAAAATGATAACATTGGTGATGATAATGTTATTGAATGAAATAATATTGTCCTTATACTCTATAATAGTATGTAATGTCATCAATCAATTTTTTATCCTTTTTAATAACATGTAATATCATTATCCAATTTAAGGTAGTTGTAGCATCGAATTTTTTATTAATTATTTTTTTAAATGTATATAACATAGACTATCATCACTACATAGTATAAAACAAAGTCGCATTCTTCTGTCCGTCCCTATGTATGCATAAATCTTTAAAACTACGCAACGGATTTTGAAGCGGTTTTTTTTAATAGATAGAGTGATTCAATGGGAAGGTTTATATGTATAACCTACCCCCGCTTTGCACGGGCAAAGCCGGGGCGGGCCACTACTTACTTTATAACATAGACTTTACTACTTATTACAGGCTGCAGAAAGTTCACAAAACTTTTGCAGGTCTTGGTATTCGATCATTTAATAAAATTCCTAAAGGCATTCAAGACTTGCCTTTAGAACACTTTAAGTGTCAAATTAAAAGTCGGGTAATCTTTAAGGGGTACCATAAAGTTAACGACTATATCTATATCTAAAAATGCTTGGGAATAACTGATCGGTGTTGTTGCTAGTCCGATGCTCTTAATTAAATACTTTTAGAATAATGACAAAGTAATAAGAAATAGTGTTCTTCTAATGTGATATGTATACACAGTATGTGAGAGCATCCTAACGCGTTATTAGTATAACTTTTGAAATGTTCAATTCCTTGGTGCTCGAGTTATCATGCTCACTTTAAGACTCATGGCAGTGGTGGCGTCGTGCGGCGGGTCGTTCTCTTCCCTGCAATATGGTTGAGGAGGGCGATGGCTGCCGCATGCGTCATGCTTGTGAACAGGTGCCGTTGCTGGGGGTCGGTTGGCTTGGGCATTACAAGGTTACTATTGTCGACTAGATCTGGCTGATGTTTGGCCCTTTGGAACTATTGCGCGAGTTTGCTCTCACAAACCAGTCTTGTACCCAAATGGCGATCTAAAAAGAACAACTACAGATTTTCTTGCCGGCTCTTCTCTGTAGAGGTGCATTCCGAACCGGTGGTAGAGATGGTAAATAAATTTTAAATGGTAAATTTTAACTTTTATCATTTTGTTTGACCTGTCAATAAAGCTCTAATGAGCCAACTTGATTAAATGAGTTTTGATTTTGATTTTATCAGTAGAAATAACAACTGCGCAGTGAGGGACCGCAGTAGACTTAACTCGCTATCTCACGCGCACCCACCCATATGCATACTGCCATGAACATTAAGGGTGTCTGGCAAAGGGTTTCCACGACGTTAAGTGTCTGTCAATGAATAACATGATTTTTTATATTAACTAAAGGTAATACCAAAAAATCGCACTTTATTATTTGACGTAATTAGATTATATATTCGGTATTTTACACACCTTTAGTGAGGTGTACCTGCCAAAGCCACTGTAACCCAAACTTCATAAATGGTCCATCGTTCTTACCTGTGTTGGGAGCATGCGCTGACAAACTTTTAGCTGTTATAAAATACCGTAGGTCTGGGGTTCACGGGCTCTTAGTCTATCACATACTTATGAGCGATAATTTTAGTAAAGTAAATATAATGATTTTCTCGTAGTTAAAATATATGTTATTAATATGTGCTCTTTTGTATATATATTTTATTTGGATATCCATAATGAATGATATCGTATAATTAATTATAGTATCAATAAAAAGTTTGCTTTTACCTGAAAGTTTAAAAATAAATAAGATTTTATGAACCCTAGGCAGCAGCTGAAGACTCGGCTTTATTTAATGCACTCATTATACTGTGTGCTTAAAGTATGTTATTTTACTCTTTGACTGTGCGTCGCGCAATTTAAAAAAAGTTTAAAAAATAGTTCAAATTCAATTCAATTTATCTGCATCATGGACGTATAAAAAAATAAAAAAATAATATATACGTATAAAAACTTTTTTTATACGTCCATGATCTGCATCATTTGAATACTATAGATATTTTTAATAATCAATACCGCACTTCCCTACATATTTATTATTTACAGATTTGTAATTTAGCATGGCTGATATAATAATAATTGCAGTCAATTTTATAGTAAATTATATTATTAACGTCCATGATTATTAATTAAATTATATTCATGTCATGCATATGTCATGTTAATGAAACTAGTAACAACAAATAAGCCATCCAATAGTAGATTGTATGACAATCGAGTAAAGCAATATTTTTACGGCGAGCGAAGTGAAGGATTCTAGAATAGAATCCTGAACTTAGCGAGGGATTCAAAGTACATCGCCTGAGGGAAAAATATTTTTGCTCCCTAGTTATACACTCTACTTTTCATCCCCTTCTCTATGAAAATAACTAAGGGACACTAATAAGCAAATAATGAATAATTTTAATCTAAAAAGAATACATACGTACTAGTCCGGGATCCCCGGTACATTGTTTTCACTTGATTACTATCAAGCTAATTTTTCGTGAGTAGCTTCATTTTCATGAGACGCCCAACATTTTCTTGTCGACAACTCTTGATTGTGGTAGCTAACAGAGGTAGCAAGGGTGAAATATGTTGATTTTATGATTCAAAAAAATTTATTACTAACCGGGTGCTTTTTGGTATATCTGATGATAATTATCTAAATTATTCGAAAATGTATTTGTCCTACAAAATGTGTGGTTTGATCAAAGAGTCCTCCACCTCCAATATGTATGGATAACGAGGTCATCAAAAATGATTACTAACCAGCTGGTTTTTTTTTATTTACTTAATAAATATGTATATTATTTAACCGTCATATTGTCCTACAAGTTGCGTGGTACGTTATCCCGGTCCTACACTCAAAAGTTGTTCTACAGATCATAGAAAAAAAATTATTACTATCAAGCTGAATCTTTGTGAATAGCTTTGTTTTGATGAGACGCCCAACATTTTCTTGTCGACATCTCTTGATTGTGGTAGCTAACAGAGGTAGCAAAGGCTAAATATGTTGATTTAATGATTCTAAAAAAATTATTACTAACCGGGTGATTTTTGGTATATCTGATGAGAACTATCTAAATTATTCGAAAATGTATTTGTCCTACAAAATGTATGGTTTGATCAAGGAGTCCTCCACTTCCAATATGTATCGATAATGAGGTCATCAAAAATTATTACTAACCAGCTGGTTTTTTTTATTTACTTAGTAAATATTTATATTATTTAACCGTCATATTGTCCTACAAGTTGCGTGGTACGTTATCCCGGTCCTACACTCAGAAATTGGTAATACCACAAGACCCATTTTGTCATCACTAACTGTAGGACACCAATTTTACATGATAGGTTAGTATTCTCTGCCCAAATGATACAATTTCCTACAAAAAAACAGGTATGTATCATGAGTCCGACAGAAATTGTCATTTTTCGTTTTCCTACTTATAACTTATGATACAGTGAAAACATCTTTTTTATTAACTTAAATAACTTTTTTTTTTACTAAAGTAGTACAAAGAAATAATTATTTACTTAAAAAAAAATGTATATTCATCAGATTCATCTGATAAATTTTCAGTATCATCACTGTCATTTTCATCTATTTCATTTTCCTCGTCTTCTGACTCTGTAATAACGTAAAAAATTAAGTATTTTTAACATAAAATGAATCCACTTCGTTTTATAGTGTACGAAACTTTTTATATAGTACATATACGGATCCCGCTATACAACGACCACCGATATGTATAATGGATGAAAATTATTTTATTAGAAATTTAGGACTTTTTCAGGCAATCCATTTTTTTAAATTATTTTTAACATACTAAATTTGTAATAAAATAATTTTCATCCATTAAACATAACGGTGAATGTCGTTGTATAGCGGAATCCGTATGTGTGTACTATATAAAAAGTTTTGCACACTATAAAACGAAGTGGATTCATTTTATGTTAAATAATACTTAATTTTTTACGTCATTACGAAGACGAGGAAAATGAAATAGATGAAAATTACAGTGATGATACTGAAAATTTATCAGATGAATCTGATGAATATTATTTTTTTTATATGTAAATAATTATTTTTTTGTACTACTTAAGAAAAATAATTTATTTAAATAAAAAAAAAGACGTTTTCACTGTATCATCACTACATAGTATAAAACAAAGTCGCTGTCGTCAGTCGTCTGTCCGTCCCTATGTATGCTTAAAACTTGAAAACTACGCAACGGATTTTGAAGCGGTTTTCTTTAATAGATAGAGTGATTCAAGATTAAGGTTTATATGTATAATACATGCACCCGTGCGAAGCCGGTTCGGGTCACTAGTAAGTTATAAGTAGGAAAACGACAAAATTACAATTTTTGTCGGACTCGCGTTACATACCTGTTTTCTTGTAGGACATTGTATCATTTGGGCAGAGAATACACTAACCTATCATGTAAAATTATTGTCCTACAGTTAGTAATGACAAAATGGGTCTTGTGGTTTTAACAACTTTTGAGCGTAGGACCGGGATAACGTACCACGCAACTTGTAGGACAATATGACGGTTAAATAATATACATATTTATTAAGTAAATAAAAAAAAACCAGCTGGTTAGTAATCATTTTTTATGACCTCGTTATCCATACATATTGGAGGTGGAGGACTCTTTGATCAAACCACACATTTTGTAGGACAAATACATTTTCGAATAATTTAGATAATTATCATCAGATATACCAAAAAGCACCCGGTTAGTAATAAATTTTTTTGAATCATAAAATCAACATATTTCACCCTTGCTACCTCTGTTAGCTACCACAATCAAGAGTTGTCGACAAGAAAATGTTGGGCGTCTCATGAAAATGAAGCTACTCACGAAAAATTAGCTTGATAGTAATCAAGTGAAAACAATGTACCGGGGATCCCGGACTATACGTACGTACGTTTCGGAAAATTCTTGAAAATACGCTAAAAATACACTTTCACAAATTATTCCCTAATATGAAATTGTAATAGGCTTTTACATACTCGACGTAGAACTCTTTTTTTTTTGCAAAATACAATGTCAAAATATACATACAATACATTGAATACATTATTAATAGAAGCCAATAATTTGTCCTCATTGCACAATTATTGGCTTCTATTTTTTATTGTTTCAGGAGTTAATATTAATTAATAATATGTTGTATATTGTGACAAGCCAATAATTATTATTGTGCAATGACAAAGTCCGTATCGATCACAAGACAGAAACAGAGATGTAAATAACGCGCTTTTATTGTTTTTTTTTTTTAAATTGCCGCGCCTCCTCGCACCCTACAGCCAGTAATCTAAATATTTTGCGTTCGATTTCAATGAACGATTCATGTTCCAAATTCAAAACTCATTATTGCCCGCTACAAAGTCTAGAACAGAAAAGAGCTCTTTTAGGCCCGCCTAAAGAGGAACAAAACGACTTTTTTTTTAATAGAAGGGATGAAAAATAAAATATCTTTCAAATTTGTAAATTAAATATTTTTAATAATACTTTATAATTTAAATAAAAAAGCTTTTCTTTAAAACTCAATAAATCATTGAAAATTTATTGTAAGGTAAAATGCTCCTAATCTAATCCATTTCTTCTCTTGGGAAATAATTTTTCTTCCACTTGTTCAACTTTCTGAGCAACATTAGCAAGTTGCTCTGAAGCATTTGAGGCTGCCTCGCCACATGTTTCTGCTAACTGCTGTACACCATGAGCCACCTGAATAGATTTTTTTTATTTAAAAGTTTTCCACTAGTTTATGATTGACCTCTTGCATCTTGCAAGAGGTCAAAATAATCCAGGCCTAATAATGGTATTTTGAATTATTTAACTTAATGTACTGGAAAAAGTTTATATACTGTCCCAATTTATCAACAGCTTTGTAGAACTAGCTTTTTCTACATTCATATCAAACTGTTGCAGCTTCCACAAATAAACAAGCCTCTGTAATAAAGCATTGCCTGTGTTGAATTTTAAGTACAAATTAATCACCTCATCATTTTCAGCTTTAACTTCAGCTGCAGCCACATGCATGTTGTTGACCACCTCTTGCATCTGAGCAGCATGCTGAATGGGTTCAGATTCCAAGACTGGGGCTGCCTGTAACAGTACAATGGGTAGTACTGGGTATACTAGCTTAATACATGAATTGAAAACAAATCAGGAGGAATACTTAAAACTAGATTAATGTGTAGATTCAATAAGCCTGCAAACAGTTTAGTAAATACCTGATTTAAATGATGCATACAGTGACAGTGCTGCCGCACTACTGGCTCCATAGCTGCTACTTCACGCATGTTTAGGTCATTCTGTCTCAACTGGAATATAAAAAAAACAGATAGAAATCTAGTCCAGTATATTTTTAAACGGTAATTATATGTACTTACGTGTTCAACATAATTAGGGTCTGTGTAATTGTTCAATTCAGAAGCCATCTGCATCGCTTCATGCATTTTTTCGTGTCCAGCAGTCGCGTTGTTGATCGCTTGAGCAGTATTCAGTAAGTTGACAGTAGCAGAATCCCCTTGCTGTGCATCCATACCCATATTGGTAGCTAAACCCAATTTAGCTTCTAATTGTTCAATCCTATTTTGCAAAACAGCGATGGGATCCATTTTTTATTGGAGATTATTGAAGTGACTTTTGTTTGTGACAAATTAAAAAAAATGACTTAAGTAGTCACACGGTGAAAATAATTGAAAAACGAACGATTCGAATTATATATCTCTATAAATTAATGACATCTAAACTGCCAGTTAAAGAGAATATAGTATGTAATATATAACAAATTTTTGAGAAAACATTGCACTGACTGACTGACCTCTGCCTGACACTGACTAACAAAACTAAACGTCAGATCACATCCTTTTTTTAAAGTACCGATTCGCCAAATATTTATTTATTTAATTTGGATTGCTTATTTGAGATATTTATTTTAATGAGTAATCAAAGAGCAATGAGAATTTATTCATATTTCTAGTCATATGTTTGGTAGTGAAAAATGCACTTAGGCACTAAGTGCTAATTATCAAAATCAGGTCTAAAAGAAATTAAACTTATTTAATGCTATGCAATAATTTGCAACAAGATTGCCAAACTGAAGTGGCAGTGGGCAGGGCACATAGCGCGCAGGACCGATGCCCGATGGGGCAGAAAAGTCCTCGAGTGGCGACCGCGTTCCGGAAAGCGCAGTGCTGGTAGGCCTCCCACACGGTGGACCGATGACCTGGTTAAGGTCGCCGGAAAACTATGGATGCGGGCGGCTCAGGACCGGCCTTTGTGGAAATCTTTGGGGGAGGCCTATGTCCAGCAGTGGACGTCTTTTGGCTGAAATGATGATGATGATGAATAATTTGCTCTAAATCGGAACAAATGTCATTGTAATATCTGTCAGTCAACTCAGTCGTTTAGCCACCCACTGTCAATTGTCATGTCATCACATGGTATGTCCGTCCATAAACAGTTATTTATTTATAATAATTAACCTGATTTTAATATTATTGAATTGAAACTAATTTTGTGAATATTTGTAGTTATATGAGTATATTTTGACTTAACCAAAAATGGATCCAGAGTTGGGTCTCACCGAAGAGGATTTCTATTTACCACCAATTAAATATGAGTGTAAGTCAATTTTTAAAGACAATTCTAATAAAATACAAATAAAACTTCAGCTTTCATAATATATTTTAACACTGCATACTGTCTTGCAGATTTGGATCATACAGCTGATGTTCAGTAAGTAGTACACTAAATTTATTTAAACAATTCAAAATAAGTAAATAATAATTACTAAATAATATGATTAATCTATATGGATGGTCCAACAATGAGTACAAATGATGTTTTTACTATGACCAATACAATAATTAAAATATTTGATAATTATTGATTGTGTTAGGTTATTGTTTATTATTAATGGAATATTGTTAGGTATGTTCATTACCTAGATATTACCAGGAAAATGAGAATTATGTTTATTTCCTCATATTTTATGTGTTCATCTTAATAGTATCCATTCCACTTGGAATTATGGTCTTAAACAGTCAGAAAGATTTTTGTATTCTATGTATATGTAACTAATGCATATCCTAACTTTTTTAAGAATTTATTTGCAAACTTACACACATTCAAATAACCATGTTTATCTTGAAAAAGTATAATTTGGAGATATTGCAAATATTTAAAAATATAACAGATTAGCTGAGACGGCTGAAGGTTATATTGATAGCCTTTTTTTATTTTTGGTGGTAAAATCCTTTATGGACTATGCACAGCAGCCCGGGGAGGACTGGTGTGGGGCTGTCCTGCATGATATTCATTTACCGACTAATGGTTAGATGTGCCGCCTTTGGATCAATGGGACCCGGGTTCGGGCAAGTGTCTTTGTCTAAACCAGAGGCACTGGCTCGGAGTCTGGGTGTCATTTGTGCGCGTGAATTACATGTTTGTAAACACACAGGCTATAACTAGTGCAGGGCAGGCTGATTTGTGAATCTATACCATCCTCGTTGCCACCCAAATGCATACAAAAAAATCATTCAATTCGGTCCAGCTGTTTAGGAGGAGTTCAGCGACATACACACGTACAGTAGAATTTTATATATAACTAGCGACCCGGCCCGGCTTCGGTCTATTTCACATATAAACCTTCAACCGCTTCAAAATCCGTTGCGTAGTTTTAAAGATTTAAGCATACGTAGGGACGGACAGGCGACAGCGACTTTGTTTTATACTATGTAGTGATAGTGAAGATTATAAATTTGTAATTCATTCCATTTTTCATTATTCTGGTTAAATTACATGTTTAAAAAATATTGAAGACATAGATCCTGCTTGGACAGACGTACGAAATTTTAACTGATAGAAAAATAATGTTCATTTCGGTTCTCTTTCTATCTGTCATGTACATATGGCTGTTGCTAAAATATTATATTTGGTATGAACGTATTTCTGTGTTTAACATTTATAGTACTCTAGAAGCCTAGCTCTCTATATCCACCTTAAAGGGTTTAACCACCTTGGTGGATTCCACTCGCAAATAGTGTTTCTGTATATAAAGATACGAAACTTCATTAAAAATGCTTACAGAAGAATTTTCATTTCTTAAGTCATATTGACGCCATTCAGGAATTTCACGAATAGCACATTTAGTTCTTGACACATGTACTCGTAGTTCTTCAGCACTCACAAGACCATATCTTTAAATATTCAAGTTGATAAGTTGATGGCATGACGAGAACAACCGGAAACAATATGGCTGAGAGATTGGTCGAAATGGTGGCATGCCCGGAAAATGTCGACCGTGCCGGCCTTGTAGACCTTCCGTGTAACTCCTTGCTCTTCCATAGAGTCGTGTTGTCCTAAATGCCTAAGACCTGAGGATTACCCATAGTTATTGTTGAGTTGAGGGATTTAGATGTTCAACTGGCCTTCGTGGAAATCTCTGCCTAGAGGCCTATGTCCAGCACTGCGCTTTCCGGAACATCTTTTGGCTGAAATAATGATGATGCCCCCGCTGCCTGGCCATCCTAACATAGGAAGGATCTCCACCTTAAAAAATACCGCAGCCACACACTATCATCCCGGGTAAAATTGTTGCGCGTGACTAAGGTCACTTTCCCTCTGCTGCCAGAAACATGCTTTTCCTTGTTAGAGTCGGTGGTAATAATGTCACCAACCCATTCCATCCTGAGGGTGTCGTAAGAGCCGGCAAGGCTGAAAAAGTATACCGCAAGAGAACGAAATCTGCTTTTTAGAATTTTCACTTGTTAATACATATTGACGCGACTCAACTCCGCACGAATAGCATGCACATGTAGTTCTTCATTCTATCCTGAGGGTGTCGTCGACAAAAGGAGATAGCAAGGCCGGGAACCTGGCTCAAGAGAAGGAATACTTGAAACGAAACCCTGTCCCAACAAGTCTGGCCAGCGTGGCACAGTTGGCGAATCACCCTCCATGTAAGTCCCGACGAGCAGTAGGTCATTTATGGACTATATATAATACTAGCTGACCCGACAGACGTTTAACTATAAACTACAAAGGTTCAAGTTTTCACTTCTGCCGGCACTCCCGGAGTGCAACCCGTTGTTGTTTTTTGTTAGTTTCGGAAACTGTAACTGAAGTTAGCATCTTTATTGAAAAAATATATCCATCTTCACCTTTCCAAAATAAGATAGGATATTGTAACGCATCATATAATCGATCCTAATTGAGTGCTGGTAGGCGTCCCACACGGTAGAGCGACAACCTGGTTAAGGTCGCCGGAAACAATGGATGCGGGCGGCCCAGGACTGGCCTTTGTGGAGATCTTTGGGGGAGGCCTATGTCCAGCAGTGGACGTCTTTCGGCTGAAATGATGATATAATCGATGTGTTTCGGACACACGCTGCAGTTGATTGCTACGCCGATGCAAAACACCCTGTATCTCGTATTCAATTATTACTAGCGGATATTCAAGTATTATATTACTAGCGGCACGCCTCGGCTTCGCACGCGTATTTAACAAAATCTACAAAAATCTGTTATAGTTACACACAATATGTCTTTATAAATTATAGCCTTTGTGTTATTCTAATGTATAAGCTATATTATTTGTAAAGATTTATCAAAATCCATCCAGTAGTGTTTGCGTGAAAAATTAACAAACATACATTTATACATTCCACAAACTTTCACGTTGATTTAGTAAGTTAACGCCACCTTCAGGTGGCAGGTGGTTTTCAAGAAATCAACGAATTTCTTCCAACACACACAAATTGAATCTATGCTTTTTTCCAGGTTACACGCATGGGGTGACTCTCTAAAAGAAGCCTTCGAGCAATGCGGCATGGCTATGTTTGGTTACATGACGGAACTAGACTACGTGCAGATAAAGGAAGTGCACACAATTGAGGCAAACGCTGACGATTTGATGGGACTTCTCTACCATTTCCTTGACGAGTTATTATTTTTATTCTCAGTGGAACCCTTCCTTATATGTAAAAAGTTAGTTATTACTGAATTTAATACAGAGGAATTTAGGATAGTGTGTAAGTGTTACGGTGAAGAGTTCGAAATCGGGAAACATCCGCAAGGCACTGAGGTGAAGGCGATCACGTATTCAGCAATGCAAATTATCGACGTACCCAAAGATAATAAGTATGAGGTTTTTGTTATTATTGATATTTGATTAATATATTTTATTGTTTGATATTTAATTTTGTTTTTCTTCGTATGCTTTTCTTTAATACGTGGGCTCCAAACGGTAATATAGGTACACCTTCTTCTCGGCACGTAAAAGACGGGCGTCCAATTACGGGGGGAATCGAGCCTACTGTTCCACGCTAGCTAGAGCTAGACAGGTGGGGGTGATAATTTGGAGGAAATTTGTTGTACCTAAAGGATGTAGCAAAAAAGTTTCTACGTAAGCGAATGATTTACTTTAATAACTCACACCTTGACACCCAGACTCTGAGCAAGTGCCTCTGGTTTACACAAAGACACTTGCTTGGTTTACACAAAGATCCAAAGGCGGCACATTGTAGTATGATCCTAGACCAACAAGGCAGTTGATGGCACCTACTATAGAAACAACGTTTATAAAATCTTCCCCGATATTGTCCCAATTTCATTGCGGTTGGCTGGCACTAATCTAACCTGCTTTGGCTAACTAGATACCACTATTTACACGTAGCGATTACCGTCTGTACGTACAGTACGCTAATTACCCTCCATGTACTTGGGAGAGGCCCGACTTAGCAACGGGTAATTTATGGGCTGAGAAGTAGATTTCCCTTCGCGATCCATTTCGTGAGACAACTGGTAATTACATAGTTAGATCAATGCTATGGACTTGCTGTAACGACTGCCATAGATCGTAGAATGACAACTTTTATAAAATGCTAGCTGTGCTAAAACGTTAAATACTCGTACATTTGAAGGAAAGAATTTTGTTTTGTTCACAATCCTTCGTGGTCTGATGCACAACACTTTGCTGAAGATCATCACATGATAAAATGCGTAGTTTACGATTATAGAAATTACATACATACAAACCTTCATTTTAATATTTAAGAGATTATTGAATATAAGAAAAATATCTAGGATAATTACCATATCTAGCCGGAGATGGAACACATGGTCACTAAAAAATATTCACAAAAAGCCGCCTGCATTAATCTCATACTACAAGATAGTTATACAATGTATACACATCCTTTGAGACGCTTATTGGGTTATGTGGGATTCCGGGGCGTCGAAAGATGGTAATTAGAGTCCCGTCCAACCCACTAAAACGGCTTTACTCGACTGCCAGAAATAGGCTCGCTGTTCAGCCCCAAACTTTGATGGCGACTGGTCGCTCCTGCTATCTCGCTGTTAGCGGGGGATCCGAACCTATTATGCCAGGAGCACCCCACCACCTCAAACATGCCTCAAAAATGGTATCCAGACCCAGAGAACTCTTTCACTAAGACTGACTTTGATTTACACATTTTCCGCTAGGTACAGGCGAAAAATGTGTAAATCTGGCAGATTACAGGCTCCAGTGAGTAATCCTAATTAACTATATTTGATTATTGATGCGGGGTAACCTAAACTTATATTAAAAAGTGGAAAGATTTGATTGTTTATTTGCATTGAATAGGCTCTGAAACTACCGTACCGATTTTAAAAATTGCCGCTACGACACCGTATGCTGCCCTTCGCCTGGCCAGCATGGGTGACCCTGAGCCGGTATGGCCCCAACGGATCATGAAGGCACACAAGCCTCCTCACCACGGCCAGGTAGCAGCGCAATCGAGGGCGATAGAGTATTTGAAAAAATATATTTTACTTTTGTTAAATACCCGTGCGAAGTCGGTGTGGGTCACTACTTTTATAAATAAATTGGTCAGGCCAGCAGTTATTCTTGAAAGTGTTGTTTTATTAATTTTAAAATGACGTTTTTTTAAAAATGTTTGCCTAAAGACTTACGTGGCCTCTAGCTGCAGTTCTAGTTGCTAGAGTATGGTGGGGCAGATATTCAAACATTTAGAAAAATAAGGTTTTCTCGCGCAATATACAAATGTACAAAATTTCATACGTTTCGACTGGACTGTACCAATCGTGGTCACTAGCTCCAGATGCGTATAGGCCATTTGAAGGGGTGGAGGTCTAGACGGCCAGCCCTTTTCCCTTTTATTCGAGATGTAATAGACAAAATTGGGTTTCTTTTAAAAAACTATCCGTAAGAGCTATTCTTACCCCAATTGCAAGTTACAAGGCACATAAGGACACCGAAGGGCGTATCATTTTCCAAGTGGCTGGTTTATATAAAATTGCTATCTACGTAACTGGTGTCATTTGTGACCCCAAGATGAGTTCAAGTAAAGTTAAAGGGACAGGTCTATAAGACCATCATTAGGCCTGTCCTGCCACAACCAAGAACTGTATGTCACGGAGATGAATATGCTGCGGTGGATGTGTGGAGTGACGCGAAAGGATCGCGTTAGGAACTCCCGCATTTGTTGGTACGGCCACGTTTTGCGGCAACCGGAGGCTTACGTGGGAAACAAATGTCTGGCCATGCCGCCTCCGCCGGGCCCCGGCAAGGGGGGTTGACCCAAAAAGTGCTGGCTTGACGTCGTAAAGGGTGACATGCTTGCCAATGGGCTTCTACCAGGGATGCTGAAGACCGTGCGAAGTGGAGGAGAAACCACTTCGCACGGGCGCCGAAGCGAGAGTTTGAGCTGCAACCGGGATATAACGCGAAGATGATAATGATGATGCTATCTACGCAGCGGAATTTCTACTCGAAGCAATAGAATTTAAAAACATATAAGATTTTCAATCAATTAGATTTTAGGTGTGATGTAACTGTGAGTGATTCAAGTGTTCGCATTAAAAATGTGACAATCATTCGCCGAAACGGTCAGTGTATTGTTTAGGGTAATAGACAGAACACCTGAAACATGGAGCGAGGGTAGTCGGAAACAATTTCGATGACGACTCCGAATAAATCCAACGAGCGCCGCATTTCCGGTCAGTGACTAACGATTGGCGCAATCTAGTCGAAATTTATTAAAGTAAATTTTCAAATTTGTCTGGTTCGTGTTACGTGTGAAATACAGTAGAATTTAAAAAAATATTAATGATCAAACTCTACCCATATTTCAATCGTACAGTGATACGGCGCCTGCATGTTAGGGGCCCCGAAAGTTTATTTTTGACAGCTTATTGCATAGGTAAACATTCTTAAAATTTGGTCATTTCATTATATTAATTTAAAACCTTTTTGAGAATAACTTTTGGCCTAACCAATTTTTTTTTATAATTTTACCCCGCCTCAATAATCAAATGGCAACGTTATGATTAGATATAAAAGTTACCGACATACATAGCCCACAGGATCGCACACATGACTCGTCATATCGGCTCAGGGCCACTCATGCCGGGTGGGCCCACGGGCAGAGGCCAGACGAAGAGCAGCACGCGGTGTCGTAACGGGTTTGGGCTCCGGGGACACCTCTGTCCTCAGAGTTGCCCTGCGAGCCCTAAACCACTGCGGTCCTCTGGTTGGCGGTCAACTTGATTGGTCGCTAAGCCGAAGGGGGCTTTTACCCCTTCCGTGGGCAAACAACAAATCTTGACAGACGGCCCGCCGTCAGGTAAGTAACGCCACTGTAAATCTGCTACTGGCCCGTCCCACCAATAGAATCAAACCTCTGATTGAAACCGTGTGGTGATGGAATTAGAATACATAATGTCACCACCCCATTCCATCCTGAGGGTGTAGTAAGAGCCGACAAAAGGAATTGACAAGGCCGATAACTCGGCTACAAGTGAAGGAAAACTTGATACGAAACCCGGTATAGGTGTGGCAACCCGTTTGGCCAGCGTGGCACATGAGGCTAACTACCCTCCATGTAATAGGAGGAGGCCAAACTCAACAGTTGGGCTGAGTAGTAGTAAGCCGTTATACCTTTATTTTTATCAAAGCGTACTATAAAAAAGTACTGCCTTTGAATCGTACTACAACTACTACATAGCCCATAAATGACCCACTGCTGAGTCGGGCCTACACAAATTACATGGAGAGTAATTGCCTACTGTGCCACACTGGTCATTGACTGGTTGGCATAGGGTTCCATAACACGTTTTTCTTCTCTTGTTGCTAAGTATTCGGCCTTGCTACCCCTTACGACATCCGTTCCATGACTATACGAACATTGAGAGGTCAGGTTGTACAACGTTAGATAGGTATCCATAATTTTTAATATCGGATGGCATGTAGAGCCGTCGGTCCCGGCTAAAAACTGACAGTCAAATAATTGCCGTTTCTCCCACTAGACGAGTCGCGAGGGGCAAAACAGATGATACAGCCGACCCCATTGATATTGGAAATAGGTGACGAAGAAGAGGGTGGCGCTTACCTGATGATAAGCGAGTACCGCAGCCTATAAACGTTTTCAACACCCGAGGTGGTCGACGGTCATGAGTTGGGGATGCCGGATGACGCAGTCAACTGTGGTACGTGGTGACAGCTACGGGGGCAGGGGACCACCGGAGAGCACCTCGGGTAACACGGATGCCCTCAGTCGGTTGTGGGTCCCCGACCCAGCAGAGGTGTAGGCAGTACAGTAGGTGGGCCTAACCTCGCCTCCTCCCCGGTCTTCGTCTGCGGCGCGGTGCAGCAAGAATATCCTCATCTTTGACCCGCTCTGCCCTCCCCTGCCACATAATGGCCTCGCAAACAGAAGTAAGCAATGGCTTCCCAACACTCCTAGCTGTCGAGCCTCCGACCGGTGAGCGCGGGATTCTAGGCCGTTTGTTTGTATAATTCTCACATTATTGTAATCAAAGTAGTGTAAGGTTTAGACTAGCCTTAATTATATAAACGCTTCAAGTCCTTTATTATTTTTATTCTCCAGTATCCACCACACTACAAAGTATATGAATAACCGCGAAACTGTCAATAACGTTACGATTAGCGTTGAGCATTCAAATCCGTCCAGCCATACCGATGTATACTTACCTACACAAGAGGCCGCCCGCCTAAAGTTACCTACCGCCATCTAAAGACGTTTCTGCATTCTAGATGACACCAGAGCTGTACTGAAATCACGCGTCCAGGTCCAGGATCCTTTACAAATTTAAAGCATTTCATTAACACAGGAGAGGGAGATTGTATTGCATTTAAGACTATTATGTACTTTATTAGTATATAAAGAAGTTTACTTGAGTTACGTCTTCGTGTCTTTACACGTATTGACCTTAATCTAATGCTCACGCTTCGGTATCCGCAGCACTGAAAAGCTTGACAGTTTAAAACTACAAATTAGCGCTCACTTGGACTACACAGGAACTTTCACTACACATTTTCACTTCAAAAAGATTATATTGCGGCGTCTTATCAGTCTTCAAATTACACACTAAAATTATTTTTCCTATGTTGTAAAATGCTATCTACAAAATAATGACGCCATAAATAAATTAAAATATAGAAAAAGCTGAAGTAAATATCACTGTTGAGCAAGATGAAAAGCAAAAAAAACAGTAGAAATAAATCCTCAAATCAATCATATATAAATGTGTATGCCCTTTCCCTCACATTATTAAAATTGTTTTTATGATTCCGTCAAGATTATTAAGCATTAATCCATGCTTCTATCTACAGCACTATTTATTTCATAGTAAGTACAAATTGAGTTTGACATTATCTATCACTTAACACACGTAATAATTGTTATTATTACAATCCTATAAATATGTGTATGCACACTAGAAACCCATAGTCATAAACGCAAGTTGTGTAATAATTTATTCAATTTCCGAACGTGACTTGTCTATGAATATTCTTTTTTCTTTTATGTAAAGTCACTTCCGCTATGTTCGCGGTTTCGTTATTTTCCGTATCCTATTTCCTAATCTCAGTGGATTGAATATCTTTATAATTTAAAATTTCGTTTATATAACGTTAATTAGCGAGTAAAATTAGACTAAAATATCCCTACATATTTTTGTTTCAATCTAATTATAATAATGTACAAATTGCAGATTTAAAATATAAGCATGAGATAAGTTTTTCAAATATTCCAAGAATTTTCAAAGATTATCCTCTCGTATAGTAAAAATCTCAAAAAAATTACACTATACAGTCACGTACGAGAATTGGCTGACACTTTTATTATCATTATCAAATAATGTGTCTTTAGTATATAATAAAGAATTAAGAATATCGAAATATAATAAAATTGCTGATTGAAAAATATCACCATATTCTATTCAATAGATAGACCTATAAAGACACTCTTACTTTAATCTTTTTAGAAGTTTCTTTCAGGAGTAATTTGTCCTAATTGGAACGTACGCTCATTTATGTATGAAGTCAATAATTCTGTTTAATATGTCTTTAAATCTTTGATTTGAATTCAATGATCTTGTTATGGCAAATATTTTGTATTTATTTAAACACACGCTACACTTTAATTTCTGTGTGCTGGTTGCTGGAATAGATTTTTATGAAATATGCATCACCTGAAACTACGACGAACGACGAAGCAGCGCCTTTGCAAAAACGTAATTGTACGCTTCTGTCCTTTTGTATATCTATTTTATTTCTGTGATATCATCAATAAATACTAGCTTAAAACTATCAAATACGGAAAATATGGTTTATGAATGAAAACATGTAAAATAACGAACGTATTATCTAATATTGTTATATTCTCCTCTCCTGCTTTCCTGTATCAATCAATATGCAAAATGTCCTGCATCAACTCTGCAATCTTATCTCATCTTTGCCAATAATGACTACATTTTATATACTTACGTTTTTTTTACTAGACAGCTAATTAACAATCAAAAAGTTTTAATTTTATACTTACCGATGTATTAAATATAGAATTATGTTTTTTTTTCATTTACAGTAGTTAATATAATAATAAAATAAACAATCAAATCTGTTTGGCAAGCCATTCAAACAAGAAATAAGAATTGAATTGAATAAAATCTGTTATATTACGTACTAGTGGCCCCTAGTGGTTATACATATAAACCTTCCCCTTGAATCACTATCTATTAAAAAAAACCGCTTCAAAATCCGTTGCGTAGTTTTAAAGATTTATGCATACATAGGGACGGACAGAAGAATGCGACTTTGTTTTATACTATGTAGTGATAACTCCTATAAGCTAAAAATATATAATATCCTAATACTACACCTACACGTAATAAATACCTAAATATTAGGCCCGCTCTTTTTAAACGGCCAAATATCTACAAACGCCTAACAATTACATTAAATAAACAAGAAAACAAAGCGAGTATTATTATAATTTTATATTGCATATTAATCACGGTAGGTAATGCTGTTTTTAAATAACGTACAGCTATATTTACTTATTCATTTTTTTAGATACGAGTCAATTCAGTTTCGAAATATATTTTGTAAAACAATACATAACATAATAAGATTTGCATTATGACCGCCTAACTAAACGACTGGCTTCTAAAACTCGGTTTGCTTCTCATCTCAAACCGGTTGAACAATGAAAATATAAAAATTCGTTAAATTTTTTATGGCTTCTTCAGCGAGGGGAGGAATTTAGAGATCGTGAATCGAGCGTCCGCTAGGGGTTGCTCGCTCACCCGCTTCGCGCTTGCGCGCGTAGTTCGCGCCACTGCTACGTCGCTTGCAACTACTTGCAAGCAGATGTTCTGAAAAGCTTCCTGTCGTCGTATCAATGTTCTGCGTTTTTATTTAATAAGATAATCTAAAATGTGGGTTAGGACCATAAAAATATTATATCTAATATGTGAATTAACCAGTGAATAAATTTTATCATGTGAATTTGATGAACTGTGTGTAGTAACTGAAAATTATTGAGCGTCTCGATGTCCACGAGTTCACTCGGGACCAACAAAGCGGCGGACATTTTATTTTGAGGACTCGATAATGTAGCGTTTGCTTTGGAAATATTAATGTTGTTTTATGGTTACAAATTCGGATATCGTTCGCTTACACCTTTTGTAAGTATTATTCTTTTGCGATACGTATTTTATGAGAAATCCTTGAATGTGTACACTGGGGTTTAAGAGCGGTTAGTTTTGCTATCACTGCTAGGTTGTCGATATTTTAGGGCAAATGTCGTTGAAAAAAGTGACGTAAGCGAAACTGGACAGCTGGAGGAGTTGCCACGAACCTTCTGCAATGTTCATGTGTAATATATTAGCTATCGACCCACCCCGCTTCGAAGGCTTCTCAGTTGTGATTTCCGCGCGCACGGCGCCCCTAACCTCTTTACTAATTAAATTGTGATGACAGCCATCGGTCAATTCCAATTATTGAAATGTCCAGTGCTACGAAAAATGATGATAATTTTGTTCGTTGACAGCGATGCCGAGGGTGAAGCGAGGGCCTGAGGGCGAGGCGGAGCTGGTGGTACGCGCGGCATCTCCGTCGCAAACCACCCTCCTGGGTGACAGCCCTAGCCAGCCTATCAGCTATCACCTACTCGACCATGGGTATGGCGCCACGCCACAGCACCAGATCAGGCGTGAGGCGCCTACGGCACCGCCGAAGACGTCTGAAGTAAGTGCAATTGTTCTTGACAGATTTGTTTGAAGACCTTGTTACTGTACTTTTAATCTAAAGTCACATGCTTTGGTCAATATCATTAGTGCATTTATGATTTAAAGTACTGTCCTAAAACTGTGGTATCATTAGATTATAAGACTGAGATGTAATGGACAAGATAGTACATCCTATCAAACTATATGCAGAAAACATTATCAAAATATCATTGTAGATATTTCATGATCAGCTGATTTGTGTTCACCGCTGACTTGCCAATCGATGAATTGGCAAATGGAAGGTGTTAAGAAATATGTGCCAATGCTGACATGTTTGTTGACTCTAATCATTCCACAGTCTGCAAAGTCAGCTGTTTAAAAGAAACACCTACTTTTATTAGCATCTAAATGAAAACATGTGGTATTTATCAGTTTTATGCCACTTCACATAGATAATATTATGTTGAGACAGACATAAGTTTAAACTATCTATGTTGGCCACTGGATGTGGGTCCACAAAACTAGCATTGAACAGAATACCAGTATAGGAACTTAATCATGAGCAGATTGATTACTGTGGACAATTAAACGGCTGAATTTATTTTCAATTCATAATTTGTATTGTAGAAAACCTACTGCCCCTAAGAGAAGAGGGGGGCTCTTCTCTTAGGGGCAGTAGGTTTTCTACCTTAGCTTAGCTTTTTTCCAGTCTTATGGATTTAGCCTAGTCTAGTCTAAGAAACATTGGTAGCAATTCTATAAGAAATATTAGCAACATAACTGGCAACAACTGGTTCCAAATTTGTGGGTAGAATTCTATTCAATTACCAAAAATAAAAATTAATATTTCTAAGTTACAACTCTAATGTAGTCATTTATTGGAACAAGATTCTGTATATCTAATTTAAGATTGAATACGGTTTTTCACTTCATGAAATCATCTAAAAAAGATATATTTCATAAGGTAATGATGAGAAATTGAACACTTGTCTGAATACATTCAATTAATTTCGTTCAAATACAGGTACATTTGAAGGTTACTGTTTTAAGGTTAGGTATGAATGTCATCTGTATATTTAAGTGTATTTGATATGTGTAAAAATTATAGTTCTAGGTTTTTTGCTTAGTTGGATGTCAGATATGTAAATTGATGATAAAATGAATAGATAAGATTTCATGTCCTACATTCAGTGAGTTTTACTATCACATGGCTGGGCTGTCTATGGGACTGGGAAAAGAAGACCTCTTGATGCTAATTCTGAGGATTTACTATGAGGAAAATATTATGTGGTCTACATTGTCAGTACTGTTATTTTCCAGTTTGATGAAATACTTTCAAACACATGTATTTCAATTTTAACATGTGTATTAGTTCAGAATTTAGTTGAAAATGAGGTAGGGGTCTCAAAAGTAGTGAGGTCAATGGTCCCATTAGGGTCATTGCACTTGACAAATAGAAATCTGAATATTTCATCTGAATGTGGCATATTTCAACTTTGGACTAAAGTTCAAGTGATTTATAACTAAGTTATAGGTACTATCACGTTGTTTAAAATTTCAAAATATTATGCCAAACATCTAAACATCAAAATATGGGTCACATAATGAAGATAAGCTTTGACCTCACATCAGAATGTCGCCCTATCACAAACTATGATCTTGCAATTTATTTATTCCTAATCCAGAAAGCCGAAATAACGTTATAGGATCAGTCAATATATAAAATTAAAATATTTTAAGGTTTCATAAACTAGAAAACATACACCTTTCAAACAAACATTATAAATCAAAATTTGTTCATCCATTCTGGTGATCTGATACCGTGGACAGAAGCGTTAAACGTAGAACATCTTTAAAAATTGTGGATTATTTTATTTCGAGACTAAATGCTACTAAAAAGAATAGAAAAAAAAATGGCGTCATTATAAGTCCACTAGTTTCGAACCGCGTCTTGGCCCGCGTGCCAGTCTCCTTCTGTCCAATCTGACCGACTTGTGGACTAGGATTACTGCTCCACTCCCTTGGGTAGTAGCGTAACCATATTTGGGGGCTCCTTTAAATAAAGATATATGATTGATCGCATAATTAGGTCGCGAATTTAGTGTGTTCAAACAAACGAGCAACAAACATACTCTGTTTTTGTAAATAAGTATCGAAGTATAGATAAGCTCTCACGCAACGCTACCGTTTCCGGGAACGGAAACCAAAATGGCGGATTCTAGGCGACGACTCAAACTCGAGTGGGTCCAAATGTGGCTACCGCATTGTGTAGGACCCTATGCGGCGTGTCGTCCAATCAGCTCACGTCATTTCTGGGCTTCAAATTTTTGACACGTGCATAGGGTCGTTAGCCGGCGCATTTCGCCCCCCTGAAGTAACTGTTTATATAAACGGAGGTATTATTAATTGGCCGACCCAGTCACGCTTTGCTGTGAAAAAGAAAAAAAACGGCTTACCTTTAAAAAACTTAACTAGACATAAAACCACGCTTTGGTTGGTTCATTGTAATTTCGATAAACAAAGATAGTATTACAGATAAAAATAAATATAATCTTTCATTTTGCCTCGCTTTTTTCAATTTCATAAGGGTCAGTATATAGTGATTTGGCAAACTCTTTCTTTCTTTACAATAAGTGTTAGAATTACTGCCAGAACCGAATGTTTGACGTGCCCTCGAAGCACGGAGGTCAGATGAAGGATTTGTAATTTTTAAAAAGGCCCATAATACGTTCAAATTGTCCGTGTGGTGACGGATTTAGAATACATAGAGTCACCACCCCACTCCATACTGAGGGTGTCGTAAGAGTCGACAAATGGAAATGACAAGGCCGAAAACCTAGCCGCAAGAGAAGGAAACTTGTTATGTAACCCTATGCCAAGTCAACTGGCCAATATGGTACAGTAGGCTTATTACGCTCCATGTACCTAGAGGAGCCCCGACTCAACAGGGGGGTCATGTATGGGTTGAGTTGTAGTCGTAATATCCACAACGGGCCTATGATTTCATAATTATTTACATTGTTTACAACATTTTTATTTTCCCGGCTATCCGGGGTCTTGGTCTATCTTTGGGTTTTCAATACAACTATTGAAAACCCAATGATAGACCAAGACCCATAATGAACATCAACATGTTTAATAATATATAGGCTAAATACTCAATGGTCAATGGTAACATTATTTTAATTAATTTCGCTATTTTGTTGATCCCTGTATCGAATTACTTCCGTCTTTCATCGATTCTTAATACATTAATTATTTGTAGCGTTTTATAGCCCTTTAGCACATTAGAAACTTCTATAATTAAGCTCCGTACACACGAAAGCATAAATTCAAGCCGTGTGTTTTGTTTTTATAACATTCCCGCGGGTTTCACACAATCTTATCCAGTGAAATGTACGGGCATCTACCTGCGTGCCACACTTTCTGCCTCTAGATAACAGTAGTTCTGTTGGTTCTGAGTCGATTCAGACCGATACCATTCACTCTTCTTTTAAAGATACACCGAAGTACAATAAATTCGTATTCATAGTATTAAAATGAAACTCAATTAAGGTGGATGTTCCAGGTAGCCCGCGAAATTCAAAAATTCTTACGTTTTTTGCAATTTGCAGGGCAGTGCTAGGTTGTATGTTGATTAAAATGTTATTCGCGGCTATAAGACGTATGTAGTTATATAATTAAAATCATAACAATCATCAATATAACCCTCCAAGCTCATAAAGGTGCAAGAAAAACTTTTTCAACGTCAAAGTCATTCTTGCACCTTTATGAGCTTGGAGGGTTGTATTGATGAGTTTGATGATTATAACTCTGTAACTACATACGTCTTCCAGCCGCGAATCAAATGTTTATCATCATACAACCTAGCACTGCCCTGCAAATTGCAAAAAACGTAAGAATTTTTGAATTTCGCGGCTACCCTGGAACATCCACCTTAAGTTAATCACGGTTTTAATTTAGGGTGTAAGTTACCCCTACACGGGTTAAATAATTTGTGGATTTTATAGTTTCGATGTAGTTTAACGCGTAGTGAGAATGTAATAACCCCCCAGGAGGTGCGTTGACGACATTGTGTTTTCTAAATCTGTCATCAGCTACTTCAGTAGTTTATAATGTAAGTATATGCACATTAGCTTGGTTTTCCCTTGGAAAACTCAATAAACTATACAATTGAACAATATATCAACGGTATTGAACCAATGCATCTTCCGAGTTAGAAAACTTTGGTACGATAGTTCTTATTTTAAAATGCAGTACATGTTTATTAATAAAGTTCTCGGGTACTTAGGATCGAAATCATAGATAAATGATACAACACAACATAGAAAATTAGAAATTGGTCTGCTTTTTCAATGCTTGTAAAAACTTTTATGTAGGTTATGTATACCTAACTACGTTATTTTTTAATTCGGACACCATCTCTCCAAGTCTTGAAGACCCATTCAATAGATTCGCCGTGTTGCTAAAGTTTGATTCGTATGGTTTTTTTTGTCTGAATTTGCGTGATGAACGAAACTGTTGACTTGAAATCAGACTTTTTATGTTCCAGCTATTTCTACGCTTGGTTCATATTTGAAAATGTAAATGATCACATTTGTTGAACGAAATGGATTCTTTTTCGTCCGTTCCAATTTAAAACTTTTTTCACATCAAAATTGTAAACTATGAAAAAGGCTAATATTAGTTTGAAAATCTTTAGTTGATGAATACATTTGTGAAATAGGTACAGTTAATGTCAGCGATCAGTATGTGCACGGTTGCAACGAACACAGACCACCCTCGAATGTTATTTCTGAGTTACACACTTTTTATTTACTTTTTAGCTGGCTTCCCGCTAAAGCCAGATCATTATGTTCGTTTATATTTCACGTGGCCTTATCACGCGAGTAGCAGTTTTCAGTTATTTGAGTTCATATTGATTTTACACCTTCTCTTTTCAATGTACATCACTTCATACAAGGTGTATAGGTGGGGTATATATTAAATTAATTCGATTTCGAAATCGGCTGGATCGATTTGGATAATTTAGTTTTGAAATATTGGTGGTCGTTTTATTTATTACAAAATATATACAAGTGAGACGAACCAGCAGCTAGTAAAATAAATAAAAATAAAATAAAATTGAACCAGAGTTTGCTCTGAAAGGATGAATTATCAAGGATCTGAATCCATTAAAATTGGGTAGTTGTTTCAGTGATAGTCTCTTTCGTATTGACGTAAAAAAATAACAGAATCTAATGAGAACAAACTTTTATTTTTAATAGCTGTTAGCTAGGACGTCTTTTACCAAAGTGTTCGTGATTTTTTAGAAAAAAGGCACACGTTTTATTTGCGCATGTGCCGTAGGAATAACTGACAAGTGTACCAGAAGACGCATATGCTAGCAGTTTGTCATCGTGTCGAGTGGCGTTCACCCGGCAGGCGCCATGTGGTTCCCACTGTAGGTCGAAGAGTAAATAGTCACCGAAGACTTGATACAAGCTAAGCTAGACGAAATATACTTCTATATAATAAAAGTTAACAGGTATATAATTCAGTCGGTAGTACAAATAAAACGTTTTTATTGTTAGTAAAAATCGAAATGCGTGATTTTTAGCGAACATATTGTTCCCCAATTTATTAATGTAATAGGTACCGTAATTTTGATACCGTAGGGTCACGTACATGTACTTAATCTCGTAATTTAAAGGGTGTAAAAATCCTATTATTAATTCTTTACTCGGTTGATTGAATGATATTTACGCCTTTCCTCTGTCGTAATACTTATCTTTCTTTGTAGCTACCTCTTGGATCCCCTGTATGCAACCCTACTTTTTATTACCATGGCCCGTTTAAGTGTAATTGTGGCAACTTGGTGTTTTTATACAGTCTTTTTACGCTAATCTATTTTATGCGATACGCTGGGTCATGCGAAGGGCCTGAATCAGTTACATGATAATGACGCGAAGCTAGAAGGGATGTTTTATCAACTTCAACAAGATAGCTAACGCAACATCTGCTCCGGTTTACTTGTACAAAGGCGGCCGGGGCCCGCAAATCTGGGAAATTAACAATAGCTCGTAGTTCACTGTTAATAATAACACAAATATTTCCAGATAAGAAATTGCCATTCTTTCGCTAGAGGTCCCTTCGAAGAGCTCCGCAGCTTTTGTGTTGATTCTAATTTATGTCATGTATTGTTGTTACCGGGTCCCTCCCCACACACTTCCTTCTGGGGGCTCTGCACCGTAATGCCGAAATTGAATTTGTTGCACGCCGCTAGGGATGGTAGGACTTGCAAAGATACATTGAGCAACATATTATCGACATCAGTGAGCTTCTTTAAAAGATGAGAGATCAATACGTATCATTCTTTTTGTAAAAAAACCCATGCTGATTTTAAATACCTATTGTAACGGGATTTCGGACTCAATGGTTGCATTAATCAATAAAAATATTAAAATGGAATAAATTTTAAATTATATACCTACGAAAATTATATAAATTTTCTCGTTGCTATGTCATGTGTTATATGTGAAATTCCCTTTCGGCGTGATTACAATGTAAATAAAAGGATTGATAGATCTTATCGAAAACGGAAATCGATATTGCATCGATCGATATATTGGAACATCACTATCAAATTCATCGAGAATACTTGTGCATCTTTGCTCAGTTTAGTGCAACATCCTTTTATTGTAGTAAGACGTGTTCTATTCCGGGATAGTTTGCGAACGTTACATTAATTAATATGGGGTTAATGCCCCGGTTAGAATTAAGAACAATTTTGTTGTTCCGTTTGAGTGTGACGCGTGAAGAAGTGTTAAGATTTGGTGATGATGCTAAATTGGATTAACTATGACTTATTTTGTCTTACGGGTGAGTACTGTTGTCCGGTGAACCAGTGATGGTGCATGGTACATAAAATATACACACATATAAACTTTGAACACTCAAATTCCTTGTTTGTTTACATCGTTGCCATATTAATGCGCAAATGCGCGATGTAAATTTTTCCGTCACGTGGTCCATGAAGAATTTAATGATTTTATTGCAACTGCATAGTATTCGCTCCCGTTTGATTATGTAATTTCTTTCTATTATTTTAAATTTAAATTAATGTTACGAGCTACAGTCATAAGTTAGTGTTGTTTAAAAATTAAACATCCGCTATCCGTGGCTGTGACGAATCTCTTAGTCGGATGTATAAAATAGGAATCTACACAAAATTGCATTTGAACGATGTATTTAGCATACTTATCCATATTTTCCAATATAAACGATAAATTAATATACGCCTGACCCAAAGGAAAGTGAATACCGGTTATCTCGTAATTACTTATTAAAAAAATAATGGCTTCATACTATTTGCTTTCGTGCACTTGTAGGTTTCTACTTCGTAGCTTATCGGTCAGCAACTATAATTAGACCTAATATTGCGTTCGTGACATTTACATTACTTAATTGATACCGTTGAATGGAGAAAATAGCTTAATATTGAGCATAATTTCGTGTTAGTTAAACGAGTTTTACCTCAAATAACGTGAAAACACAGACACATATACGGAAAGGGATTTTTGTTCGATGTAGTCTGACATTCGCACCGAATTGTGTTGTGCGTCTTTCATAAGATTTCGAACAATACAAAAAACCGGAGTCTGTATGTTTCCGCCTGAAATAATAAATTGATACACTAAGCAGAGTAAACTTGATGTTTAGGAGCCTCTCTCGTTACCTCGGTATGAGGAGTTCAGTGGGCCTGACTAGTTGCTAGTCGGGATTTATGTCCGCCACTCTTTTAGCTAGTTCTCGTACACTTTGACAAATATTCCATCCACACATAGCCCTTTATTTATATGACAAATACGCGCACAAGAATAGTGAAGTACCAGTATGTTGATGAAGAGTGACCATGATATGGAGTTTGCCTGCGAGATTGAATCAAAATAAGGAGAATCAGGGTTAACGTCACAGCCCACAGGATTGTCTAACTTAAGTAGCAGTGGGCAGGGCACATAGCTCGCTGGCGCCCGATGAGGCACAAATGTACTCGAGTGGCGACCTGTTCCGGAAAGCGCAGTGCTAGTGGGCCTCGCACACGGTGCGCCTGGTTAAGGTTAAGTTAATGTCGCCGGAAAATGAGGGATGCGGGCGGAAATCCTTGGGGGAGGCCTTTGTCCAGCAGTAGCCTTTTGGGTAAAATGATGATGACAATGATATTATAATATGACATCCAAACTCTTCTGTGTTTTGAAGTGCACTTGCAGTAAGGCGCAGCTATCATTATAACAACCATCCGTTGTCGTCACGTGAAGTCAATAACGTGAAAACTGACAGATGGCCTGACCAAATGATATCGATAGGTCTGCTAGAAGGAGTTCAGTATTGTATGTATTTAAAAAAAAGAAAAGCATGACCTTGGTATTGCAAAATATTGGCAAGTAATATGCCTATCCAGCAATCTGATTGTTGACAACGATATCAGCTATGTATAGATAAAGACTACGAATTAAGCATTCAACGGATGTCTGCGCCTCGTCTCCGTTGACTAGGTAAAGGTTAAGTGGAGCAGAAACGCTTTCTTGGTCGAATGGTACCGACGGGTGACATTTTTTTATGGTCTACAATCTCTGCATAGCTGCAGACTCTACGTTTCCGCCGTATGCCTTGTTGTGTTTGTTGTCGGACTTTATTTCACAGGCACAACCCATTATTTCCTAGGCTGTAGGAGGCGACTAAAGGAACGCAAAAGGCAACTTGCCACAAGAAATGAAAACTTGATGCAGTAAGAGAATTGCTTTCTCTTAATTTGAAGGAAGCTGGACCGGACTAGAGATTAGCCTTAGCATGTATGAGGAAGACAAATACTTTAGTATAAGGTCTCTACCTAATTTAATCTCTACATACACTTAAGTGCTATGTCAAATAACTATTAGTAGTGAAATTTAGGAGGGCACGGGCTGATTTTAGGGTAAAATGTAAGTAGACCTATTGGTGATGATGTGAAATCCAGTCTCTAACTCGTCGGTCTTCTCTTACTCAGATTGTTAGTTATGGGCTGTTAAAAGTTATGGGCTTCTGTATTTATAATGATGATGATCATTTTGTGGAATTTGTTCATAGTAGGTACCTACATATTTTTCACGGTATTTCACACGTATTTCTTATCATCAGATTCAAATTACATGATAGAGCGCACATACCTGTCTCTTATTGCCCTCTATGACAGTTTTGTCGCAATAATCGGAATATTTATAATCACTTGTGGATTTTTTTAACCATATTGGAATTCGTGATGCGGTGGGCCGTATTATTAACTTTTTTTTACCAATTATTTGAATGCCTTTGACCCTAGACTTGCGTAATGGAAAGCAACGCCAGGGTCTAAGAGAGGCAGGCAATTCAAGGAAATGCCTTGTCGGGCACCGGCTCTCACATACACACGACGAAACACTGTAAAACTTAGACTTAGATGTGAGGGTGGTAGCTAGCCGGGCGGACCATTCGATCCTAGCACCAAGCGTGCTGGGTTTTGTTGACTTTTACTATACCGGTTTTTTCATAGCGTGCGGTGGGGAAGTTTTATATTCTGACCCTGTGGGGACCACACGGGTAAAACTGTTCGTATATTCTCTACTTCTATGGTTGTTGAATTAAGTATATCATTAACTATATCTACCAGCTTGTTCTCTGCACCGTCCAAAGTATTAAGGGCATTAAGTCCGCCATTGTGCATCAGTTGTGCAGAAGTATAAATAAATAAATAATAAGGCCTATTTGTGAGAGAAAACGTAAACGTTAGTTTTGTCATAGAATCCCGAGAACCTAGGTAAATGGAGTAGGTAGTATAGGAAATACAATTAAACAATTACACTTATTTTAGTATTGGATATAAGAGTTTAGGGCGCAGGTCTAAATAAATTGAGATTTCCTGTTCCTAAGTTGTATAAAACTGTGTTTCATATCCTCAGCCTGGGAAGTAATATAGGTTTTAGGAGTGATTTTAAATACATATGAAGCGAACGCTGGGAACGACGAAACTTAAATAGAATAATTATTAATCGCCTCTCGAAATTTTTAGATTCACAACACGGCGAAAGTGGCAACTGTGTGTTACGAAAGAGTTTTGTCATCAGGCGGTGAAAAGACGGCTGAACCTGAGCGAGAGCAGCTCGGGCAGCCAGCAGGGCCACGTGGTACCCATGAAGGCAGACTTCAAGACGCCCAAACAGAAGCGCGTCAAGGTGCTCACGCCTTACAGCCGACCGTCCAGTTCCATGAAGAAGTACACAGAACGCTCCAGGTACATGTCCCCATCAGGTATACTTTATGCTTCAATTTACGTCGCTGGTTTATGGCGCGATTCCACAACTCCTATATAAATCTTTTTTTTTTGTAGTGCACTCGTATTAAGACTGCACCATTCATATTACAATCGAGCCTACGCTAATAAGTAATTTGTATCTCTTATCAGTGTCCACTAGCACTTGTCTCATTGTCTCAAGAATTAATAGATTACTCTATTCATGACATGTGTTCTTTAAAATATTGCACGTACAAAGTATAGTACAATACTTTATATATTAAATATATAAAGTATAAATTTTATATCTTTGAGTATAAAAAATAAAGAACAGAATATAAAGAATAAAGATAGAGATAGAATATAAAGTATTCAAGTCGAGATATTTGGTCTGGGTGTGGCTGGCATTTATGTCCGTGAATTCAAGTTTTATTTATCTGTCTATCAGGTACTGACGTCCAGCCGTTTTGTACTGACATGGTATTTATTGATACTTGAGGGATATAGAAATTATTCACAACGTCATCTTATTTTGAAATGAAGCCTAGACCAATGAACCATAGATATGAAATTGGAATACATATCCGACCTTTTTTGCCATTAATAATGAGGTCTATTTCACCTGGAGTCTGTAACCACAAATCTTTCCCTTGTTCCAGGTTCGACACATCATTAGGTTTACTCACAAAGAAGTTCGTCGCGTTGCTGAAGTCTTCACCCAACGGCGTGCTTGACCTCAACATCGCGGCGGAACATTTGTCGGTGCAGAAACGCCGAATCTACGACATCACCAATGTTTTAGAAGGAATAGGAATATTAGAAAAGAGATCTAAGAACAATATACAATGGAAATGTGGTAAGCATTAATTACGCCTTGCATAATTGTGTTAAGAGTGGTGGACATACATCGGTCGAAGATGATGGGAGAATTATTAGATACCAAAAATGGCGATACCAGCCTACTTGAAGCAGGGAATTGATGATGCACGGCTTACGAATGGATCAATTTTGAATTTATCCTTTCTTAATTGTACTATAGGAATGTACATGTCGTACAAAACAGTCTGAAAACTTATGATGATATCCTGGACATGGTAATTCACATTAGAGTATTTGGAATAGGAGCCTAACATTGTCATGAATGTCATCAATGATCCACTGCATTACATGGAGGTTAATTGGCCTATTATGCCACAGTGTTTCGTTCTCTTGCGATGGAATGGGGTGGCGACTCTATGTATTCTAAATCCGTCACCACACGGAACATTGTAGAATATTATCAGTTAACTCGTGGATAATCTTACCATGTAACCCGATCACAGGACTGCGCGCTACTATTTGTGGGTACAGCTAAAGAGGTGGTACACATACCCCGAGCTTCGCTAAGCTCTACTATCGGTAGTAAGGTGATTTAGAGCGGACGGTGCAGGTGTAGGCGGCGAGGCGAGCGGCTCAGGCGCGGAGAGTTCTGCGGCGAGGGCACGGCGGCTGCGGCGCGAGGTTCGGGCGTTGGCGGCGAGAGAGGCGCGAGTGTGTCGAGCGGTGGCTGTGGCAGAACACGCACTATCCGCGCTCTCGGCCGACCACGGCAACCGCGCGTACATCACGTACGCTGACTTACGATCCATCAAGGACTTTAGGAACCAGACCGTCATACCCATCAAGGCTCCGCCCGACACGAGGCTCAGTGTGAGTTTGACTGCCATGTTGTCTACTTTAGGCCGTGGCTGGGCCTCTTTGCGCTCTCCGCTAACCTGCCGTATAATTGCCTTGTTGGTCTAGGGGTTAGATGTGCCGCCTTTGGATTACAGGTCCTCGGTTCGATTCCGAGGTCGGACAAGTCTTTGTGTAAACCAGAGGCACGTGCTCTGAGTCTGGGTGTCACTTGTGTACGTTAATTTCATATTTTAAAACTGCCTCGCGATACAGGGGGCCCGTGTATTTATATAAATAAAAAAAACTTAAAAACTACAATATTACATTTACGGGTTAGCTAGATACAGTCCAGGCTTTAGTTAAAGTTGTGGCCGAGCACGCTCTCACTGACTTATATACTTGTAAGGTTTATTATCTCTTGTTTTGTGATCTATCAAGGATATCAGGAACTGGGCTTAATGGCTTGAATCCTGGAGCCATTAAGTCTAGGCGCTACACTGTGTAACGCAGAACTGTGCTGTCACTGAATTCTACAAACAGACAAGCTATATTTATCAGTAACGCTTGGACTTCCATCCAATAATATTGGTAACAGCAACATATATTTTCACCGCGCTTTCCACCGTCAATGAACATTATTACTACTACGACTCAGCCCATAAATGACCCACTGCTGAGTCGGACCTTCTCCCATCACAGGGATGGTAATTAATCTATTATGCCACGCTGGCCAGACGGGTTGGCACAAAGTTTCTTTTCAAGTTTACTTCTCTTTTATCGGCTCTTACAACACCCTCAGGATGGAATGGGGAGGTGGCACTATGTATTCTAAATCCGTTTACCACACGGATTCATGTTACAAAGAGTTTAAATGTCTGTGCAATTTACGACCCGCTGACATACATAAATGTATGTGTAATCTGCGACATATATTATCTCGAGAACGCCGGTGTTGAGTAATGACACTAACGTTCTTTTTTGTACTTTCCAGGTACCCCACCCTGACGAGAAGGGTTACATGATACACTTGAAGTCGTCAGGTGAAATAGAAGTCTACCTCTGTCCAAAAGAACGTCCGCCGTCGCCTTCTTGTAAGTGTTAATTAATTTTATGTTAGAAATTACTAGTGAACCAGGATAGTGTAAAAAAGATAGGGATTTTAATGGAATCTAGCAGGGTTTTTTATATGCCATTTACAAACTACAAACAGGATTACAAAAAATACCACCATGCAGTCTTAGACGAAGCATAACTTGCATAATGCTAGATTATATATAGTTGCAACATAATATACCACTAGCGGTCGCCAATCTGTCGAAATTCGACCATAAATAATTTAAATTATAGTTATATTCTCAATTTGACCACAGACTTCAACAATTAATAAAAGAGTATGTTTGTGTGTGTCAAATACATTGTGCAGTGTTTTTTTTTTATTGATCTAATGTATTTTTAATGCATAATTTAAACATTAAATTAGTATTATACACTCTACATAAACTATAAGTACCCGTACGCACTAGCAGTTGGCCGCCTAGGCAGTTAGCCGCTTTTCTATTTAATATGTAAACGCTTATGTTTGTACGCACTGGCGGTTGAAATTTTGTGGCGGTTTAGTTAGAAATTACTCACATCATACTGCTCCGTTCGCGCCGTCCGTTAAAAGGGGTACAGAGTATTTTCTTCACGTATTAATATATAGATATCTTAAAGGGTTATGTAAATGTTATTATACCAGTACCAGTGCAAATTTTACTCTAATGAGAAGAGAATATCGGACCCCATGGCAATGATGTGTTTGCATATTTTTCAGCGTCGGGGATGCTGCCGGCGGACCCCTTATTAGAAGACAATAAGGCGCTCTTGGCGCCGCTCATAGCGCAACTACAGTCCAAACCTTCCAGCTCCATCAGCGCCGACTTCACGTGAGTTGAACTGATAAAATAGAGTTTGTTTTAGAAATAAGCTGTGCCTTTGTGTTCCATATTTCCATGTGTTCGACTCACGTCACTTCCCTACTTAACATTTCAGCTCTGCCGAGTCGGTACATTCCGTGATGTGACCAATACATAGTGTCGCCCATTCCATTCTGAAGGTGTCGTAAGCGCCGACAAAAGGAGATGACAAGACCGTTAACCTAGCTAGGAAACCTTGATACGAAACCCTGTGCCGACCCGTACCCGTCTGATTAGGGTCGGGTCTCCTCCAAGGAAATTAGTAAATAGGAAATGAGGAAATTAATAAAATAATAAATAGTGTATAGCTACACTGGCAACATCCTACACAGACCTCAGGATGGTATAGGTTTGTAAGATGTGAGCATTTAGTAATAAGTAATGTTTGCGCAGGACCCCCATAAAGCGTGAGCCAAGTGCGGAGAGCAGTAGCGGTGCGTTGCCGGTGAGCGCCCCCTGCGTCACGGACCCCACGCTTCCGCTGCTGGGCACGCTCGGCGCTTGCGCTGCGACGCCCGACACGCGTCCCAGGGAGATCGTCACTACGCCAGACAGTGAGTTTCCATTGACCTCACGTTATTCTTGAGACTCCTTGTTGTATTTTTTTTTTATTTTTTAAACGAAGCCTCTGCCCAATGTGTATAAAACCTGTATCGCGCGGGCAGTTTTCAAACATGAAATTTACGAACACAAATTACACCCAGACTCAGATTTACACAAAGACACTTGCCCTGCCCCAGAATCGAACCCAGGATACCGGCCTGCTGTCGAATATTGATCGGGTGAAGCTTTTTAAATCAAGTTTACATTTTATTACCTGTATTTTGTAACCGTGTGGTGACGGATTAAGAGTACATAGTGTCACCACCCCATTTCATCCTGGGGTGTCGTAAGAGGCAAGAGAGAGAGAGAGAGAGAGAGGTAGTTTGACGAGCCCCGACTAAGCGGGTCATTTATGCGTTACGAAAAAGAAGACTCTTCACATAGCAATTAGTACTCCCTATTTTATTTGCCTTTCTTGACGAATATTCCATTAGCCCACTGTCCAATATTGTAGATATGCCTTTAAAACCTAGTAATTTTAATAATATTTTCTATGTTGTTCTTTTTAGTTTTCTACTATTCTATCAAACTGTTGTGACTATCGTAGGTATAACCTTAGACGTCCTTTCTGGCAGCCCAGTCTAGGTCCCACTGAAAATTACACCCTATTGGTGGAGCAGCTTTATGGGTGGGGATGGACTTACCGAATTGCTTGGAAGTAGGATCTATCTAATGGTCCGCCCGGTTAGCTACCACCCTCATATCTATCCGGTGCCAAGCAGTTTTGCTGGGTTTCGTTGTATGTATGTTAGAGCCAGTGCCCGACAGGACATTTCCTTGAATTACCTGCTCCAACTTAGACCCTGGCGTTATTTTCCATCACGCAAGTCTAGGGTCAAAAATGCACGTCATGTGTTGTTTTTTTTCTGTTCCTATTTTAAATTGTGTTATACAGGCGGTGGTGCCCGTGGTCGTCTCCGTAACGCGTTGATCGCGGATAGCGACGACTTCGCGCCCATCATGGGCGGTGGACGGTTCCAGCTGCAGACCGAGGACCAGGAGTCAGGTACCCTGCTTAATATAATAAACTAGCTGACCCGGCAAACGTGGTTTTGCCGTATAATTAAAAATAGGGGTTGATCGTAGAGGGGTGAAAATTTAGGGTTGGATGGTTTTTTTTATGTTGTGTCATAAAACAATAAAAACATACAATCGGTCGTCGAGCCATTTCGAAGGAGTTCAGTAACAAACACCGTGACACGAGAATTGTATATATTAGATATTCACATTCATAATATTATAGTCACACAAATACAACCAATCGTTGGTGGAGGTAAAGCAATGTGCTCATGATACGTTACTCATTTCCTATCACTATTAACCCCTTCCCCCTTTTGTGGAGACGCGGTCTAAAAAAGATTCTCTGTAAGGTCTGTTACCGATTAGAACAAAGATACCGACGAAAAATACTTTCAACATGAACTATTTAAAGTTGAAAGTACTTTATTAGTAGAAACTTTTTTTTTACATAATACATATTACAATATTGCTTGGCTTTTCTAATAGGGCGTAATAATTTATACCGTAGCCTAAATTAGCCATGTTGTTTTACACATCAGGAACTTATATTTTGTAAGGTTGACTGTATATGGGAGTAGGGTTATATAAATTGTAATGTAGTGTTAAAATGATGTCTGTGCTCTATTTTGTTAAATATGACGCATAATGTTCTATCCATTCGGTTTTGCTGAAATGAGAAAGTTATTTATATAGTCGGAGAGCTAACATCATTTAAGTACAACTGCAGGTACTATTTCAAAATTGATTCAACCCATAGACTGGCTAAAAAAATATTTGTATAGCCCTAGGTCTGATTACCTATATTTCTATTTCGTGAGTAGGCTTCAATGAAACTCCAGTTAACTACCACCACTGCCACTCGTGGGTCTAGGGGTTAGGTTAGCCGCCTTTGGATGAACAGGTCCCGGGTTAGATTCCGGGGCCAGGCAAGATGTCTAAACCAGAGGCACTTGCTCTGAGTGTGGGTGTCATTTGTGCTTGTGAGTTACAAGTTTGTAAACTGCCCCAGAGATACAGAACATGTGGTTTGAATCAATTGTGTTAGGTCGTAATCGCATAGTATAATGGTACGTTATTCTGCAATAAGTGCGCGTTTTGTTCGCGTTTCCCGGCTGGGACTCTTGTCTGTGACCTGTGTTGCCCGTCACATCACAGTCAGAGTTCTAGCTGAGCGGCGCGAATCTGCGGCGGGAGCGGGTTCAAATTCATCACAACATTGGAGTTGGAGGTCGCATATGGTGTAAGATCCATTAATTCTATTACTCACGATATATTTTAGTGGATGAAATGATAATTCTATGTTTCTCTATGTTCGGATGTTATAATACGATGGTCATCCTCCATGGTACATGTACAACCTGGCGATGCCTTACTTCCCGATTTCTGGACTATCATTTGGATAAAACTGTCACTTTCACTTGAATTTATCGTGAGTTTATCATTTTCATGTTATCACTGTAAATGATTATATCTTACAAAGGTATGAAAGGTAACCTTAAAATTATAGACGAATTTTCTGTTTATTGCGTTTTGTAGAATATTTTTTTTCTCTCTATCGTAAATGAAAGTTAATTTTACAAAAGAACATCATTCAAATATTTTCAGTAAAAGTTTTTGATGGCTAACAATTTTTTATTGTAACACCTTTGTTAGATAGAACATCTGTTCAAATTCATGTACACGTCAAAGTCAGATTAACATTGGTTACATCAAGTAACTTATAAAATCCTAACATAATAAATCAAGGTTGGTCAGTTAACGCAATATCGAATAATTTAATGATATGACCAATGTTATCAGACACACAATATAATTGTCTTTTTGTGGGGCCATTTCGGTGTCACGCGCTGTTGCCGCATGCTTACCTTTCACGACGCTCATCATCATCGTCAGCGAAAGCTTTACTAACTCACAAAGAGCAGTTAGGTAGCTTTTTATCTAAACTTCAACGAAGTAACGGAGAGTGGGTAATACCATCTAGCGGAATGATAATCAAGGCGTTTATAATCTCAGCCCCTGAATCAAACACTGTTGGCAAGGGGCTCTTCTAATTGAATAAAGGGATTTAGCCTAATGTACCTAAACGTCGAGAAACAAAAGATTTATGGAGATTCCCTTACAATACTTTATTTTTTAAAAACCTGTAATTTCATAATTGCCACCAAGGTTTTATGGTCAATTCATGTTCGCTTATTAATTTAATTTTCTAAAATCAAATCCAACACACGACTCTTTTAGTATAATTCTCACTTATATTGAGAATGTAAAAAGCAAATTATTAATTGGATATACGTATGAATTAAAAAGGTATGAACCATGTATAGTCTCGCGTGATTACGAATCTAGAATATATAGTGTCTTCACCACATTCCATCCTGAAGGTGTCGTAAGAGCCGACAAAGGGAAATGCCAAAGCCAATAAAATAGCCGCAAAAGAAGGAAAACTTGATACGAAACTTGGCCAGCGTGTAACAGTAGGCTAATTAACCTCCATATAACTGGAAGAGGCCGGACTCAACAGTGGGTCATTTATACGCTAAGTACTAGTAGAACTATGTTTAAATTTAGTGGATATAAATACTGGATTATTTAAAAAGAAATTCTGTCAGTTCTGCCTGTTCAGTTTTGAAGTTTAAATAAATTCATTACCTATTCCGATCATGGTTGAATACTCTTGTTATTCTAATTTCGTGACCACGACGTGGACTGATAGCCGATAGCCACACTTATACCGGGATTTAAACGCCATGATAATTACTTCGAGATTCAAAATGATATTATGGATTATTATCCACTCTATGTTCCGTACTTGAATTTTAGGTAAATTACTCTCCCTGTTCCGATATCTGCTAATAACTAACACGAACATTTGAAATATGGAACACCTGGTGCCTGTAGCTATTAATCAAGTTACTACTACTACTAAGCCCATACATGTCCTACTGCTGAGTTGGGCCTCCTCCAATCAGGTGGAGGGTACTGTGTTGTTTTTGGCCTACTGTGTCACACTGTCCAGACAGGTTGGCACGGGGTTTAGCATCAAGTTTTCCTTCTCTTGCGGCTAGATATTCGGCCTTGTCATTTCCTATTGATGACTCTTTAATCAGGATGGCATGAGGTCGTGACACTATGTATTCTGGATCCCACACTATCTGTCACCACACTGAGGCAAGTTATGGAGGATAAGAATTCGATACTAAAGCTGAAATGTCGGCTTGCCGTCAGTTTTATTTAGGACTTTGACACCAGTATAGCATTTTTGCCTTAAACCCATAGCTGCCATTGTGCATAAGCAAATGCTCGTGTATTGCACCCGAAATTACTTTTGACGCTGAAAGAAATATTGAAGGATCTGAGTTTGTTATATTTTTAGAAACATAACCACTGTACTAGTATGTACTAGATAACCTGTATCGCGGGGCAATTTACAAACATGTAATTCACGAACAAATGACACTCAGACTCGGAGCAAGTGTCTCTGGTTTACACAAAGACACTTGCCCGACCCCGGAATCGGGCCGGGAACCCCTGATCCAAAGGTGGCATTCAACCACTGCACCCACAGCATTCACCAACGAGGCAGATAATATCATCAGAATGTGCTCTTTAATGCAACATCTCTCGTCTGTGATTGATTGAACTTGCTCACTGTCAATAATACATCAAATAAAATTGTGAATTGTTCTAGGAGCTAGATGTGTCTTTGAATCACATCCCCGGTTCGATTCCGGGGTCGGGCAAGTCTTTGTGTAAACTAATTTCATGTATGTAAACTGCCCCCGCGATGGAGGTTACGTCTAGAGCAGGAGTTTCGTTTTTATAAAAAAAGAAACAAATAGCTATTTATCGACAATTGATAACCTGTGTCGCAGGTTTTTATAATAACTAACCGTGAAAGTGGGGTGTTTAACAAAACATGTCCAATTAAAATTCCTTCAATGTTTCGATATTCATTATCATTATATTAACAACTTCGGGTTTTGTGAATAATGTTTTCTAATTGTGATTTACTTTGTATTGTGTAAAAACTAATAAACTTTAATAATCCAGTGTTTATAATCTTTTGTGTATGAAAGGGATTTGTAAATATTTCTTGTGGTGCAATATTGATATCAAATCCACTAATCACGAACACTGTATTTAAATGTACAAATATCACTTTGACGCGCATTAAAGCCAGTCTGTTTCTCAATAATCCTAATCCATCAACAAATTTTGAATCTACAGCATTCACATTAAAATGTTGCATAAAAAAGATTGCGTTACTAAATTAAAAGATAAATGGAGATTAAAAAATAATGTCTCGATATGTCGTGAAATTGTTTGGTTATGAGGCACGTCAAATATACTTAAAATATAAACATATACATTCTCACATAGCCACTCAATTGTTTATGTAGGAAACTAAAAAAGATTTCTTTTATACTTAAATACAATATTGTTTCATAGGCTTCGATATCAACATTTCATCAAAGCTTTCAAATTATCCTGGATTCCGAGGTTTAAAATCTTATGTTTACCCTTGATCTATATATCTCGGAACACCTGGTCAATTTTCACTGGGTCCCAATTTTGGAAATTCGACTCGTTTGGTCCTAATTCCGGAATTAGGAATTATTCGCTCCTAATTCTGGCGTTGGGCGTCCAAAATTCGAGATGTAGGGTCCACATTCTGAAATTTGACCTTAGGAATCTTTGGGACTCCTATCATTTGGTCCTAATACCGACTTTCGAAGTCCGAGAAATGAGGTCTAAGGGTCCAATTAGTGGAGTCCATGGTCTAGGGTCTACGGTCTGGGGTCTGCAGGTGTGGGATGCGAGGGGCGCGCCGTCGGCTGTATCCCGTGCGGCTCCAGTGCACGCGTGTAGCACCATGGGATTCAGCTCACGGCCGCCGCCGCAGCGGCTGGCTCATCTACTAATACCACGTAACCATCGCATATGTAACCGCTATCATGTCTAATATTGTCTAGCACTGTGTCCCGTACTTGTGTCGCTTTGGTGAACGTCGCTTATTAAAGGTCCCATTATAAATCTATTTGTCGCAATATAAACTTTTATTTTGCTTTGGTTTATGATAATTTCACAAAAAAAATAGTCGTATAGATACAAATTAGTGATATCCATAATACACATATTTGGTATTGTTCTCCACTGTTATTGGTATGCCAGTAAATGCAACAAGCGTTCCCCAAAGCGAAGCCACGTTCTCTAATAATTGTTTGTTATTTTTGCGTTCATCATTAACAACATCACTCTTTGCCTTACTAATAAATCTTTGTGTAAACTCCGAATTGTTTTTCAGTTTTAACGATTTCTTGTCTATTAATATAAACAGTCCAAGCATGACTTTTGGGTACAAACACAATGGCAGATTGAAGGAAAGATTGTAAGGATTCAAAATCAATCTTTTTAATCGAATATTTTCAAATCTAAAATGTGATATGCTTTTTTTTAATTATTAATTTATTTTATTGTTTAATCTGATATGTGTTATTTTGTAACACCTTTACTCCAAAAACGCCACTACGTGTAATAACTCTTTATAATGATAAAAAATAGCGTAATCATTAGGAAAATATCCCAGAGGGTAAAGATATTAAAATTCTGCGTTATGCACTCACATTCTGTGTACATTGCACCCGGAATGCCGCATTGTTACTGTGGACTCCGCAAAACTATGCATAATTTTAACAAAAATCACACATTGAGTTCTGCTAGCACATAAAATACACTGCGTTTGTGCCCAAAGTTATCACATGTAAATGCTTTAATGTTAATTACACGTATTATAATTTTACTTGTCCGGAAGGTTAGACCAAGAAACTTGTAAACGTCAGTAAAAGCGTTGTTAAAATGTGCTGTGTTAAATCATCACGCCTTATCGAATAATGTACTATTTTCTAAAGCCAGCATTATAAGTTGGCCTAGCATTGCCGAGTGAACGCCAATACCAACGTATAGACTGTTTATTTGCATTGTCTGGCCATCGCTCGGTGTCGCTCGCCTAGTTGGTTTCGATACACTTGCCCAACGTATAGGCAGTAGCACTTGCCTTGTATTAAATTGCCTACGCTCGCGTTGGCCTAAGCTCGGCCAACGTGTATTGCTGGCATAATGTATTCCGGCATAGGATGCGCCCCGCGAAAACATTATAAAACACTGTTTGTCAATTTGGTGAAGGTAAATAGTCGACCGTAGTTCTCACGCGCGCGTCCTAGGCCTACTAGTTTACCAACTGTTACTAATTAAAATATATACGATTATTTATAGTATAGGAAAAATATGAATTATTGCCGCAAAAGAACTTTTATAAGTTTAGAAGAGTTTTATACTATCGTTAGGCCTGTAGTCTTGCCAACTCATTCCATTATTTTGTAAATATGTTTATATTTTCTTGCGTTTGTACTTCAGTTGAATCAGTCTGTGAGGAAATCCTATTCTCTCAGAAGAGGTGTTTGTACTTGGGACCAGTCTATATAAGCATATTCTGTAACTGTAATATCCTGTCTAGTCTGTTATTTTCTGTCGACGCTTGGGTATTTATTTTAGTTTCCCTACTTTATACATTTTAATTTATATATTTACTTTATTTATGCAGATTTTACAAAAAACATGGTTTTAGTCACATAGAGATGTAAATACAAATATACTTCACCCTCACAGGTACTAATATGTACTGTATAAAATACACACGTAAACATGTGTGTATTAATATAGTATTGTATTTGTGTACAAAATTTCCCAAGAATTTTTTTTTAATTTTGAAAGCTTTGTGCTTTCTCTGAATTAACATTATTTATTGATATTTAAAAGTTCTTGATGTTCGAAAATTGGCTCTTCCTGTAAAGTGTTGATTTTAGTGGTACCAATAGTACAAACATTGTTCCTACTGTGTTTCAGAGCCACTGGAGTTGGAGCCGTTCCTAGCGCTGGAGCCACCGATGTCGGCTACCGACTACGGTTTCTGTCTGGACCCTGACGAGGGCCTCTCCGAACTGTTCGACTTCGAGTTCTAGTGTCGTGTCGTGTCCGTCGCGTTGACGCGCGCATCTCGATACCTGCTAGATGCCGATTGTTTTGTACAGCCGGTATTGTGGAGTACTCTAGTACACTGACTTTATACACAGAAAACTATTTTATAAGCTTGCGTTGCTCTTAGTTTCGCAGCAAGATTTTATCATCGTGACAACATGTTTGTGCATTATTTGTTGTATTGTTGTTATTTCAAACCACGTTTAGGAACTTGCACTCACTATTTTGAATGTTTATTGTATTGACAGACTGCTTTTACCGGCTAACCGTTAAACCATAGACCTTATTAGAGAGAGGACTAGGCTGTAACCGCGTTAGTTATAAACTAAGTGCAAGGGAAGTTCAAGAGTTGAAACGAACAGTCTGTGTTACGAATAACCAATTGTAATCGCACACATGGCCTTGTTTCCTGTACCCAATTTTATTAACAAGCTGGTTCCTGTATTATTCTGCGATTTCTTCGTCTTATCTACATTGTTTGCTATATTCCTGTGAGTGGTGTCTCTAAACTTAATTCCTTATAAGATTGGTTTTGAGACCGAGATCAAGAAGAATCTACTGCTGGTTTACTGGCGATTGTAGTAGATTTTATTTTAATTTTAGAAGAATCCAAGAATCTTATCATGTCTCTTTAGAATATCAGAATTTGTAGCTTTTTTTCTGAAATGTACCCTGGTGTACTTAAAAGACGTTTTAATTAATATTAAACTTGAGAAAAACAGTCTTTGTCGTGAGTATTTGTTAGACACCTATTCACTGAACTTCTATGTTATTTATTAAATAAAACACTTATATTCGGTCCGAAGGCCTAACAATACATTCGGTTTACGTAAAGAAACGTCTGTGTCAATAATTTCAAATGTACCGAAGGTGAAATTGTATGGAGTGAAACAGAAAATGTACATAAAAGAAACTAAATTGCCGTTGAAATACTTTAGAAAATGATACTAAAAATGTTTAAGTAACAGAATTTTGAGGAGCAATTTAGTTTTGGATGTTGCATATTTTATTGTCCTAATCGATTTGTATAGTGCATTCGTATGGACACACGCTTTACTTTCACGCTGTTTGTTGAGTTTAACAAACATTGTATACCATCCGCATGTTGCAACTTGGAAAGCAAACCACAGTTGCTTTAATAATTATTATTTAAAAATAATGCCCTTTATGAAATTCTAATTTGATCCAGGGAAATGACGCTGGTTTAATTTATGCCACTAGGGAGGCGCTCCATCAACCTAATGGAAAGTGTTAACCGTCGCCCATGGACGTTTGAAACACCAGAGGTTTACCAACCCTGTAAAAAGAGAAAGCACAGCTGACCCCATGCTTCCTCTGATAGAGCTCTGGTAAATTTACGCCCCAGAGCTCAACCCCACCCACCAAGCAAGGTGTTATTTGACTGCGGTGGAGTGGAGGTCAATTCGGACAGCTTCACTTTCAGGATGTGGTTGGTCGCTATTCTCTACCTCTTGCATAGAAGTCATTAGGGGTAAATCGTATCCCTTTGTGAAGATATTTCGGAGCCGAAATTTCTAAAAAAACCTTAATTCAAGATGCGATGTGGTTGGTTATACGTCCTGATTTACAATACACCAGCTTGCTATAACCATGGTTTGCAATTTTATGACATGACACTATGATTGTTTATATCATACATAAGCATGATATTGAAAAGTCATCTTGATCTGTAAAGACCTCTGCGTACCCCCAGTTGGGGGAATGCGGAATGGTGAAGTATTGGCGTCCCGCGCTGCTGTACATAGTCTCGCTCAAATCAATGCGCGGGCGCCGCCTGTACATATTACGATAATGAACGGTGATATCCTAGCGGCCTTCGATTTTACTTGTAAAGCTAGCTCTAGTGTCCCATAAGCATGGACCGTTTACCGGAAAGACACAACATGCGTTAGTTATATCTGACATCAACAAATATTGTTAAATACTAAAGGTTTGTTTTTATTTATGGAATCGGAATTCCACAAAAAGAAATCAATATTTTTTGTTGTTGCTTAAATTCCGATTGTGGAACCATGTCGGGTCTTTCCCGTGAGTCAGTCTGCGCCCACGCGTTGTACGTGCACGCCGTTGAGGGCTGTCGTTTGCGCATCACACGTAATTGTGTTGTCGACTAAGTTGCCAAATATTTATTTAATGCCCAAGTTCGTTTAAGTTTTCACATTGGTTTTGGTTCGTTGAGTTTATACTTAAAATGTTTTATTTGCGACGCGCCTGCCCCGTGAAGGGGGAATTTATTGTGTGCGGCCAAAAAGCTCCATTAATTTGATGATATGATTAAATGATACGATTCCACGACAGGTAATCTTCAATAGTAGATAAAAAACATGACACACAAAATTTGATATATGTTATTTATAGCACTATTATGTTATAAGTATGCGGTTATTTGCATATGTCTGGGCGTAAGTAAAAAAGACGGCACGGCACATACTTGACAATATTTAGCTCCCTTCATAAGGCGGGCCACCCATTAAATGTTTCCATAATAATTGTCATTGTAAATACTGAGGGCAGGACGAGCGCGCAGAACGCACAACGTAGTTTTTCGCGTAAAATTTAGTTTCGAAAGTTTCAAGTACAAAGTGCGATACACGACTTGTCTTTACCGTAATTTAAGTACATCACGGATATTTGCTTTCAGTAAGAGTTCCCATCACAGTGCATCGGAGCGCTCCGCCCTGCCTATTTTTGAATAGTGTACAGCACAAAAGTCCTTGTAAAAAAACTATTAATAAGTGCATATCAAAATACTTTTAATGTTAGTGTTAATTTGGAAGGTGGACGCGGCGTGGCGCTAACGAGCGGGCGGAATCTGGTCGCGGTATTGTAGTGATTGGATTATTGGAAATAGGAAGTATAGGTCTTATAACAATGTTCTCTGGTGTCGTGTCCATAGGTTAAATGGACTTTTGTTACTGCCTATTGTTTAATAGTCCAGAAGCAGTCTGTTAAGCGGATGAAAACATTTTTTATGAAGCCTAATAAAAATAAGGAATCACCTACAATAACTTGCCTAGCGAAATGTAGTTTAGAGCTGATTTGGTTAGGCAAGATACAACCTAGACATATTTTTATATCATAAACTATCAGCTAAAGTAATTATTTGGGTTGACGAATGGATAAAGTACGGGATTTTTATGTCGTACGTTTTAGGCAATTTAGGCATATGGTATATTTATTAAGTTTCATGAAGCTGCCTTTCCAAATAGCTACGCACAAAAAAAGAGGTCTATCTCCTCAGCTATTTCATTTTGTATATTTTTTAATTGTGTATAACGCAACTCTTTGGCGATTGAAATTAAACAACATGCAGCTCGAAACATTTGTCAAAACTTTTTTACACTTAATTTGAAAGGTGTGTGACAAAAGTTCATTAGCTATACACTTATTTTTTTTGTTTTCAGTTCTATCCTTTCCTATCAATAGATCGTCTAACAGAACGCGACAAATATAGTTTTTTTTATCGTATGCGATATTATCCCGCCAGACATGCTACTGATAATAGTATTAAAAGTGTAATTTTTTATTATTTATACATTTTAGTTAAGTTATCCTCTCCAAGATCATTTATTATCGCAAAAAATAATTTTGTACAGAATGTCTACTGTTATGCATCCTCACATGAAATGAAATTTAATTCTAATGAATTTGTAACATTTGGATATCGTTGATGATTAAGTTTTATTTTTGGTTTGCACAAAAGCTTCGATCTTATTCATAGATTTTATTGAAATGCTGTTTTCACGCTAATAAAGCGTTTTAAACGCAAATTCGTTGTTTCCATCTGTTCCCTAAACAGTTTAGTGTTACGGCAAACGAAGCGTCGGCATTTGAAGATATGACTGTTACCACTGTTATTATCTACAAAAAAAAAAAACAAATAACAAACTTATAAAATATATATCGCATATAAAAATTATGAATAAGGTCGTGCGTAATTATTTTTAAACACTAACTTTTCCGTTCAAGTGAATTTTATTAACAAACGTCTGTTATACAATTGTACACAGAAATGTTAGTCAAATTTTCTTTAACGGTGGCTGTTAGTTATTGCACCCTGAGGTTGACTGTAAGCAAAATGCGAATGATGCTACCGCTTGATTCTTTAAACATCGATATTATAGAGAATAACTTGTAATTACTAAATCGATTAAAAATGATGCAACAAAGAATTAAGGATTTTAAAGAATAATCGATAGCATTACGATTTTCTAGTGACAGAACTATTCGGTGTAACATCGCTTCACGGCGATAATGTTTGTTTTTATAAATTAAATGGTTTACTACACATATTCTGGGGCCAAATGTACGAGAAAAGTAAGTAAGTACAAATTGTAAACGTAATATTTCTCGTAACTTTAGTTTAAGGTTACTTTCATTGTTGACACGGATGCGTCGTTGTACGACGATTAAATTCAATAACAAGAATAAATTGTCTTGCGTAATTTGTACGAATGTATGAATCTCCTATCGAGAATACATTAGATTGCCCTAGAAATAGAGCATATTTCTCTTTATATTTCCTTGGACTCCACTAACATGAGAAATCGTTTTGGATACACACAACAAACTTAATCTACTAGCGAGCGTATAAACATCAACGAACACGTTTACACAAAATGATTTAAGTGGGTAGCTAGTTCGGATGGGTATTTGTAGTTGATTGCACCACGCTAATCAATAGTTAACAAGAGTTTAGTGGTGCTTATCTGATCTAGTCATAGCCAAGCTTCCAATCCAGTAGACCAATCACAAACAAAATATAAATGAGTGTAATTGTGGCCACTTGTGTATTTCTGTTCGCGTTCGTATATCTAGTCTAGTGTATTCTTGAAGGTACAAATAGATCTCAAATACTGTTTGCAATTTCACAAGACTCATTGCTATAGAAACTGGCATACAACTTTAGCAGAACGTGCCGCAGTGGGGGAAAGTACTCGCATGTCTTTACCCAATCCCCACCCTTCTCTGCCAATGAGACACAAAAAAGTCGACTACTGCACACGTGGTTGTTCAAGTTATTTGCCGGTTCTTGTATACAAAACGACTGATAGTTTTGGAAAAGTTTGTTTCCTCTAATTTTAGTAGCCTTTAAATTGTGTGCATCGAAATGTTGAGAACTAAACACTTTTAAAACTGCATGGTTCTCAATTGCTATAGAAATTGGAAATTACTTTATGGAAATTACTTTTGTTTGTATAGTAAAGTCGATGATGAAGTGGCGGGCAGATAAACCTTCCAATTTCTGTCGCAATTCAATGACATAGTTATTAAGTGAAAGACAAATTGTGAAGAAGGCTTTGTTTAAATATCTTTGTGAAAGTAGGAACGTCGATTTATCAGCGTCGTCGCATTATGTCATTGGCTCACAAGAGCGACGGTTCCGCGGACCGCTAATTTCTGTCCGGTTAAGTATTCAACGTGACCTCAATATTACGCTTGTATCTGCCAGTATTTTATAGTCCAACACGTGTACTGTATCTTTGATTAATGTTAGCATATTATTATTGGTATTGATTTCGATTACACAAAACTAGTGATTTCAATTAAAATGTGACTTTTTGATTACATAGAAACTATTGAACGACAAGACTTAGTAGCTTTCAGATTTGTTATCTATGGTCATAAAATCACAGATTGAATCAATACGTCTTGTTTATGGATATTAACTACTGACTGAGAAAACCCCTCAGAATAATAACTAAAAAGCAAAATCGTTACCTTACTAGGCATGGTGTAGATTGTTTGTTGGTGTCATCTCTTTTATTACGTGTATACTTGACGTAGCTAAGGTTACGGCAACTATCGATACAGGGCACAAACGTTACAACGAGTTTAGTCCGTACATATTCGTCGATGCGACGCTCCACAGGGTCCTAATATATTACAATTCAGACAATATTGTTTATTTATTAGATTTTGCACTTTTAGCCATTAACTTGTATGTATTTTTGCTGTTTATTGTATTATTTCAATAGTGTTGTTTCGCGGGATTTAAGCTTGTTTAAAATGTATCGGTTCAATAATCCCCATGTACTTACATACTTTATAATCTTCCACTATTATTTTGAACATTGTCAATGAATGGGTTGTAAATGGTAGGAAATCAGTTCAGATGATAGTTGTAAAATAAATGGGTGACTCGCCTGCGTAATATATGCCGTATATGAAAAGGAAATATATTTTCTTCATACAAAACCAAAGTATACATAGTAAAGATGGTACTAATATCATCTTTACTATACTTCGGTTTTGTCCTTAAGGATTCTGTAATGGTCACTACACACCACAGGCGGGTCACCAATTCGCAATTATAACGATAAATGTGACGGAGACTTTTCGACGGCATGTGTTCGCGTGGACTTTACCTGGTTTTATAAATAACAAATTGAAGGTGCAATGTTAATTAATATGTATTTATAGTGTGCGTGCGATTCGCACAGGGACGATACGCTTGTGTGCGCCATATTGTTATTGGTGTGACATCTGTTCGGTTTGTACTCTTGTGTTGAAAGACTGAGGTTGATTATTCCAGTTTCGACGAACGTGCGAGTTATTTGTTGATTGAATTTAAATATAAAGTCATATATATATAGTTAGGTTATATTTTTTAATAAATATAATATTGAGATATGTAATATAAACTACTGCCTTTGATTTATTCCCACGTCTGAGTATTTGATGTAAGTATATAAATTATACATGAATGACTAGTTTCAGAATTACATTAACCGTGCTTGATGACAAAGTAAGAAATATTTGCCGTTTTACATGATGGATATCCCAAGCGACCACACAGAAATTACACATTCACTTGTGGGGGGGGACTACAGCTATTCGAAACACTGGCACATACTTTGACTTAGTCTTCATCTATATTACTAAGTGACATTAAAAACAAGCGATGCGCACTAGTTACATTAATTATAAGAAATCATACACTTTATAAGATTGTTCTGTATTCACACAAATATTCTGGAATATTCTGGAATCACTTAAAATTAGAATGTAATGTAGTAAGGTGACCTTTTTTACGTTGGAAAAGAGTACAGTAGCCAAAAAAAAAATTGCCTAATACGGCCCCTCCACAGTGGAGGGGCCGTATTAGGCTGTTTTTTTTGCCAGTGTTAAAAAAGAGTGGACCTCAAAAAAAAAGGTCATTCAGACGCTATGGCAGCCAATATTGCGCGCGTGAATATTGGCACTGTGAACTGATTGAAGCACTGTGAACCTGTCAAAAGAGTACTTTCAGAGTACAGGATTTTTTAAGAGTACGGTTTGCGAAAAAAGATTACTAAACTTGGCAAGTGACCACCCGTACACCTTAAATTAAAAATAATTTTAGCTGTCACCTACAAGAAGTTAAACCACACAATAAAATATTAAGATCGCTATCTTATTAGCATCAATCATGGATGAAATTATCAATAGGGAAGTTTCGGAACGAGGTGCTCCAGATGTCGGTGAAGGCGGTGCTGACGAGGTCGTTGATCAGCGGTCTGATCACCGCAAAGCCCGGCTTCCACGTAAAGTTGATCACGCGGTCCAACATGCTTTCTGGAAATTAGACATTCGTCTCAATGATAAAATACGCGAACACCGATCTTTAGGGTATTTAGATAGGGTGAAACACAAATCCCAAGTTCTTAAAAAATGGATCAATAGTACTCTAGTAGTATAGCTAATTAAAAATAAAATTTCCTAAAATCTAATACTAATTACTAAAATGTTTAAATAAAGTAAATAATAAGTATACTCAGTAATATTAAGTGCACTAATTAGTAATTACCCTCCATATAATAGGGGGGGGGGGGGCGAATCTGCAGTGGGTATGTAAGGGAATATTAGTAGTAGTACTAGTTTAAATAAAACACTTATTATTTTGGTAAAAAATTTCGTACAGACCTAAAACGCCCCGTCCTTCCAGTAGGTTGCCAACGTGTATCTCCATATCCCCAATATGGTCCACTTCCACATGTACGTCAACGCCTGCCTCGTTGCGTTTGATCCGGGTCGTTTGGGAGTAATCCCGCAGCGTAAGGCTCCATTTGCCTGTGCGGAGAACGCCTAAACCGAAGGCATCTCCCTAGATAGAAAGAAGATAAACTTAGGTGAAACGGGTGAAACATTTCTTTTTCTAGAGGATGCGCGCGTGAAAACCTTTTCTCGGTGTGGTCGATTTTTTGACCTTCACAAAATCTATAAACGGTGTGACAAAATTTTCTCGTGGTGCGTGCCATAAGCTGGTTGGCTGCTTTGGTATAAGCGACCCTATAACGACAGCTAGTTTAGCTTCTTTTGGGAAAAGAACTTCAACTAGAGCTGTTTTGTAAGGGACTGTGCTAAAGTCGTTCATGACTATCAACTGCCACCGAGGCCGAGGTTTCACATGAGTTTATCTATTTATGTTTTGGTAGCCTAAATATAAATAAGTCTAATGAAAAGCGGGACTTTTTTACTGGAGATTAAAGACAAAAATTGCTACGACTAGATTAAAGATAAGTTAAGCAAGTTATGTATCGCTCGATGACCTCCATCCGCCGTAAGTGAGCCTGCGGGCGACGGGCCTGGGAAGCCTATCGCCTTGGCATAAAAGGCCACGGGAGGAACGCTACGCTGCGTTACGCCCCTGGACTTGGGCAGTCGAGGATGGCCGTCGGTTTTAGTGGGTAGGTCGGGGTCCAATTTACCATCTCCACACGCCCCGGAGTCGCACATAACCCGGCCAGTCCCGAACGGCCAGGAATCAATGAGGATTACCGACGAAAAAAAAGCAAGTCATGTATGCTGGGTAGATACCAAATCATCACATTACATACGCAAACCTGTGTAAATACTAATCAGCGTGGTTTAGAAAACTAGCATTATCTTAACCCGTAAAACTTCTAAAAGCTCCTCTAATTTTATGGAGGAAAACCTGATTGTGACCCTGGTCAGAAAACAATGGCGCGATCGGCGATGATTTGTAACGAATGATGTAAATAGACAAGGTACCTATGGAGCTAAGAGAATTAGGAAATCGCTCGAATGTTCAGCTACGTAAGGTCGACACGTTTGTTGCATCAGATAACATTAACGCTCTAACTGCGGCGTAATATGGAGGAATATGCCAATATTGATTAATGTTGATGTTTATCTACATATTGTAAGATGAACTCATTTGTTCGTTCTCAAGTTTGTGACAAATATAGGTTCCTAGTTGGTAAATTAGTGCGTTGGTATTTGTGCCCGTGTTTTTACCTTGAATTCGTATGTACCGTTGAGCCATTTCTCCGGAAAGTATTGGGAGTAGATAATCCGTTTATTATCCCAATCAGTTCTGAAACCAACAGAAATAAACTGCTGAAAAAATCTTTAAACATAAATAAAATATCAACGAGATATTGTATGCTTCAAAAATGCATACATTTTAAGTCATGTTTCCGCAGTCGTAAAATAAAAACGCCATTCTCACAATGATGTTTTATGTTAGGTTAGTAGGTATGTATTGAACAAATAACCGACAATTTCAAATAGAACAGCATTCGGTGGCAGCATTATGATTATTTATAAGAGTTTTGTGAACTTATTTAATCTTATTTAATCTATTTCATCTTTAACTTCTCTAAACCAGAAGTTTTGTAGTATCTGGTAAACGTAAGTGTGACAGTAACGTACTTATATTTGGTGACGATCGAGGTTGTCCAGCCCCTTTCATAAACGTCGTTCAATGTGAGAATGTACCCAATCCCGCCAATGGAACGACCTTGCTTCACTTCCTTCGCGAAATGCGGATCAAAAGGCGCTACACCCATTTCTGGAATGCCTAAAAAAGCAAAAATATTTGTTTTGTATTTTTGCGGGCTTCTGTGGTCGGATTTCCAAGTGTGAAAAGATTCTTTTTCTTCATTTTCTATATTCCATGAATGTATAGAAATATGGTGTGTGTGGTTCCGTGTTATGTCAGATTTAGAATACATACATAGTAGTGTCACCACCCCATTCCATCCTGAGGTTGTCGTAAGAGCCGACAAAAGGAAATGACAAGGCTGAAAACCTAGCCGCAAGAGAAGGAAAACTTGATACGAAACCCTGTGCTAACCCGTCTGGCCAGCGTGGCACAGTGGGCTAATTACCCTCCCTGGCCCCTGGGTCATTTATGGGCTGAGTAGTAGTACCTAGTATAGAAATCATTGTCGATTTGTATCTCTGTTTGTCTACTGGCGGCGACGGGGTGCCATGGTTCAACATCATTGAGGCAATCGTAAAGTAAAGAGATAGCGTTTGATGATTACGATGATCACGTGCAGGGCCGGATTTAGGGTTCCAGAGGCCTCGGAGCAACAAAGGAGTGGAGGACCCCTTGCCCCAAATTGTTTTTCAAATAAAATGTACAATTTTTTTCAGTCGAGTTTTTCAATAAATAATTTATTGTGAATCCAAGTAGATTCTCTTAGTATTTAACAAACACATATGAATATAATCGGAAACAAGAATGATTTGTTACTAACTCTATTGTGGAGGCCCCCTGCTTGTGGAGGCCCCGGGGCTTTCGCCCCGGTTGCCCCCCCCCCTAAATCTGGCCCTGATCACGTGGTCAGCAGAAACTCTAGCTGGAGGAGGGACAACTTGGTTCGAAATCATATACAGACTCAGCTCGCTAGAGTTGTTAAGTGTGCTAATTTCCCTCCATCTAATATAAACAGAACAAAGCTGAGACATAAGTGATCATTCTCAACACATCATTCTCAGCTTACCAGTTTTGAAGTAAGGTCTTATTTTGTTGAAAGCCCGTTTCAAGCACCCGTCGAAATCTGGTGATGACTTTTTGCATGCTGCGAAGATTTTTTCTGAAATATAAAAGTTACAGTTACAATCACTACATCACTATCACTACACATATTATAAAACAAAGTCGCTGTCGTCAGTCCGTCCCTATGTATGCTTAAATCTTTAAAGCGGTTTCTTTTATTAGATAGAGTGTTTCAAGAGGAAGGTTTATATGTATAATACATTCATAATATTTTAGAGAAACACTCATAAATTTAGAGGTTCATCTTTGCACACGTGAGAAGCCGGGGCGGGTCGCTGGTTTAAAATAAAATGTTTTGCTATTCCATTGACTCAATGAAACCGGTTTAACCTTATTTGAGTAACTAACTATTTTGTTTTGTGCAAATGATGATTATTTCATAACATACCTCGGGCTGTATTACCGAGCGCCTGACTAAAGCCTTTATCATCAAATTGAACCTTGTTGTCTGATCTATTGGGTGAGTTATGAATGAAATACCGAACAGAGCGCTGTTACTGTAATTTCTTCAACTAACATAATTGGCAACAGGTGTCGTAAGAATTGCAGGTCTGACAGTCTAGTTGTACCTAGAGACAACTCACTTAAAAATTACTCATTGAGTGTGACTGTGTTGTGTCTGGACTCGTTTTTGTATTTTTTGCGTGTGTTTATTTCTCAACAAAATGCGTTTTTTTTTAATATCGCTGGCGGTACGAAGTTTGCCTGGTCAGCTCACCCGAAGAAGCATGAATGTTGCACAGAGTTAAAGTAGGACGTGTTGCAAACCCCCTCAACTGTGCTGCCACCTTGCTGTGGTGAGGGGGCTTGAGTGCCTCAATGATCCGTGGGGCCATACCGGCCAGGGCCTCCCATGCCGGGCGGGCCCACGGGGAGAGGTGAGACGAAGAGCGGCACCCAGCGTCGTGGCGGGTTGCGGCTCCGGGGACTCCTCTGTCCTCAGAGCTGCCTTGGGAGTCGTAAACCGCTGCGGCGCACCATGAGGTCCTCGGGTTGGCGCTCAACTTAGTTGGCCGTCAAACCGAGTCCTCACTCAACGTCCTCGGGTTGGCGCCGGCCGAGGGCTGACGCACCTCCTCTGCGAGGCCGTATGTCGCAGAAGGGGGCTGCGGGACGGATCGCCGGTGCGCTGCGGTAGATTGGGGCTGCGGGGACTTGGGTGGATGGGGACCCTGTCCCCAGTGTCTCGCTGCGAGCCCTGGACGGGGGCTCCGGGGACCTGGGTTGACGGTGGACCCTGTCCTAAGGGTTTCCCTGCGGGCCCTGGACGGCGGCGGTGCGCCGGTGTCCTCTGGTTGGCGCCGGCCCGAGGGCTGACGGGCCTCCTTCTGCGGGGCCGATGTCGCAGAAGGGGGCAGCGGGGCGGGTCGCAAGGGAGGGAGCTCCGGGTGACCCGCGCCGCGGACGGAGGCGGGGGTGGAGGGGGGTCCGTGACGATGCGGGCCCCTTCTGCCCTCGCCTAGGAGGCCGGTGGTGGTTCGGGGGAGCCACCACCGACGAAAGCCTCGATGACTGAGGGCGTCCCAGTATACCGGGGCGCCCTCTCTGATAGTCGCTTGCCCGCGTTGCGGGCACCACGCCGGGGCGTCACGGTAGAATGCGTTTACGCGAACTTGTGGCGCCCCAAGCGCGTCGTGTGAGGGTATGCCGCTGGGGTTTTAGTGGGTAAACGACTCTTGGGTAGACGACCCTTGTCGGAGTCCCACATAATCACCGACCTTTCCCCCGGGGTGCGGTGGTATGCATAAAGCATTTCCCCAGCGAAAACAAAAAAAAAAAAAAAAAAAAAGGACGTGTTGCAAAAACACACACAATCTCCAAACACCGTTTAATTAACAAAAAAATACTATGCATGCAGATGAGTTTAATTAATGTGCTGGGGCTATCATATCTGCTCGTTTCATAATTTAATTACGCGACTGAGCCAAAATTTAATGGTAAAGATCCGTGAACCGACAGGCGTTTCTTTACAAACTTGACCTATTCTATTTAACAGCATATAGGTATGTAACTAACATATCGTATACCCTGTTCAAGATAGCATGATCGATTTGACAGACGGGCTAGTGATGGGAAACAGTAAATATCTAGTAGTCCAAAAAATTACGTTTTAAAATACTTGTAACAGTGACAAGTTGGCGTGGGTGTATTATTGTGTGAAATTCATTATTGCACTAGACATATAAAACATTGGGTAGATAAGCGATGGCGGGTCAATATTCATAATAAGTTCCTATTTAATACTACAGGGTTATTTTTTGACCTTCCGCCAAATTTAAATAGGTGGTTCAGACCATGAAAGTAACCAAAAAAAAGTAAATAATAGTTGTAAAAGTGTTCAATTTCAATGCGCTAAAGCCAACGAATTTTATTTCAAAATGAAAATGTTTTTTATTCGAATATTGTCTTATAAAGTTAAGAAAAAGTGATAAAGAATTTCACACATAATACACCCATACCATCTCGTCACAGTTGCAAGTATTTTAAACCGCTATTTTTTGGACTACTAGATATTATCTGTTTCCCAACACTATTCATCATTGCAAAGTAAAGGTATGATTCCGAAGTACGCTGCACGCAGAAGTGCTACTACGGCACTACTGGTCCCCATTACCGCGACGTAGTTCGAAATCATACCTTTTTGTCGATCAGAAAAATTTACATCTGTCAAATCGATCACGCTATCTTGAATAGGGTATAGCTGTTTTATATCACTTGAGGAAAACCCTTTGTATTACTAATCAGCCCATATATGACTAACTGCTGAGTCGGGCCTCCTCCAGCCACATGGAGGGTAATTAGCCTACTGTGCTATACTGGCCAAACGGGTTGGAACAGAGTTTCGTATCAAACACGGCGCGCCACACGGTGGAGGAGTGTGCCGCCTGGGTGACCGAGAGGCGGGCCCTGGCGGCACAGGTCGGAGGAGACCTCTCGCTGCCGAGCCTTATCGGACGGATGCTCGACAGCAAGGAGGGGTGGGAAGGAATGGCCTCCTTCAGCGAGGACGTCATGTTGCAGAAGCAGGCCGCGGAGCGGGTCAGGGAGGAGGACGTCCTGGCCGACCCGTGCCGCAGACGGAGGCCGGGGAGGAGGAGGCGACTGTACGCCCACCTCCTTCCCCCGCCGTAGAGGCCGGTGGTGGGTCGGGGGACCCGCCACCGACGAAAGCCTCGATGACTGAGACCGGGACGCCCTCTCCGATAGTCGCTTGCCCGCATAGCGGGCACCTCGTCGGGGCGTCAACGTTGACTGCGCTCGCGCGAACCGTTGGCGCCCCAAGCGTGCCGTGTGAGGGTATACCGCTGGGGTTTTAGTGGGTATACGGGTTCTGTCCCGGGAGTCCCACATAATCACCGACCTCTCCCCCGGGGGGCGGTGGTATGCGTAAAGCATTTCCCCAGCGAAATAAAAAAAAAAAAAGGGTTTCGTACCAAGTTTACGGCTAGGTTAGCGGCACCCACAGGGTGGAATGGCGTGGTGACACTATGTATTCTAAATCCGTCACCACACGGAGTGAACCCTTTCTATACATCCGGTAGTACGCCTGGGACCTCTTTAGAGGGTGGATATCTATAATATCAAAATATTAATATCTATAATATCAAAATCGAAATGTTTTTTATTCGAATAAATTCTTGCGAATGCTTTCAAATAGTCAAAAAAATAATCTATAATTAAAACTAAAACAAAATTTAAAAAAAAATATAAAAATTATTTATCATTTAGTTTTTACCACCGGTTCGGAATGCCATTCCACAGAGAAGAGCCGGCAAGAAACTCCATGGTTGCTCTTTTAAATAAAAGGGTTACAATTATGGTGGTACAAACAAGTCTGACAGATAAAAAAGTAGAAAATAAAAATCAGTGAAATTACACAAATTACATGGTGCGTGCTGAAACTGCACTCACATACGGTTTACAAAACTTCACTAATAAAAAGGCTGAAAGATCAGAGCTAGACCATAACATAGTCGACGTTACTCCCATGCGTCACTATCTGATAGATAGTCATTAACTTGATAGTACGCTTTTTTAATTAGACCGGACTTCACGTAACTTTTGAATTTCTCGAACGACCAATCCAAAGCAGTTTCCGGTATTTTGTTGAACAGGCGAATTCCGAGGCCGAGACAAACGAACCATGTGCTTTTTGTAGCCGTTGGAATGGTGTAACTAGCTTACGCCTATTTCTGGTCTGGATATTGGAGGACGAGACGTCACAATTTTTTTTAAAGCTATTAAAATATATTTCATCATTCATTAGTCATTAATGTAAACAAGAAATAATAAAGGACCAAGGATGGACCCTTGTGGCACGCCCATTGACACAAGCGATCCAGCAGACTTAACTCCGTTAATGTTGATGAACTGAATTCTATCACTCAGGTACGATGCTAATAAATTGAGAGCATTGTATTTAACACCATAGTGTTGAAGCTTTCTTATCAGGGTTTCGTGATGCACACAGTCGAAAGCTTTCAATAGGTCACAGAAAATAACTATAGCATCTTGCGAGTTCTCCCAAGCATCATAAATATGTTTTAAGAGCGCTGCACCTGCGTTGGTCGTGCACATACCTTTAGTAAACCCGTATTGTTCACTATGCAATAATGTATGTCTATGAAAAGAGGAAATCGCTTTAGTAGGTTGCCTGGAAAAAATCGCTTTAGCGATAAGGCCGCCTATTTGTACATTGTCTGTTTTTGTATATTCTACTTTTGTAAATTTATATGTGCAGAGAAGTGTAAATAAATAAAATAAATAAGGTTTTCAAAAAAAATACTTAGAACTGGCAGAATAGAAATTGGACGATAAATGCCGGTCTCTTTTTTAGTGCCAGCTTTGAACAATGGTGTGATTTTACTAAGTTTCATCAAATTAGGAAAAGTACCCACGTCTTTAGATTTATTAAAAATAACTGTCAGGAATGGGGCAATCTCATAAATAATGCTATAAATTGCTAGTGTTGACATACCTCACAAATCTTCGGTTTTCTTTGAATTAATGCTATTATAAGTATTTACAATATCTACTGCTGTAACGTGAGTGAAACTGAACACGTCTGGACGTCAGGAGAAGAATTCAACGGAACAGTGATGTGTCTAGGTAGAGAGGCAAAAAGTTATTAAAGGTTTGAGCCACTTCATAATTATCAATTAATAATTTGTTATTTAGATAGATAGATAACACTTTATTGTATAATTGCGACATTAACATGGTTTACAAGCGAAATTAAATTTAACACATACAATTGGCGGCCTTATCCCTAAAAAGCAATCTCTTCCAGGCAACCAACACATTATTACAATAAATTTTGCGCAAATACTGTTGTTGGGATCGTTATATGTCAGCATTAAATAATAAATATAATATAATATATACATACATATGGTATAATATATACAAAAATATATATAATAATAAAAATTAAAGTACAAATTGTTCATGAACGATTAAATATGTTACAGTGTATATTAACTTCAACATGAGTGACTTGTTATTGTAAGGAAATGGTTTTTTACTGATTCTTTAGAAAGAAAGCGATTGGGACTGTCTAATATGTAAGAGCAGTGCGTTCCACAAATGGACAGAACGGACTACAAATGATTTGTCCATAAATTTTGTGGAATGCACTGGCACACTCAAAATTAAGTTCTCCGACGACCTCAAAAGCCTATCATGCGTGTCATTAAGGAAGTCAAAACGTTCCGAGAGATATGAAGGGGAGGTGGGATTAAAAAGAATATTGTAAAGTAGAGATAACATATGGTAATCCCGGCGATGGCGGATTGGCAACCACTTGAGCTTAATACGAGTTTCTGAGACATGATCATATTTGCGCAAACCAAATATGAATCGTATACAAAAGTTCTGAAGTCGCTCAAGCTTATTAAGCTGCTCCTCAGTAACATTGGGGTAGCTGGCGTCAGCATAGTCAAGGATAGGCATAAGGTAAAAAGTTCCTAAGTCGCCGTAGAGCACTAGCAGAGGCATAAATCTTACGACTAATTTCTTGGAGTTGTGGGACCCATGTTAAATTACTATTAATGACAAGTCCAAGATTTTTTACTTTATTAGTAAATGGTATAATCACTCCTTCAAAACAAATTTGTGGTGTTTGAGCCCAGTCGATTCGAGAAGTTATATTAGGACTGCCGATGATCATTGTTTGAGTCTTGGACGGATTAATTTTTAGGCCATAACTTTTACTCCAATGACTTATCCGGTGAAGGTCAGTATTTATTGTAGTAATTGCCTCCGATAGTGTGGCAGGAGGAGCATGTGTATAAATTTGAAGATCATCTGCATAAAGGTGGTAGGAAGACTGTAGTCGAAAGGATATAGAATTGATAAAAATTGCGAAGAGTAATGGAGATAGCACGCCACCCTGTGGAACGCCAGCACTAATATCACACCACGAAGAAAAGGTATCATCGATGCGTATACGTTGGCGGCGCCCAAGCAGGTAACTACGAAACCAATCAATAGCCGTTGGAGATATGTTAAGCGAGCGGAGTATGCCGATTAGTATATCAAAGTCAACGGTGTTAAAGGCGTTACTGAAATCTAGCAACGTAAGTAAAGCGAGATTGCCTTTTTCCATTGTCATCTGTAATATGCACGAGGGCAGTGACTGTGCTGTGGCCTGGCCGAAAGCTAGATTGGTAGGGGTTGAGTACCCGAATTTTGTGGAGGAAATTGGAGAGTTGATTGTAGGCAAGGCGTTAAAGGACTTTCGACAGGAAAGGAAGGATGGAAATTGGGCGCAGTTCGGAAAAAAGCTTTGGATTCGATTTTTTGGGAAGAGGCGTTATTTGCGCTTCCTTCCAGATAGATGGAAAAACACCAAAGGATATGGAGTGATTCAGGATGTGGGTGATTATTGGTAGGATTTCATTTAGGATAGGGAGGATCATATTGCGGCTAACACAATCACTGCCAACGGCATTTGATGTAATTGATTCTATGCTCTTCTTAACATCACAATCGGAAAATTGATTAAACACAAAACTGGAAGATCCGGGTTTCGGTGTATTATTCTTGGTGGTCCCATCAAAGTTGGACGAAGTTGAGAAATGTTTATTGCGTAAATCAATATTAATCGTTTTAGGAATTGCATCTTGTTTTAATTTACCGACTCCCATTGAGCGAAGGAATTTCCATACTTTTGATGGGTCTCCGTTCTGAATTGATTCATGGATATGTTGGCGTTGCGCATTTCTACACGCCCTATTGCAGTGATTTCTTATTGCCACGTATTTTTCCCGATTATTATGCGTGGGCCTAGCCTTATATTTGCTCATAAGAGCATTCTTTCTCACCATCAATTTCTTAATATCATCAGTAAGCCATGAAGCCGGCAAGTGTTTAATTTTTATTGCCCTAATAGGGGCATGCTTATTATATAATTGAGTTAGAAGTGACGTATACCCATTAACTTTATTATCTATACAATTGGTCGTGGTTACTGGAGTCCAGTCAATCTCAGCAGCATCCTTACGAAGTTCCTCCAATTTCATACCACTAAAATTACGCTGCATAAGGATCTTGGATTTGGCTTTCAGAGGTCAGACTTTATAGGAAAGGAAAATCAAGTCATGGTAAGAGAAAGCATCAGATGAGCACTTACCATGCTTGGCTACAAACGAAGGAGAGGAAACAAGAATAAGGTCGAGAAGTGAAGGAGCACAATTAGGGAAGTGATGGGAAGCACCAAGTGGGAGGGTTGAAAGGTTATAAAAAGCTATAGTAGATTGAAATCTAGAAGTACGGGAATTGCGTTGAAGTAGGCATGTATTAAAGTCGCCTAAGATAATAGTATGACTGTAGGAGGGGGTCAGCTTTTCAAGAAGCTGGTCGAAAGAGGAGAAATAGTCAATATTTGATGAAGGGCAGTAAAACACACCAAGAAGAACTTTCGTATTATGGAGAAATATTTCAATAAAAAGATGTTCGCCTGCATTTTGTGGAGGTGGTTGTGCTGACATATCAGTGATTGAAATGAGAATATTAGTACGAAGATAAATAGCAACACCACCACCCCTACCAGCAGCGCGATCGTTTCGAATGAGATGTTTAAGAAATTGTTGGCAGGCATGGTTTTAACCATGACTCCGAAATAAGTATTGCATGTATGTTCTTACAGTCAAAGCTGGCCAGCATATCGGGGATATTGTGGCTTTGATTTCCCAGTTTCAGCATTAATAATATTCCAAGTCGTTTTTATTTTATCCTCGGATTTTCTTATTTTACGGCATAAGTGTAAGGACTTAGCTGTATTGCAAACTTTCCTAAAAACTTTTGAGTATGACGATATTATACAATGTATTCCTACTCTTGTAAATGCCTGGTGTAGCCCAATTGCAAAATTTAATTTTATTTCTTTTAGTAATAGTTTTTAATTGAAATAAATCATCGTATTGCCTTTTAATAATATCAAATAAGTTCATAAATAAGCTATCTATCGCCACGTGCAAGAGCCATATCACCAGTCATCTTGGATATATTATCTATACTAATATATAAAGCTGCAGAGTTTGTTTGTTTGTTTGTTTGTTTGTTTGAACGCGCTAATCTCAGGAACTACTGGACCGATTTCAAAAAATCTTTCAGTGTTAGATAGTCCATTTATAGAGGAAGGTTATAGGCTATATTTTATTTTCAAAAGAATTAGGGATCCCTATGAAAATTGCGATTATGTAAACCAAGGTGTAAAATCGAGAACCTATTTATACGTGCGCTGCAAAAACTATTGGCAATAGAACAAAATGATGTACTACGGGTTTGTAGGTCTTATAAAAATCTACAAAAAAGTGCGGGAGCACATATCTAACTATCATAGTTTAGTCACAATAACCGATTTTATGTTCATAAAAAATATACATAGAGATAAGCACGGTTTCAAAGCCCACGCGGGCGAAGCCGCGCTCAAAAGCTAGTGTTTGAATAATTCTAATCTGCTACATGTGACTGGTCTAGTAGTAAACATAGGGCATTCCTCCTTTTTTTGAAAGGGTAGAACTATAAGTTGCCCGCAATGATCTGATGATAGGTCGTTTAGAATTGATTCATCGACCATATCGCAGCTGCAGAAAAAACTGTCCAGGCAAGTAAACGTAGTTTTAGTAATTCTAGTTGGTTCACAAAAAGCGTGAGTCAATCCGAATGATTTAAAGAGACTAATAAATCGACAAGTTGACGCTGATTAATGAAGCTAATCTATGTTAAAATCACCACAAATTATTTTTTTCTAGAACTTCTTCCATTACCATTTCAAATTGACTGTATATACTTGATGGGGGGCGGTAATCGCAAATAATGATATACATATCAAGTTCTACACAAGATAACTCGATCGTGCGCTCTATTGCAGAGCTGCACAATATCTTCACGTTCTTTAAATTTCAAATTACTTGACACTAATATAAGAGACCCACCACGGATGGCAGACGCACTTTGTGGCTCATATTATTGCGCCCAAGCTCATGATCTCTCAACCATGTGTTCCGTAACACAAAATACCTGAATTTTATGATAATCCAGGAAAAGATCAACCTCTAACTGTTTGCTAGTCATTTTGGTGTACAATGCGTAAATGATTGGGCATAACTGTTGTCATAACTAGTTGTTTAAACAACCAGATGTGTCCGGTGAACTGTGAATAGCACAGTCTGTCAGTGTCTTTAAGACTAGAAGTTTAAAACAATAATCATCTGACATTGTCAACAGGGTGTAAATTAAAAGCTATCAACATAGCCTTTGTCAACATAAATCCAGATGTAAATTTGTCAAAAAATCAAAATATGCTTTGTCATAGCGATGAGTCAGATTATTTATTAGCTTTTGAATTAAATATGTGTCTATTTTGATTAACTGTTAATGACTGTGTTTACAATAAATTTACAGCCATACATGGAATTAAGCTCTAATAATTTGTCTATCATAAATAAAATCTGTAACCGTTTAACCGAAACACTATTACCAAATAAAATGATTACAGTTGTGTCTGTATTTAACATAAGAGGCTAAATGTTTTGTATTAAAGTAAAGTACTTATGGCAATGCCAGGCGAACACATTTACAAATAGGTAGATCATAATTTTCTTTCAAGAGTGACCTAAAACATTAATTTGTCTGAGTATATAATAACTTTAGATGCGGCTGTACAGGGGCGCACATCTTGTTGTGATACAATAAGGTCATTTACGTTGCCTAATTCACCACATGGATATGATGATGATGGTTCTGCATGGCCATGAGAGACAGTGCGGCATGTGTTTTCTGGGTACAAATGCTGCTGGCAATTATCTACCAAGGATTGAAAACGATCAGCATTATAAGAACTCATTTTCAAAAGCTCCTACCATAATATCTACCATGGAATATTCGACTCGTAGGAACTACTAACTTCTACGAGTTACTCGATTGGCTGGTTAGATCGACACTTGATATGAATTTAGCGGATAGTGCGGAATTTGAGTTTCAGGTTAAGCAATGTCTGACTCTGCTGGATGTTTGATGGTTATCTGTCTTTATAACCGCTGACCGCTTCCGAGCTTCAGAGGGCACGTAATGCCATCGCTGCGTCGTGTCTGTTCCCGCTGCCATGGTAGAACGATATGGTAGACGATACGAAGTCAGTAGACAGTATGAAAACTGACCGGTCTGTATCAATATGATTACTGGCTGCTTTTTTAAAGTCGTACTCCACGAACACGACACTATAGTAAGCTTTTTTACGTTTGAAATCCTCATAGGTGCCCGACTGCTGAGCGCCAACCGGGTTATGAGGTAATTGCGCCCCAAACTACCCAAAAAAATTCAACGGTATCCCTCAACTGCGACCCTGATGAGCCTTGGCTTGCCTATGAGCGGGCCACACGCTTTGATGGCTCTCTCCGCCCAGCATGGGTGACCCTGATCCGGTATCACTCCAAGGTACGCAAGCCCTTCATCGCAACTAGCTCGCAGTACAGTCAAGGGGGATGCTATAGCAAGCCTATCAAAAAATCGTAACTTATTAAATTAAAAAAGGTTACAGTGATGCCTTGGCGTTTAAAACAACCTCGTCTAGATTCATCCTAGTCTTCTTTAAGTAAACGTTTGTTTAAGCAAAAAAATTACTGAAAAATCTTTTATAGGATTACTAGCTGACCCGGCAAACTTTGTTCCGCATTATATATATATAAAACAAAAAGAAAGTTGGACATAGGATACCTGAGATTTTTATCTCGTCCGTATAAAACCTTTTTTTTTTTTTTTTTTTTTTTTTTTTTGGTTTCGCTGGGGAAATGCTTTATGCATACCACCGCACCCCGGGGGAAAGGTCGGTGATTATGTGGGACTCCGACAAGGGTCGTCTACCCAAGAGTCGTTTACCCACTAAAACCCCAGCGGCATACCCTCACACGACGCGCTTGGGGCGCCACAAGTTCGCGTAAACGCATTCTACTGTGACGCCCCGGCGTGGTGCCCGCAACGCGGGCAAGCGACTATCAGAGAGGGCGTCCCGGTATACTGGGACGCCCTCAGTCATCGAGGCTTTCGTCGGTGGTGGCTCCCCCGAACCACCACCGGCCTCCTAGGCGAGGGCAGAAGGGGCCCGCATCGTCACGGACCCCCCTCCACCCCCGCCTCCGTCCGCGGCGCGGGTCACCCGGAGCTCCCTCCCTTGTGACCCGCCCCGCTGCCCCCTTCTGCGACATCGGCCCCGCAGAAGGAGGCCCGTCAGCCCTCGGGCCGGCGCCAACCAGAGGACACCGGCGCACCGCAGCCGTCCAGGGCCCGCAGGGAAACCCTTAGGACAGGGTCCACCGTCAACCCAGGTCCCCGGAGCCCCCGTCCAGGGCTCGCAGCGAGACACTGGGGACAGGGTCCCCATCCACCCAAGTCCCCGCAGCCCCAATCTACCGCAGCGCACCGGCGATCCGTCCCGCAGCCCCCTTCTGCGGCATACGGCCCCGCAGAGGAGGTGCGTCAGCCCTCGGCCGGCGCCAACCCGAGGACGTTGAGTGAGGACTCGGTTTGACGGCCAACTAAGTTGAGCGCCAACCCGAGGACCTCATGGTGCGCCGCAGCGGTTTACGACTCCCAAGGCAGCTCTGAGGACAGAGGAGTCCCCGGAGCCGCAACCCGCCACGACGCTGGGTGCCGCTCTTCGTCTCACCTCTCCCCGTGGGCCCGCCCGGCATGGGAGGCCCTGGCCGGTATGGCCCCACGGATCATTGAGGCACTCAAGCCCCCTCACCACAGCAAGGTGGCAGCACAGTCGAGGGGGGTCCGTATAAAACCTACTTTAACAAAACGCAACTGACACCGAAACGTTATGTTGTCTATAGTTTAATATGGTCGAAAATTTGACAATTAGAAATTTTGAATCTTGTTTATATTGTTGTAATTCACATAATATCTTTATAACTTGTAGCCTATGTGTTATTCTGATGTATAAGCTATATTATTGTAAAGTTTCATTAAAATCCATTCAGTAGTTTTTACGTGAAAGAGTAACAAACATCCATCCATCCATCCATCCATCCATACTTACAAACTTTCACGTCTATAATATTAGTAAGATTTGAATCGTGTGGAATAGAATAGGTGCCGAAGTGATACAATTGTATTGGTAGACCATAACCGTTTAAATCGACAGTCACGTGACTTTGACCTTCTGAAGTGTCTTGAATTAGGGGCTGTCCATTAATCACGTGAGGTTCGAAAGGAGGGGTTCGGTAAAAATCATGAAATATCACAGGAGGAGGGGGGTATACTAAGATATCACATGTATTTTTTCGTCAAACGCGTTGAAACAACCTTTACGTGTAAGATTCTTTGTAGGTACTAAAAATTTACGTGATTTTTAATGGGGGGGTGGGGTCTAGTCTTAATTCTCATCACGTATTACCTAGGATGAGGGAGGGGTTAAAAATTGTTAACAAAACATCACGTGATTAATGGATAGCCCCTTAGCTGCTTTAGTGCCCTGTTTATTAGCTGAAACAGATCAGACTGGTATCGACCCCAATCAGACTCGGAAAAGGCGAGTTACATGATAATTCTGTTTAAAATTATATTCTTCAAAGGTCATGTGGTGGTGCCAGTGGTTAGTTTATACCTAAACATAACGATCGGATTTCTGTCAACCTTCAAGTTTGCGCCACAACCTGATGCGGCTAAGCTAAACAGACTTGCGTCATATCCACATTTTAGTTACGAAAACCTTCACATTCATACATAAATTGTTATTTTTATCGAGGTATTAACAGTAACGATTTTTTTGTTAGGCAGTCGAAGGATATCATCGGAAATAGTTGTTTTGTTAAGATTCAATATGCATTCTAGGTAAATTCCATTATTTTCTATAAAGTAGTTGCTGCTTGCGGTTACACTCACGTCTATAATTTATTTAAAAAAATATGTCCACCATGACGATGGTAAAATTAGAGTACCATAAGTTGAGTACCAAAATTGGTCCAGCAGTTTCGTTACATCGAGTTATGATGCACCATTGATACGGTATAGACTTCATTAATACATAGGTACTGTTTCAAATTAAATCATACATAACATTTAATCACGTGTTCTATATTTAGCACCGGTGCTGCTCTACAAAGAAGAGCCGACAAGAAACTGTGTAGTTACAATTTTAAATCGCCGTTTTTGGTTACAAAGACTGAGTTAAAACAGTCTTTTGAGAGCAAGCTTGCGCAAAGTTCACAAAGGGACAACCATTAAATGATACCAGGAGACGCGGTTAAACGTATACAACTTTAGGCGCAAAGGGATGATCACCCAGCCAGACGAGGTGGTAGGTCTGGCAGGGGTCCGCGGGGCCTATCCCCCGAATAATGTAGTCGGGGATATCTTAACCGTGCGAATTGCTCTTTGAACTTCGCTATCGCGGTGTAGGACTTTTTGGTATTTCTCGCATTTGTAGGCGATCTTTCTTGATGTTATTAGTTTAGATTTTTCGGGTAGACTGTGTAAAGTATATAGCATGCTGGTCACTACACACCCACAAAAAATGCTACAGCCATCCCTAATGAGCATAAAGCCAATCAAAAGAAGCAGTGTTTAAAACGTTTTTCTATTTCGAATCTCAATGTTTTTCTGAACCTTATTTTTATCACAAAACTTGGGTTTCAGTGAAAAGGTTTCTAAGGTTTATATCCTTATTAGTACATTTATAGCGCACTTTTGTCATCAGTTTTATGAAAATATTTTTCAGTTTTTGTTATTAATTATTATTACAATTTCGTTTTCGTGCGATTACATGTTTCGCTATAGTTACTAAGGCATTACAATTTCTATTAGTCCGGTTAGGTAATCCGTAGTTTAGAAGCAATAAACAAAAGCAGCATTTGGCCTCCTTTATTACATTGTTAATGTTACAATGTTGTATACTAATTATTTATACAAAGAAGCAAATTGTATTAATAGAGCGTGGCTTTTTACTCTACTAAATTTCCCCCACAAGTTTCGGCATATGGCTAACATCCTTGTGGGATTTGATTTATTTGGACAATGACATAGAATTGTTTTTAGTTTTTTTTATATAATACATAGATTTAATTAACCGCTGTTTGTTAAAACTGCGTTCTTTATCTCTTTACACATATGTTATTTGACGATATTGACGACACGGTTGGCGCAGTGGTTGAGCGATCGACTGCTGCGCAGCATGTCGATGTCATGTCGCGGGTTCGATTCCCGCACGGAAGAAATATTTGTACGACCTATAAGTATTTGTGCCGGGTCTGGGTGTTTTCTATACATAATAAATGTATGTATTTACAAAAAAAAATATAAGTAGTTTATCAGCCATCTCGTTACCATAACACAAGCATTAAGTTGCTTAGCATGGGACGAGATGGCGTTGTGTGAAATGTCCAAGGATATTTTTTTTTAATTTTTATATTTAGATTAGTCGTATAGAACCAAAGGTAAATAAGATCTCATGCAAATACTTTTAATAATTCGGATCATTGACATCGAGCTATAATAAAACTAATGTGTTGCTGACACTTCCCAGTGCCCATTCGTGTTCTCTATTCTATTCGTATGCTTTTTATACCTTCTAGGCAAAAATATTTAATCCAGCCCGCCGATGTCCACCAAAATCAAAATGGGTAATTCCACACAAGCAGCAGTGCTTTTTGTATTAATCTGGCCCTCCTCTAGAATTTCTTAAACTTTGTGGCCCAACATTAGAAAAGTTTGCCCACCACTGGGTTAGTTCGACTGTTTGTCGGGACCCACGAGGGAAGTTCATAATATTGATCAACCCCGTTCATATTATTGATTGGCCAAACCTCCACAGGGTTTTTTTTGTCACCTAATAACATTTTACAAACTGTAAAATTGGTATAATTTTACAAACTTCTTCAAACATAAAATACACCTACAGGTGAGTTGGGCCTACTGCAACAACCTGGAGGAAAATACTGCTGTGCAGTGCCTGGTCGGCCGGGTCAGACGATCTGTATAATTTCTTTTAGTCTCCTCGTACGGCACTCTTGGGATGGAATGTGGTGGTGGCACCATATATTGTGATTATTTTACAAAATGCAGCCAAATCTATTGTAGATAGTTGCTTAAATTTATTAATCTGAATATAACAATTAATTGATATGGATTAAACTTACCAATTTCTTGCAACTCCTTTTCGCACACTGTTTTATGTGAACTACACAGCACTATGGCACTGATTACTAATAAATAATGATATGGTGGCATAGTTAAATACTATAGATTACAATTAATAATTATAAAAAAATAACAACAGTTATTGATATCCTAAAAGTAACGGATCATTATTTATATCCCATACCATAGACTCACACAACACTTTTTAATTTCTAAAATATATGTTATGACTTAACTGTTTTAAAAGTTTTGTATTTTTGGCGCGCAATGCTATCTAATGTCAAGTTGATTCTGCGTTCAAACCGCAAAAGAGCATGCCCCTACCAATGCGGGTGGTTGCGACAGACGAAGGAGTGTTGTCACTGGATCTTAGAACGCTTAGAACAGATTTGAAAGTACATATTTTTAAAACTGTTACTACATTAAGACCCAGTCGAAAAAATCACTTTCCACGATAGTAATTAAGTAATTGTTTGATGTCATTAGTATTAGTCACTTTTAGCTTACGACAAATGTTGTAATTCATTTAAGTTATATAATTTTAATCATTTACAGTAAAAAATTAAAGTGATATTAAATCTATACTAATATATATAGCTGCAGAGTTTGTTTGTTTGTTTGTTTGAACGCGCTAATCTCAGGAACTACTGGTCCGATTTCAAAAAATCTTTCAGTGCTAGATAGTCCATTTATCGAGGAAGGTTATAGGCTATATTTTATTTTCAAAGGAATTAGGGATCCGTATGAAAATTGCGATTTTGTAACCCAAGGTGTAAAATCGAAAACCTATTTACGCGTGCGCTGCAAAAACTATTGGCAATAGAACAAAATGAAGTACTACGAGTTTGTAGGTCTTATTAAAATCTACAAAAAAGTCCGCGAAAGCACATATCTAACTATCATAGTTTAGTCACAATAACCACTTTTATATTCATAAAAAAAATGCTTTGAGATAAGCACGGGTTAGATGCCCACGCGAGCGAAGCCGCGCCCAAAAGCTAGTAAAAAATATTTTTATTACGATTATTTAAGTAGAAGTAGATGAAGCATTCTCAGAAAAAGGTCCACTGGATTTTTCTTACACCTTTACATAGGTACCTTAAATAATAAAAAATCGCACTGGTCTAATTTACCTATGTGAAAAAAGTAAACAAACACCGTTTATGAACGCTTGGCTGTTCTGTGATTCTTCTACCTGGTACCATTAGTATATAATATATACCTCGTATAATCTGCGTATGCTTTGAAAAAACGTATCAGTTAGTTTTTTTCTATTTTATTTAGTAAATGTTATTAGGTTTATTTCGATTATATTCGGTTCAATATACTTATATAGATTAGCTATTACTATTTACCATACCTTTATACATTAATTCATAATCAAAATCTATGTATGCACGAAGGTTCATGTGAGCTGGGGGCTCCCCCCCACTGCTTAGTAAGGGCCACCTTAACTCACGTCATACGAGTAGCAGTGGAAAGTCCCACAACCTGGTTGCCAGCAACTTTGCAGTGCAAACAAAGATTCAATTCGATTCTCATAATTTGAGAGCGCTTAAAGACTAAAGACGGTAGATAGTTCTTTATTAATAGATGTCGTTTTTATGAAATTAAACTGTCGAATTAATTTATTTGAGGTCGATTCACATTTTCATAGTTTTTACTAGCGGCCCGTCCTGCTGTGCTATGTTACCCGCGGGTAACACCGCGGGGCGAAGCTAGTAAAAAAAGTAGCCTTAGTTACTATATTAATATTACTATATTATCAGCTACCTATCAGTGAAAGTCCCGTCAAAATCGGTCCAGCCGTTTCAGAGATTAGCCGGAACAAACAGACAGACAGACAAATATTAAAAAAAATGATATTTTGGTCTATGTACTGTGTATACATACTTACGGATTTAGTAAAACGTGGTTATTTTATTATCACAAAACAGACACTCAAATTTTATTTATTTGTATAGATATACCATGAATTTAGTTATACGTGATAAAAATGTATGGCAGATTTATGTCCTCTCGACCGAAGCCGCGGGCATCAGCTATCTATCTATAGCTAGAGTGTTCGCATTAGACAGGACCCCATTAAACCGATCATCACCACCCATACTGACGCAACAATAATACTTACACACATCCATATATCAACTTAGATATCATAAACAGTTTTGCAACCGCACTTGTGTAACGAATCTTCAGCCTCGGACGTTGTTTGGGTCGTTTAACACAGCGATAGCTTTAGCAAGATCACTGCCATATCATTATCATAATTTCAGCTCATAAATAACTCTCTACTGCGTCGAAATTAGCCTACTGTGCCAAGTACCGATTTAGAATACATAGTGTCACCACACCATTCCATCCTGAGGGTGTCGTAAGTGCCGATAAATGGAAAAATCGAGCCCAAGAACCTCGTCGCATGAGAAGGAAATCTTTAAATATGTGCCAATCCGTGCGACCTTGGGTAGTTGTAGTAGGAATCGGCAGTGAGTAATTTTAATTTAAGGTTGAGTAGTAGTAGTGCTGCCATCTTGTTGTGGTGACGGGCCATGCGTGCCTTTAGGATCCGTTGGGCCTTACCGACTCAGGGTCACCCATGCCGGACGGGCCTGTAATGGGTGGTGTCAAAGAGAAGAATCTTGATAGAAGGAGAAGGGAGAGGCCAGACGAAGAGCGGCACACAGAGGCGTGGTGGTGTTTGGCTCCAGGGACTCCTCTGTCCTCAGAGTTGCCTCGAGAGCCTTAAACTGCCGTGACAAAGGCGGACCAGGGCTGCCGCCGATAGCAGCGGAGGCTCAGCTAGGCCGCCGGACCAGGGCGGCCAGGCAGGCAGGCAAGCGTCAAGGCCCCATCAGGGTCACGGAGCATGCTCCCCCATCGGGAGGAGCGAATCCCGTGGCCCTGTTTCGGGCAGTTAAGGGACACCGTTGGTTTTAGTGGGTAGGTTGGGGCGCAACTACCATCTTTTCGCGCCTCGGAGTCCAACGGTCGGGTATCCATGAGGACTACCAACGTAAAAATAAAAAAGTAGTTGTAGAAAATATGATTATAGGTACCTATAGGAATTAAATCGAGGTATATATAATAAAACGTAGATTATACGATAATTTTAATTTCTTAATCTAAAAATACAATATGGTCGAAGTAACTATATGCTTATTCAAATTTCTAAATAAATTAATAAGCTACATTTTAAAATTGAAAAAAGTAAGAACCAATTTATTAAAACTAAATCAGTTTAACCCAATGTTGTTACAAGTAAAAAGGTGTATTACCATTTATTTGTAACATCATTGGTTTAACCTAAGAATATTGTGACTTATACTTGCGTACGTGCCAAATGTACCTTATCAAAACGATCTAAATTAGTCTTTGTCTATTAAATAAATGTGCCATCGACAATCAATTTAAGTATTTTTTCCTATTGGCAATTCAACGCTCTAAGATAGTGGATCTCACTACGAATGACACTACGAACTAGGGACCAGGAACTCAAAGGCAGCAATAACCCTTACAAATGTACATCTGTCTCAAAGAACCTCATTCTGCAACACTCCAAAAAATCCTCGGCAGGGAGATTATATTAGGTGGAAAGACAGGATTAGAGTCTCCGCGAGTTGATGACTGAAGTCTGCACAGGTTCGTTATTTATCACTAGTCCACCAATTTAAGTCGCTCAGCGTGCTATGGAACGAGCTATGCTTGGAGATTCTCTGAAAGATAGGCTCCGTAACGAGACTATCCGACAGAGAACCAAGGTCACCGACATAGCTCAGAGAATTAGCAGACTGAAGTGGCAGTGGGCTGGTCATATCTGTAGAAGAACCGACAACCGCTGGGGTAGACGAGTTCTTGAGTGGAGACCGCGAATCGGCAAGCGTAGTGTGGGACGGCCCTCTGCTAGATGGAGCGATGATCTGCGAAAGGTTGCGGGCAGCAGCTGGATGCGTCAAGCTGAAGACAGGGCGCTATGGCGCTCTTTAGGGGAGGCCTATGTCCAGCAGTGGACTAATGTGGGCTGATGATGATGATGATGATGATGATACGGGGGAGGATAATGTTCAGCAGTGGTCGGCAGTGGCTTTCACTTAGAATATTAGGAAAATGATGTTTTGGGTTTCGATCAAGACCGCACACATTAAATATTGTCTATGATTGGACGATTGGCTGAAATAGGACCACAAGTGTCATTGAGAAACAGAGTATACATATTATTTGGGTGAATAAATAAATAAATATCCTTGGACATTTCACACAACGCCATCTCGTCCCAAGCTAAGCAACTTAATGCTTGTGTTATGGTAACGAGATGGATGATAAACTACTTATATACATTTTTGTTTTTGTAAATACATACATATTATAGATAGAAAACACCCAGACCCGGAACAAATACTTGTAGGTCGTACAAATATTTCTTCCGTGCGGGGATCAATGTAGACATAATAATCAATATAACTAACCCGATCTGGACAACAATGTTCTGATATAAAGCAAATTGTGTGACAGTTCTCGACATTTTTTCGATCGATCGAACAGTTTCACTATCTTTAAGAGTTTTTAGAGAGTCGATGGCAACTGTTTTATTGTAGAGTAGCACCAAATTTATATCCTATTAAGTTCCGGATTGTTAGTCGACCACAAAGTCGTCGTATGGTATTTGCTCCAGGATCCGTTCCAGGAAGCGAGACATCTTCTCTGCGAGGTCTCGCTTTAGTTCCGGTTTCATTTCTTTTAAGAGCTCCTGAGCGTTGGTGTTGATGAATAAGTTAAGGGCTGCCTCTGTAATTATAGGAATATACTTTAGTAGACATTCATGAAACATGATCTTTGTAGTAAATTTAGGAGTGGTCCGTGTCACAACATGGATTACAAGTCTGACTGCCTCGTTGGTCTAGTGGTTAGATGTGCCGCCTTTGGATCAACGGGTCCCGGGTTCGATTCCCGGGTCGGGCAAGTGTCTTTGTCTAAACCAGAGGCACTGGCTCGGAGTCTGGGTGTCATTTCTATCTATAATATGTATGTATTTACAAAAAAAAAAAAAGTATATAAGTAGTTTATCATCCATCTCGTTACCATAACACAAGCATTCAGTTGCTTAGCTTGGGACGAGATGGCGTTGTGTGAAATGTCCAAAGATATTTATATTTATATTATATTTAAGTACATAATTTTATTACATCGTGGTTTATGCAACTAAAGGAACTATACATATAGGCAGAAAACCTGGCCGTAAGAGAAGGAAGGCTTGAAACGAAATTCTATGGCAAATCATATAACTAGCATTGCACAGTAGGCTTATGCCTTCATTAAAGAATTCACAAAACAGCTAACCCAATCCGTTTGGCTAGTTTGGCGTCCCACACGGTGGACCGATGACCTGGTTAAGGTCGCCGGAAAACAATGGATGTGGGCGGCCCAGGACCGGCCTTTGTGGAAATCCTTGGGGGAGGCCTATGTTCAGCAGTGGACGTCTTTCGGCTGAACTGATGATGATGATGAATCCGTTGATTGTTAGCTTTCGTAACCACTTAATAGTAAAGTTATCCGTGTGGTGACGGATTTAGAAAAAATAGTGTCAGCACCCCATTTCACCCAGAGGGTGTCGTAAGAGCCAACAAAAGGATAACGACAAAGACCTAGCCGCACGAGAAAAAAAACTAGAAACGAACACCTGTGTCAACTGTTTAGCCAGCGTGGCAGAGTTGTCTAATTTCCCTCCCAGCCCATAAATGACTATACTGGGAGGAGCCCAGCAGAGCCATTTCTGGGCTGAGTAGTAGTACCTAAACTTTTCTCCTTGACATTTGTGTAACTGTTGGTTAAGAGGAAAAGGCAGTGGTCGATAGATACTCACGCAACACAGAGTTACTGTTCTGCAGGTTCTCGACTCCCATCTGTATGTCCCGGACCGAGAAATCTAGTTTAAGCTGCTGTAGACGCAAGTAGGTGCGACCGTCGCGCTCGTATGGCTCACCTCGGAAGTACACTTTGGCCTTTACTCCGTCTGAAGACAATAGAATTATTTAGAACTAGATTTCTATTCGCGGAAACCGTGAATAACTCGAGTTTCACCCCTTCAAGTTATATGTTCGCTGTGGTGAAGCATTTAGAATATATAATGTCACCAGCCCTTTTCATCCAGAGGGTGTCGTAGGAGCCAAGTAAATACAAGCCGCAAAGGAAGGAAAGTGGATACAAAGCCGTGTGCCAACAAATCTGGCTAGTGTCGCCCAGTGGCTTATTTCCCTCCATGTAATTGGAGGAGACTCTGAAGGAAAGTGGATACGATACCGTGTGCCTACCCATATGGCTAGAATCGCTAGTGGCTTAATTCGCTCCGTATAATTGGAGGAGATTCGACTCAGTAGTCGTTTGTGGGCTGAGATGGTGACCCACTATAGAGTCGGGCCTCCTCCAAACTCATGGAGGGAAATATGTTAGGATGCTTACCATATTCTCCCCAATATTCTCCACCCCCTGAAGCACGGACCAACAATAGAACTCCGGAAGAGCGGTAGCGGGCGCGGGCGCTAATGTGGGGGCCGTATAGGGTTAGTTGGAACTGATGTGTCTCCAAGTCTGACCTGAAATAAGATGGTTCGGTTAAAAGAACGATTAAAAGAAACTATTGGAAAGTATTTAATGCAACAACTACCTACCTAATTTATTACATACAAAATACATTAATTTGGTACTTCAATTTATTACATAAAAAAAAAACCATTAATTCGTTACTTCATGAACTGGGAATGGTGGATCTGGTAGAAGCAGCAAAATACTATTTGCATAAATAATATGAAATTTTTGAACAGCTTGAACGGTCGAATATGTTCTAAAATTGCCCCCCTGAGAAGGTTCCAGAGAAGGCCCATTTTTATGACAAGTATTTTCGATCGATATTATCTGTGGGTATACTTGGCTGCTCATTTGGACAGTTTGAAGTTTATTTGTCTGACGCTACTGTAGTTAAAAGGTATAGATGCAAACGTAGAAGCAAAATAACCACAAGTGCTCTGCCAGACCGCAATTCCCGTTTTCACAAAGCGATTAATAAATTATTTTTTACTCTTCCGGTTGCCCGGACGACCATCTTAATATGTGTCAATTAGCTCTTGGATAACAAGCATAATGCTAGAGGAGTTTTAGAAAGTCTTTCATAATTTTCAAACAAAGGAAAGGTTACTTGTTCCTGAGAATATTTGGCAAATTTAACTTGAAATCACAGCAAATATAGGTGTTTTAGTATGGTTTGACGTTTAATTAAAAGCTTCTTTAATTATAGGAATCACTTTATTATTAAGACTTATGTTGTCGGACATTTCTAGGCACGTGCCAAATCAAGATGGCCGAGCGCAGACCTCGCGCCATGATCATGAAAGGTGTGGCCAACACTCGAGTAGTGTTGCCAACAATAGGTTCGTGTAAGACCGAGATCATTCTTGTAAGTTCGGACCTGTTTATTAGATATGGGTTTGTAAAAAGGCCCTGCGATACATTATGCTCATTGGAACTTAAAACACAAACACTCCCGATGAGTAATGCAATTAAAACACGGTTTATTTATGACTAAAATCATGTTTTATGTTTGTAGCCTTCTAGTATTGTACACAACGCGGCATTGTGGTGTCCTTCTATTTATGTACTTAGTCATAAAAAGACAAGTTTTCAATACATAACCCTGAAGATGTTAACATTGTCAATTTGTCAATTAACTAAACAAAGAATACTAGGGTCATAAAAACTACTAGACACAACAGCTTATAAAGTACACTAATACGAAGAAAACAGTGGTTTAATTATATTTGTGTCAGATTGGCTAAATAAATGCACCTGACAAATAAACCTACGAACTGAAGGCAGCTGGATGCGACAGGCATGGTAAGAAGAAAGAAAATAAATTTATTCGGCATAAAGGACACACATTAAAGTAATCACTACATAGTATCAAACAAAGTCGCTGTCGTCTGTCCATCCCTATGTATGCTTAAATCTTTAAAACTACGCAACGGATTTCGAAGCGAGTTTTTTTAGTAGATAGAGTAATTCAAGAGGAAGGTTTATATGTATAATACATGCATAAATTTAGATGTCCATCATTGCACCCGTGCGAAGCCGGGGAGGGTCTCTAGTCAACAATAAAAATTAAAATATCAGAAACTTATATGGCGCTCATCAGCGGAAGCCTATGTCCAGTAGTGGACTAAAGAGGCCTGATGATGATGTGCTAAATACCCGTACAGTTTAGAGAGAAGACATTATGTAAACCATCCTGTGGGTGTCATAAGAGACGGATATATTAACTGTTTAGGATAGGCTTCCAAAGAAGGAATCTCTGAAAGGGGCTCAGTAAAATGTTGGCAACATTGTACAATCAAGCAGGCCGTTCCATCAAATTGGGGGACATATTGCTTAAAATAGCCCTGTAAGTAGCAATCAAACATTGATAGCATAGGCTTTTTATTCTTAAACCGGTTCCTTAGATTAATTTCGGGAGGAGTTATGGGTTAAGGGACGGGTAGATCACCCATTGTACGGTCATTGTGACACATCATGTCTTTTTTCATACCGCTTTGTCTTTTGACCCCGAGGATAAAGCAGCGAGGGCCGTGTCATTACTCGCAGACGTGAACAGAATGTATTAACGGAATGTATTTTCATTTTTAAACATTCCGATGGTTGATGTCAATAAAATATTTGTCGTCTAATAGTTTGAATATAAACACCAAGTGACGCAAACCTCAGAATAAGTTTGATTAAAACTATGTAAGAGAACACAGATTACTTAAGTAATACAGCCCAGATTGATGCAATAATATGAGTACCTACATTAATTGTAGCCATATTCAGAGTGTAAGAAAATCTGTATATCATTAACGATACCACACGTCCATGGATACCACATTAAAAAAAACAAAGAATCGGTTTATTTTGAAATGTTGGTTTATTAACGAAATTTCATAATTTGAGAAATAAGCACACAACTCAAGTATCATTCAAAAACCCAGATAACTAAGCTTGCTTGATATTATTAACGATATCGAGTCTAGTAGTTTGATAGATAGATAAACTCTTTAATGTACACCAATAACATAAACAGAACAGACAACAAGTTGTACAAGGTTCCGTCTTATCCCTAAATGCGATTTCTTACAGACAACCATGGGATGGACTTTATTAGGAAGAAGTTAAGAAAGGGTAGTAAAAGGTATTATAGAAAGTAGTGCATTAAGAAAAGAGGAAAAAAAGGTGATAGTTTGGTTTTCACTGTAACTCCCATTTTTATAATTGCTCAATATAGAGCATTTATGACATTTATATCCAAGGAATTTATTCCTCGAAATGTAATAAGTCCTTGCAATCAATTTCAAAAGACTATTCTCATTCTGTGGACTTTTAATGCGTTAATTATAAGTGTCTGAATTTGCGTTGAAATGTGTGGCACCTATAAGAATATTTTCATTGTTAGCATTAACGTAATACTTAAAAGTGAGCGTGAAGCAATTTTAAAGTAATCTACTTGCTCTGTTATCCGTAACCATTATGACATGTTAGCCAAGAAACGTTTGAAGTTGGACAAAAGCCTAGTACTTTGTAGGGTCATATCAACAAATGCAAACCATACATAGGCTGTAAGAAAATTTATTTAAAGAGTATATACGCATACTCGTAATTCACTTATTACAAAACACAATCATGATCGTCTTTTGACGCGATCTTAGGTGGGAACTATAACTTAGGTAAACATTGTTATATCACAATAGTATATTACGCTCTCGCGTGTTCTATCTGTCAGTTCCATCGCATAATGATTTTTTTTTAAATTGGTCAATATTTACGCTATCGACAGAAACTATGATATAATTATATAGGGGAGTCGCCTTGCAATATTAAAACTCACAAATAAAAGCTCTTAAAGTACAATAGAGTAATAGAAGAACATAAATTAAAAATGGCTGGCCCGAGCTTGTATCAGATGCTTTTTCCTTTCCTACACTAGTGTGATTCTTGCACCCTTTATTCCCTAAAACGATTATTGGCTTCCGGTCGGGGTCCTCCAAATGCATGGAGGGAAATTAGCCTACTGTGCCACGCTGGCAAGACGGGTTGGCACAGGGTTTGTATCAAAATTCCTTTCACTTGTGGCTAGGCTATCTGCCTCTTGTGTCCCTATAAGCGGCTCTTAAGTCATCTTAAGTCACCCTCAGGATGGTCCACACCATTGGTGACATTGTGTAATCTTAATCCATCAGCTCACGGACCAATGGGCCCGGTTAAAATAAACCAAATGCAAACGAAATGAAAGATGAAGAGCTTACTGTTTGAAGGTTTTACTTATAACTGTGTGTAACGGATATTTACCGAACATTAGTGATTGTCATGTTGGAAGCTCCTGTAGCGTGGATGTCTTTGAACGTAGCTCTGTATCCATCAGGTCCACCGCCCAGTGCAATCGACAGCTCATCGATCACTATTGGTTCCGACTGTAAAAGTAAAATGATTATGATTGCCATTATTAATATTTAGGGTGTAATTTTTCTGTATTTGTTAGTTGTTTACTGCATCTGACGTCAGTCCGTGTGGTGACGGATTAAATATATATGGTATCACCACCCCATTCCATCCTAAGGTTGTCGTTAGACCCAACAGAAGGGTCTTACATTTTGAATAAAATATAGTTTTAGTATGTGTATGTGAGTATATGTCGTAAGTAAACCAAAGTTTTACTTATGTTTACCTCTTCAATGCCCAGTTCTGGTGCTCCACCCTTCATGTACTCGATAAGGGAATTGAAAGTTTGCAATAGGCACCCATCGACGTTAGGGTCTTGTCTGGAACAGCGGCCCCCGAAGAAATCTGATGACAAAAATGAAATAGTAACTTATCTTGGCTTTTCTCTGTAGAGCAGTGAAAGGTATGAATGTAGATACGAGTATGACGCCGATAGGAGTGTATAGAGACCACCTAGCGTAGGAAAAGGCCCGAAAAAATATGATGGTAGTTAAAATCATGACGATATATGAGAGTTCCTTTT